>JAOQMQ010000195.1:22737679-22780761 GCA_027563845.1 Erythroxylum subrotundum | reverse complement strand
TCAATTCTTCTTCTTAGTATTTTCTATTATTGCTATTATTATTTTTGATGGCAACGCGTAAAGATGGTCTTGGCAAGACGACAGGTAATAACAGATTATGGCCACATCAGGTATCTATATTTCAATATATTATCAATCTTTGCTAATTTATTCCTTGTATCCTACATCTTTGTTATCATGTCTCTTCTGCATGTGGGTCTACGGGAAACAGCCTCTCTACGTTGTAAGGGTAAGGCTGCGTACTATCAGCCCCCCCCCCCCGACCCTGCTCCAATGCGAAAATTTTCGGGGTATGATGATGACGATGATGAAGAAGATAATTATGCCAACTTTCCAATGTTCATAAGCAAGTTAAATTGTACGAAAGTAATATAAGTTTTCATTGCTATACCAGGTAATTTCATTCAATCCGTTATTTTTTTATTGGAATATGACAACAGCATTTTTGAAAAAATGCATGGTAATCGATTTCAAACTTAGAAGTCAAAAAGAGTTTTATTTATTGGTTTGGTGGGTTAGGAGAAAACACACTCCTAATCTTTTGCATTTAAGAAAAGGTCGCAGTTCCTAGGTTTACTCCGTCTGGTCCCAACGCAAGTAAGAAATTTTTCTCACCTTGTCCAAAGCTTCACTACTCCCATCTATCCCACACGCAAACACACAAAAATTGGAACACCATCTAGTTCTGCCTTTTAACGCGTTCTATGTTTCTGTTCCAAGACCAAGAATCTCTCTCTCTAAAATTGAATATTAGTAAAAAAGAAAAGCACATCTCAATCTATTCATTTCTCTCATAAAATAACTTTGTATAAGCAAGCTGCCCTCCCTTTCTGCTTGGTAGGTCCTAGTCGTTTCTCTCTCCATATTGCTCTGCTCATGGGCTTTTTCATTCCGTTGAAGATCGCTTTCTCTAGTGTTTGACAACCAAGACCAGTCGATCTCTGTTGCTCTGCTTCCTTTGTTATCCTTTTGTAAGCTATATGGACTGAGTCACCCCTTTTCTTTTATGAAAGTACATTGTTGGATATTTTTTTTTCCCTGCTTAAGAAAGGTGGCATGGTATAGCTTTGAAAAGTTTCTTTCTTTGCTTTGGTATTTTGGTGCAATGAGATTCCGGATCTTAAGTTTTTTTCTTTTCAAGTGGGAAAAGACACTATATTGTTTCTTCCTTGATGTGTTTTTGTCTGTGCTCTTCTTTACATGGACTTCCTTTTGGAATGCTAAGACTTTGATTTAGTTTTAGCTGATTACTACCTTTCTTTTGCTACCCTGTTCGTCCGGCGAGAAAATTTCGGGCCAAAGAAAGGAACGTGGTTTTGATCTTACGCATCTCATTGTGTTTTCTTTTGCCAAAAAGAGTTTAACCAGTTAAGTTCAATTCTACTCTGCTGTCTCTTTGGCGCGAGCTTCTTGGCGATTGTTGAGTCTCTCCCCCTTATAGCGCATTTCTCTTGCCCATTAAATCGAGATTCAATTGATCTGTAGATTGCTTCAACATGTCAGATAGGCTGTCCGGTTTCTCCTGGAATATTTGGACTTGTTTTGAACCTTAAGTAACCTTTTGAACAGTTGATCTTGATAGTTCTTTTCCGTAGTTGGGTAATCAGATGCTCTAATTTATCATGATCTGTTGTTAATTTTATTGATCTGTAAATAGACTAGTCAATATAAGCTATTGACAACCAAGTAGATGTCAAGTTGTTGCTTAAGAGCTTTTATTTGAATCTAGGATCTGAGATGTTTCCTTCAAAATTTTTATGGAGCTATAACTTTTTTTGATCTCAGGAGCTGAATTAACATCAGAGTTATTGTTGAACTATGGCGTCAAAATCATTTAAACTTAGCCGATCAAATCTATCAATAAGTTCTGATGCCACTGATTCTCAGAAGCCACCGATGCCTCCTACCGTCACATTTGGCCGGAGAACCTCCTCGGGCCGTTATGTCAGCTATTCAAGGGATGATCTCGATAGTGAATTAAGCAGCCACGATTTCATGAATTATACAGTGCACATACCACCTACCCCTGACAATCAACCTATAGATCCATCCATCTCACAAAAGGTTGAGGAGCAATATGTATCAAATTCACTTTTCACAGGTGGCTTTAATAGTGTTACACGTGCTCACCTAATGGACAAAGTGATTGATTCTGAGACAAGCCATCCCCAAATGGCTGGTGCTAGGGGATCATCTTGTGCCATTCCAGGTTGTGATGCAAAAGTAATGAGTGATGAGCGTGGAATTGATATACTTCCCTGTGAGTGTGATTTTAAAATTTGTAGGGACTGCTATATCGATGCTGTGAAAACTGGGGGTGGAATCTGTCCGGGTTGTAAAGAACCATATAAAAACACCGAATTGGATGAAATTGCTGTAGATAATGGAAGGCCTCTTCCACTTCCTCCCCCAGGCACTGCTTCAAAAATGGAGAGGAGGCTGTCACTTATGAAGTCAACAAAGTCAGTACTGATGAGGAGCCAGACTGGAGATTTTGATCATAATAGATGGCTATTTGAAACAAGGGGGACTTATGGTTATGGGAATGCTATATGGCCAAATGATGGCGGCTTTGGGGGTAAAGAAGATGATGTTGCTGAGCCCAAGGAGTTGATGAACAAACCATGGAGGCCACTTACTCGGAAACTGAAGATACCAGCTGCTGTAATTAGCCCATACCGGTATAGTTTTTTATAACCTTATTTATACTGCCCTGTAACATCCAGATGGATCTGATATTCTATCACTGTTTTGAAATGACTTTGTTTAAGTCAAACGCCCCATATTGATGCACAGCAGTATTCATTAACTGTCAATTTTCAGTTTTCAGTTTTTAGTTTATATCATTCTTTGTTTTATTGCGTGGTACTACAAGAGACTGAGACTATAATTTTCACCTGCAAGAACTTCAACAGAAGTCAGAGTGACCAACATGTATTATTTACACACAACTCCCAAAATAATCTTCAAGTTGATTGGCAGGAAAGCAATTCCCATGAACTTACATTTGAATACTTCTAACTTTGGTTGTCATCTTATAGTTAAATATTTAATAAAATGTGAATATAAATGTTAGTTTTTCTTTTTTTTGGTGCCACTCAGCCATAATGATGATTTTCACTTATGATTTCTGTGCATCTATTCATGCAGGCTCCTTGTTTTTATTCGCATCGTTGCCCTTGGATTATTTTTACAATGGAGGGTCAGCCATCCCAACTATGATGCAATTTGGCTTTGGGGAATGTCAATTGTTTGTGAGATTTGGTTTGCTTTTTCTTGGCTTCTTGACCAACTGCCCAAGCTGTGCCCAATTAATCGTGCTACAGATCTTAATGTCTTGAAGGAGAAATTTGAAACATCCAGTCCCAGCAATCCCACAGGAAAATCTGATCTCCCTGGCATAGATGTCTTTGTGTCTACTGCAGATCCAGAGAAAGAGCCACCTCTTGTCACTGCAAACACGATCTTGTCAATTCTAGCTTGTGATTACCCTGTTGAAAAGCTTGCTTGTTATGTTTCTGATGATGGTGGTGCACTTCTGACGTTTGAGGCTATGGCAGAAGCTGCAAGTTTTGCTAACATATGGGTTCCATTTTGCCGTAAACATAATATTGAGCCAAGGAATCCCGAATCTTACTTCAATTTAAAGAGGGACCCCTACAAGAACAAAGTTCGACCAGATTTTGTAAAGGATCGCAGAAGATTGAAGCGTGAATATGATGAATTCAAGGTCAGAATTAATGGCTTGCCAGATTCCATTCGTCGCCGCTCTGATGCATACCATGCTCGGGAAGAAATCAAGGCTATGAAGCTTCAGAGAGAAAACAGGGAAGATGAAGCTGTGGAGACTGTTAAGATTCCAAAAGCTACGTGGATGGCTGATGGTACGCATTGGCCAGGAACATGGGTGAATCCTTCATCTGAGCATGCTAGGGGTGACCATTCTGGTATAATACAGGTGTGAGGTTGATACCAAATTTGTCTGTTATTCCAATTTTGAAATGGACTGAAATTAATCCCATCTGATTTATATACTATAGATATTGCAAGAGGAAGTCTTTATAATATTTTTATTTCTTAAACATAATACCAAAGCACCCATCACGCATGAAAAATCACACACAAAGAGAGGGCTATGAAAAATGAAAATGGTGATGATTTTATTTCACATGATGCAGGTGATGTTGAAACCTCCTAGTGATGAACCACTACTTGGAACTGCTGATGATGCAAAGATAGTGGACCTAAATGATGTAGATATACGTCTCCCATTACTTGTCTATGTTTCTCGTGAGAAGCGTCCAGGCTATGATCACAACAAGAAGGCAGGGGCCATGAATGCACTTGTTCGAGCCTCTGCCATTATGTCTAATGGTGCTTTCATCCTCAACCTTGACTGTGACCACTACATTTACAACTCTCAGGCCCTCAGGGAAGGCATGTGCTTCATGATGGATCGAGGAGGTGACCGCATCTGTTATGTCCAGTTCCCTCAGAGGTTCGAGGGTATTGACCCTTCTGATCGATATGCTAACCACAACACTGTATTCTTTGATGTGAACATGCGTGCCCTTGATGGTCTTATGGGGCCAGTCTATGTTGGAACTGGGTGCTTATTTAGAAGGATTGCAATTTATGGATTTGACCCACCACGATCGAAAGAACATCACCCAGGATGCTGCAGTTGCTGCTTTTCTCGTCGCAAGAAACATTCTTCAATTGCAAATACCCCTGAGGAGAACAGGGCACTAAGAATGGGTGATTCTGATGATGAGGAGATGAATCTTTCCCTGTTTCCAAAGAAGTTTGGCAACTCAGCTTTTCTTATTGATTCAATTCCAATTGCAGAGTTTCAAGGTCGCCCTCTCGCGGATCACCCTGCTGTTAAGAATGGACGTCCGCCTGGTGCTCTTGCCATTCCTCGTGAGCCTCTCGATGCATCTACTGTTGCAGAGGCAATCAGTGTAATCTCTTGCTGGTATGAAGATAAGACTGAGTGGGGACAGCGGATAGGGTGGATTTATGGTTCTGTTACTGAAGATGTTGTCACTGGGTATAGGATGCATAACAGAGGATGGAAATCGGTATATTGTGTCACCAAGCGTGATGCATTTCGTGGCTCTGCTCCAATCAATCTTACTGACAGGCTTCATCAAGTTCTAAGGTGGGCTACTGGGTCTGTTGAGATTTTCTTCTCCCGCAACAATGCCCTCTTAGCCAGCCCTAAGATGAAGATTTTGCAAAGAATAGCATATCTCAATGTGGGAATCTACCCTTTCACCTCAATCTTCCTGATTGTCTACTGCTTCCTTCCTGCACTTTCCCTCTTTTCAGGCCAGTTCATTGTTCAAACTCTCAACGTGACTTTCCTCACTTACTTACTGACCATCACCGTGACTCTGTGCCTACTTGCTGTGCTCGAGGTCAAATGGTCCAGCATTGAGCTAGAAGAGTGGTGGAGGAATGAGCAATTTTGGTTGATTGGAGGTACTAGTGCCCATCTTGCTGCAGTTCTTCAGGGGCTCTTGAAAGTCATGGCTGGAATTGAAATTTCATTCACGTTGACTTCAAAATCAGGTGGTGATGATGTGGATGATGAGTTTGCTGATCTGTACATTGTTAAATGGACATCCTTGATGATACCACCAATCACTATAATGATGGTTAACTTAATTGCGATAGCTGTTGGATTTAGCCGGACAATCTACAGTGTTATACCTCAGTGGAGCCGTTTAATAGGTGGGGTGTTCTTCAGCTTCTGGGTCTTGGCTCATCTCTACCCCTTTGCTAAGGGCTTGATGGGAAGAAGGGGAAGGACACCTACAATCGTGTTTGTGTGGTCAGGACTCATCGCAATCACGATATCCCTCCTTTGGGTGGCAATCAAGCCACCATCAGGTACCAACCAAATTGGAGGTTCATTCCAGTTCCCTTGATCGATCATTCTTTTCATGAGCTAAATTTGTCCTTTTCAAGTTTATCATGCTAGAGAATCTAGGCATGCCTTGGTTGCTCTTATCCATTTTGTCTAGTGAGGACTTCCATTGCAGTGCTGTAAAAGATGGATGGAACTTAGAAGAGAGATCAATACTTTGTTTCTCGGTGATGATTTGTTACTTATTATAGCTTATTGTTTCTACACATTACATCACTGCTAGGGCTGGTACTTCTTGTATTTTTTTGTACCTTATACAAAGACGAGTGCCTACAGGGATGTTTCTCTCTCTCCCTCTTTTTTTATTTTAATCACATGCTGTATTCTGTAGAAAACGGATGAAAAGTTGTGTTAGCATCTCTGGTCAGGAAGCTCATGTATGGTAATGACATGCGATTTAAACCTGTTCATGAGTGCCTTGCTAAAACATTGCAATAGTAGGAAGAAGCATAGGATTTAGCCTCAGTTGTTCTCTGCAACGGACTTGGTGTATGCACCATCCCAATTCGTATGATAGTTACTCTGGTTGTGTTACTTTGTTAAGGAACATTTTAATTAAGAGTTAGATGCTATTATGTAGTGTCCTTAAACCAGGGATTAAATTCCAAATAATTTGATTTGATATGGATAGACATTGGTGTTAGAAAAGTTTGACTCTTCCAAGACGAAACCACCACAGTTGTGTATAGCTGTGGAATATCGGGAACAGATCTTCTGTTCCACCAACCCTATGCCCTCTGTGCCGCAACCAATCCCAGCTATATTCTAGGCTTGAAATCTTATGTTCCACCAACCTTTTGCCCTTAGATGGCTGTGATTGGTTGTGGCACAAGGTTGGTGGAACAGAAGATTTCAAGCTTGGAATATCAATATTGTATATTGCAAATGGAAGTCATCCTACATGCAATATTCTACTTGTAAAAGACTTGAAGTTCCACAAAGATTGTTTGCCATTTGTTTTCAACTTCTACCTATTTATGCCTATGGAATATATAATATAGCATTCAAACAATATTTGGTTTCATTGTCATCCTTTATTTATGTATCTTATCACGCTGGCGGAAGCTTTAAACTTCAAAAAGTGACAATTAAATTATAGTTTGAATTTCAAAAAGTGACAATTAAATTATTAATCTTTTAATTTTTTCAGTTTTAACCCAATGTTAGTATCTCCGTTAAGTTTGTTGATGTGACTTGTTACGTGTTTCAGAAACTTTAACTATTAATATATGTCACCTAAAATTAACATAACTAACAATATTAATGAAACGACAACGTTTAATTACATAACTGAAAAGATATCGTTGTTAAAAAATGACGTAGTTTAATTCCTAAATTAGTTTACGCAGCTCTGATGCCTTGACTCTTCGTTTTCAATTTGTTCCCTTCATTATCAGCTTGTGATTAAACGACGTCGTTTCATTAATATTATACAAGTGCTTTTTATGCTAATCAACTTATGATTTTATCTTTCTACAAGGAGGTTTATTTCAATTATGATGTAGCTAACCACGACCATATTTTTCCATCTTCTCTCTTCAACCCCACTACCCATTTGTGGCCTTCCTCAATCTTAATCCTACCTATTCAGCATCTCTATTCCCTATCTTTCTTCCCAACTTCACCTAAGCATTTTCCTACAGAGCCTGATAACCTATAATTGATTTTACACTGCTACCTTGAGTTGTGTAGGACCCTGTTTCCGGAGCCCAAGCATTCGGAAACAAAACGGAACCCGTCATCCTATAATGGTGGCGTGCCCACAATAGTTGAACATCGAACAATTAAAATTTAGAGAGTCACAAGCCAAAATTCAATCATATTTCATAAATGAATTTTAAAATAATTTATACAAGCTCATTTCAAAATAAAAAATAAAAAAATATGAAAGACACACGATACAATTTGTATGCTTATGCTTAAAATTCTTGAACTAACTTCATTACAAAAGTCTCTATTCTCATTGTTTGCCAAGCTTTGCAAGGATCAATGCTGATCTGCCTTTTTCTGCACCTGCAGAGTGGAAGAGAATGGGGTGAGCTGCGAAGCTCAGTGACTTATATGTTTATAGCCATTGGCAACGAGCCATACAATCAAACATACATATACTTCATATATTTATATACATTTAAATCTCACTGGGTTAGAAATTCAATCATTCACAATTCAAATTCACAACTCATAATTCAACATATAATCACATAGGACATGTCAAGAGTAATTAATCATCAAAACATAACACTCAATCTTGTATCATAACTTGACATATCAAATTGCAAATGCACACATAAATGGTTTGAGAGTTCCGTGGAACGAAACGGAGAAACCGAAGTTTACACCGTGAACAAAACGAGTCCAATTTTTCAGGATCTCGTGGCCTCAAACGGGCAGCTGGGAAAAGGCTATAGGTCAACGTGCACGTGACTAACGAAACGTTCCTCTCTTGCCCAAATGCAAACAAATTTATGCTCAATTCATTTCCATACATTTTTCATATTCTCATGCTTCTTATGCTTTCTCTTCTTTTCATTCAATTCAAAATGTCATAACCTTTTTCAAGGTATAACATGGTCATAATTCATCATACAAAAAGCCATTCGTCTTTCATGGCATGACATGATAATGAATCATCATACATTTTTCAATAATCACATTCATTCAATTTAAGCAATTTAGCACATATTCACGCATAAGACAAAATTGCTCATTTTACACAACAACCATAAACATATTACCCACCTATTTGCTTGCAAAAATTCAAGCTCAAGATTGCCTTTTCTTTTGCTCTTAGATTGTCATTCCTTGGTCTCCTTCAAACAACCAAGTTCTCATTTAACACAACATTCTCATAGAAATTCATAAAACTTCAAAAATCACAAAAATGAAATAAATGCTAAAATTGGGTTTAGGCTTAACCTACCCATAGTCTATCTAGGTTGGAAAAACAAAAACTTAGTTTAGAAATCCATCTAGGGTTTCTCTTCTTTCTTCCTAAACAACTCATTCTCTTCTCTAATCCCTTTTTTGTTTTTCTACTAAGCAAAAAGAAAGATGATGCTTACCTTAGGTTTAACCCAAATCTTCTTCTTTCTCCTTCTTTCTCCTTTCTCCCTAACTTCCACGTACTCCTCTTCCTCTTCTCTTCTCTTATTCTATTTCACGTTTTTTTTCCTCTTTTCTAACTCCTACGAGCTGCCTCTTCTTCTTTTAAACAAAACCACACTTTACTTGTTCTTCCCTTTTTACCCTTCATTTAATTAGTTCTCCCTATTTTTCCCCTTTTTATCCATCAACTACTAACATCTTAACTCCTATTTTGATCAGGTAAATAAAGAAATCTAATGACACTTCCTTCTAGAAAAATGTTCTCCATTTGCTTAAGTTTCTAATGACACCAAAATCATTCAATTTGGTTTAAAAATCTGAAAGTTATAGCCCAAACATTTTTGGACTATTACTAAATCGAGACTGCACACTATACTCGAGTTCCATCCAGAAATTGAAAGCCCTAGAGGCTGAATTGAAATTCGATTCCTTTAGATAATTTGCAGCTCCATGTCTATAGTTTAGTTAGAAAAAACTCATTTGAAGCTCTACAAATCAAGATATCCTCAAAATACTGAAGCATGTTCAGTAAAAATATCCAACTCATACTCTTTCAATTGATACCCTTACTTTGATTCAATCAATCTTTTTCTAATCAAGTACAAAAGCTATAAATTCTTGTGCAGAGATAGAGGAATGTGTTAGGAATCCAATGCTTCAAAAATCAGGTCATTTGGAGGTCGAACGAAAAACTTATGGCCAAAAGAGTGAGAGGTGTTCAGGTCTGGGACGAGGAACTGCGGCTCCGCACAGCGTCGCGAACGCGATTCGTCGCGGTCGCTACTTTCACGCCTCTGCGTAGCATCGCGATCGCGACTTTCCTCTTTTCTCTTTTCTTCCTCCGACCTGTCTTAGTAAAATATGCATAACTTTTGCTACAAATATCGGATTAAGGTGATTCAAAAACCATTTTGAAGAAGACTTCTAGACGAATCGCGATCCCGACTTTCCTCTTTTCTCTTTTCTTCCTCCAACCTGTCTTAGTAAAATAGGCATAACTTTTGCTACAAATATCAGATTAAGGTGATTCAAAAACCATTTTGAAGAAGACTTCTAGACCTACAACTTTCATGGGGACCTCAGATCCAAAATTTTGCCTCTATAAGGGTCAAAATTTCAAAAAAATGAAGTTGTCCCGAAAGTTCTATCCTAAACAGCATCCAAACTTCTAATGATCATATCTTCCAACTCCATTGTCCAAAAATTGCATACTTTATAGTGTTAGAAAGTTAGAAAGATAAGCTACAACTTTCATGAAGACAATTTTGTTAAAATCTTCCTAGATAAACCCAGAAAATTTATACAAGTTCAGACCAAAATTTCAGCTCTCCCCTACTATTCATTCCCAAAATTTTCAAACTTCAAATTTTCAAAAACCAACATTTCAACTTTTTATTCTAGTCATTTCCACTCCATTTCTATCAACTTATTCATCATAAATTTCATAGTACCATTAAATATACAAGTTTACTCAAAAATCTCAAAATCATCAAAAACCAAATATCAATTATTCACTCTTCATATTCTGCATTCTACATTCTCTGCATTTTCTTAACTCTCTTTCTCTAACTATCATTAACACAATCTTTCTCACTTCAAACCATCATCTTACAATTGTTTTTCACTCGAAAACCATTCTTTTGGTTATCTCTAATCACTTGCATATTCCCGTACACTCATATATATATATATATATTCATAGTAAAGAGAAACATAATATATCATAATATAATCCTTTTTACATTCTCTATTTTTCTTCTCAACTTCCATTTAAGCTCAATATCATCCATAAACAATTTATAGTCCATGATTAATCATGAACATCAATAATAGAACATACACACATATACCACTCATCATCAACTTACTACATTCACTACCTGAATCGTGTATATCATTTCAAATTCAAGAATTCTCCTTTCTCTTTACTCAAGACTAATCACTAATAATTTCTCATTTAATAGTTCTAACTTTCAAGAAAAGTTCGGGGTCCAACGCTAAAGTATAAAGATACATCAACAAACGTGTAGGTGCTTTTTAGAGAACACGTTCACTAAACCGATTCTCACACCCCATGTGAGAAATCTATTTAAAGCATTACTTGTATGTCTATGGAAATTTTTACTGTGATGATTGTATAAGTGCTCATTTGACTTAAGATCTTCAAATTTATCTTGTATAGGGATTGTTATATTTTGATGCTACTGATGATCTATTTTAGTGAAGGATAGCCCAATCGGATTGGATGTAGCATGATTCATCACCTTAAAGTAATTAAGGAGAATAATATGTTATCCTCGATTAGTATTGATTTGGAAAATCTTTGCCCAAGGAGGAAAGAGGTTTTGTAAATAATTTACAAATGTCATTAATTGAATCAATAGCTAATGGTAGAAAACTAATATGATTAAACTTAAAATAGGGTAGATATTAATTTCACGCTCTATGTCTAATTGAAATATTGTATGATGAAAGAACTGAATTATACAGAAAAATCATGCACAAAAAAGTTAGTTAAAAATGCTTTGACATTCCTAAATATTTGGGTTTTCATGATGTGTTGCTAGATGCTAATCTCGAACTTTGGATATAAATTACTTAATTAGAGAATTAAAGATAAATTAAAGGAATTTAATTTATCTAGTCATAAATATGATTTAAGGTTATAATTTCTATCTATTACCAACATATTTGGGAATCTAGCGGGTCACATATAGAGAACGATTTGAAGAGAGAAAAGATATTTTAATCAAGTTGGACTTGATTGTAGAGTTTTTGAGAAACTTTATGAATAAACATGAGATATTTAACAAATAAAGATCAATATTAGATATTAGATCTTATTTAGACATAACTAGTTTTTAATTATAATTATTTGTAATTCTAACTAAAGTTTAATTGAAATTAGCATTTAATTTTAATAAAATTACTAAAATGTCTAAAACTTATTATAAATAGGCTTAAGCTCTTACAAAAACGGTTAGGTAAGGAGTGCTAGCTCCTTTAGTGCAGAGTTTTCTCAACTTGTTCTGTAGATACTGTCAGATGCCAGACATATATGTGGCTGCGTTGGTTGAGATGGATTGACTTTAGAAATAGTTTGAGAGATACGACAAGGAAATGATCAAATTTCAGAATAAGGTATAAATTATAATTCATGCTTTATTATGATTTATGTGTTAATCATTTTATGAAATTTTAAGTGATCTTAGCTTTGAAAAATCAAATATGAAAAAGTTTCATAATTATTTTGTTACGTGTAGGATCAGATCCCTGCCTAATTTGTCAATAGTGGTATGAGATCTGACTTTAATTTATAACTTGATTAAAAATTATTTGATTGTTATTGTTCACAATTTTAGAATTAAAATTACAATCCCTAAACTTAAGTCAAATTAGATTCAAACCATAATCTAAAAAGTTCATATTAGACCCTTAAGAACCCTAAATTATTGAATATAAAAAGTTCATATCAATGTCCCAATGCAAATCCCTACTCTTCCCTCTAATTAGTAGCTATGTTTAGATCTGAAGAATTTCAGATTTGGGGTTTTTGTAACCCTTGGCTCCTATGATTATAACTCCCCACTAATGACTTAAAAGAACTTAATCTAGAAAACCATGAAGATTATGTGGTTGGATGTCTAATTGATGGGGTATTATTTTGTGGGTTGTGATTTTGTGAATTGTCGATGGAACAAAATAAGGATGAGAATGTGATTTAGAACAAGGCTTATTTGGGGATATGATTGATGTAACCCTAATAAATTTTATTCAAAACATAAATTTAAAATTGTTTGAAAATTAAAAATAAATTTCAAAAATAAATTAATTATTTTTCTTAATATGATTAAGATTAAGAATTAGATTGATTCCTAATTAATTTTTAAAAAGTAGTTTTCTAAAATTATAATTAATTAGTTTCTATTAGATTGAAATTAGTTAATTAGACTCCTTAAAATTAAGAAAAATGTTTTCTTAAGTAATTAAAAAAGTTGTTTCTTATTTATATTTATTTATTTTAATTTGAATGAGATAAATTAAATTTATGACTTTATTCGGTTAGAGAATGATTATTCAATTTATTTAGAAATTGTTTCTTTATTTATGAGTAATAAGTTTCTTGATTTATTTAGAAAAAGGTAATTTTCTTGATTAAATTTGAAAAGTTTTTTCATTTATTAATTAAAAATAATCTTTCTTTAATGTTTTAAAAATAGTTTTTATTTATTAAGAAAATATTTTCCAATTAATTAAGAAATTAGTCTTTAAATAAAGAATAAGGTTAATTACCAAAAAAAGCCCAAACTTTTGTCAATTTTTTAATTATAGCCCGAACTTTAAAAAGTAACAATAAAATGCCCAAACTTTCAATTTTTCAATTCTTGCCCAAACTTCAAAAAGTAGCAACAAAATGTTCAAACTTTCAATTTTTTTCAATTCTAGTCTGACGTTATCTTTTATTCTCCCAATGCCCTCAACCATTTGTTTTCTGTTTGTTTTTCTGACACCCAAACTACTCTCGCATTACAGCATATTGAATCAGTAATTTTCTCGTTTTTAGTTTGTTCTTCGAATGCCTTAGTGTGAGGGCATTGAGGTTGCATAATCTGAAAATCGAAGAGTAAAGGCATCGAGAGAATAAATTGAAAACGAAGGGAAAAGTTAAAATCAAAGCATAAGGTCATCGTAGCTGCGTAATCTGATTTAGGTCATTTTAAAACAACGGTGTTGTTTTAATTATGTGATTAAACGACGTTGTTTCATTGATTTTCATTTGTTGTATTAATTTTGGCTAACATGTATTAATATTTAAGGTTTCTGAAACATGTGACAAACCGCGTCAGTAAACTTAATAGAAATACTAATGTCGGGCTAGAATTGAAAAAAATTGAAAGTTTGAGCATTTTATTGCTACTTTTTGAAGTTCGGGCTAGAATTGAAAAAAATTAAAAGTTTGGGGATTTTATTACTACTTTTTAAAGTTTGAGCTATAATTGAAAACTTGACAAAAATTTAGGCTTTTTTTTTATAATTAACCCTAAATAAAATAAAGAGTTTCCTCAATTAAGTTAAAAGTTGTAAAACCCCAAACTATTCCTTTCACGTGTTTATAAAATTTCATTTCGTATAAATGATGTTTCCGGGTGAATGTAAATTTTATTTTCGCTAAAGGTGAATTAGGGACCCGACCCTCAGTGATTTGACAATACTTGAGACAAGCATTAAAGTCAAATGATAGTCAAAAAAATATTAAAGATGACTGGTATGGAAATGGACCAAAAATAAATTCGATCGGATGGATATATGATAGATTAAGACTAACCTTGTTTTAAATTATCGTGGAGTAAATTGGAAGCATTTTTGGACTAAAACATAAGGACATAAACCAAATAAACCAAGCGTGAGAGAATCAGACATAGTTAAGGATACTTAAAGTAAATCGATCCAACTTAGATGTTGATATGTTTAGGTGCAATATGTTAATAAATGGACATGAAACTCCTATCGAAATTGGACAGATTTTTCTTAAGCTACTTAATTATTTTGGACAAGAAATAATACATGTACATGTTAATGAGCCTTAAATAGCAGCTATCACGTACATGAAGAAGTTCTCATTATTTTGGAACAAGAATGCACGAAATCCTCATGCTGCCACGTCCATGAAGAAGTAAATGTGAGGGATATAACATTCATTACATGTGAGACCAATAAATGTTGTGGACGTGTGTCATTTTGGTGAGACAAAATCAAAACAACTTGTTATATGTAGGAGACAAGAACTGTCGTGCATGATGTAAGAAGTTAATGGGTTAATTAAAAAAAGATGGTAAGAGCTAACATAATGGACAACTATTGGAAACCAACCATGCAACGTGTTGGACAGCTCTCTTCAATGTGTAACTTGTACAAAGATAATGAAGGAGCTGCTCCACCTTCATTCCATCGACGTTTTACTACTCCTGTGGACCAAAATTGATGATGAATAATTATAGCTACTCCCTTCATGCACAGATCTTCCAAGTTAATGCCTCTAGGAAATAATTTATGCTTGGTGCTTAAGCTTACAACGGTGGACAACATCTTCATCAACGCCAGCTACATTCAGGGAAAGGATGGACAACACGCTACCACTTGATTTCGGTATACTAAACCATTCTTTTCCTTCCTCTTTAGCTAGTCACATAAATGCTTAAGCTAGTTACATGAATTCCCTTGCTAATTTTGTGAATGCTTGAGCTGATTGTATGGTTAAATGAACAGAAAAACAACTTGGTAAATGGAGAGAAAACAACCTGGTTACATTTAAAGAAAACATCATATATATCTATATCCTATGTATGTTGTTCAATGGTTATTAATTGGTAGCATGTAGATAATATATATATGGCCCAAAAGTTGTTTAATGGAAGCATGTATGTTGTACATAGTTTAGTGGTTCAATGCAATGAGACAACATGTATACAATATGTACGTTATTTAAATGGAAAGAAGACAATATGCATAACTTATGGGTGTTGTTCAATGGTTGAATGAAAAGAAAACATAATTTTATTCTTACTAAATGCTAAGATTTTGGCTAAGCCCTTTGTCATAAAATTTGTAGAACAAGGTGGTAAGTTATGGATGTACTTGGAAAGTTTTAGGAACCCTTCAGGGGTCTTCCTCATAGCTGAGTAAGATAATAAGGTTTTCTTGTCACCGTAGACTCAGGACTACTAAGGGAAAAGCACCGAACACATGAGGGTAGTTAACGATAAACGACAAACAGTGAGTGTATCTTTAAATTGATTTGTAAAGATGGTTTTTACCTTACTATGAAAAGTATGTTTATGAATAATTTCATTGGTGCTGCTACTTGAATTTAAAATTCAATCTTCATGAGATTTACATATGCTTTGATTTAGCATTGAATTAAGATTTTGATGCACTTGGAAGCCAAAGAGATGTACGCATGCTTTGAGTTGGCATTGAATTGATATTTGCATATGCTTTAAATTGGCATGGAAATGGATTTTGAATATAAATTTAATTGGTATTGAAATGAGGCACACTTATGTATTAATTGTGGTTTAGCCTATGGTACGTCGTTAGATCTTTATATATACGATTATATCGATTAGAGCACGTCTTAACGTGCATGGCAGTGTTTGGGGGGCGTCTGTCACTAACATGAGTGGTGTTGTGTCTGTCAGTATGGCCTGTGAGTCACCTTCTGCACGTGTGGAGTATATATTGGGTAAGCGATGTAGAACCAGCTTCGTAACCACTAATTTATATGTAGTGCTAGCATCGTTATAGGTAAGCGATGTAGAACCAGCTTTATAACAATCGGTATATAGAGATTAACCAAGCACGAGTAAGCGATACAAAACCAGCTCCGTGACCTTACACCTAAGGGTCCTAGATGGCAAAGAAAATTAGTGATGAGTTATGTTTTAAAAAGAAAGTTCATGAAAGTATTGATTGCCTTCATAAGAAAATTGGTATATGTATGTTTTTTTTTTTATATGTGCATTGATCTTATGAAAAGAAAATGACATGTTTTGTAAGAGCATTGGTTATTAATTGATAAGAAAAGAAATTGTTTTTTTAAGGAGTTTAATATTTGAATAAATATTTTTAATGGAAACCAATAACACTCACTGAGCTCGTTTAGCTCACCCTTTATTTTATGTTTTTAAATTATATCCTCCCAGGTGCACGCTCAGAGACTTCAGTAGTTGGAACTCCACCACTTGAGTATCTATCTTTGTCACGTGCTGCTGTGTAGGTATTTTTATTTTATTTTTTGTCTTTCACTTGTATTTCATCTTCATGAACCTATTGTGTACATAGTTTTATGGAAACATGGTTATATATAAATACTTTTTTGAAACTTCTGAAATTGTTTCTTGGTGGATGCGAAGTCCAGAAGTTGTAGTGAAAACTTTCATTGTGTATAGAAGTGTTTTGAATATGCTTTATAGGGATTTTGAAAATTTTGGTTTTATCAAAATGCAGTTGTTATGTTGTCGAAATTTTTAATTAAAGGTCCAAAATTTCTACTAAGGTTTCCTTTGAAAATCTTCACTGCTTATACTTCCAGTATTGAGTCAAAGTATTTTAAATAAAAAGGGAAAAGGGTTAGCTCCATGGGAACTTTCCATGTTTGATCAGATATCAACCTGAGGGTTTTTGTTGGGTGTTGAGCGGGTCTCCTAGTCATCAGAATAGGGGCCTGTCAAAAGATGTTTTATTTAATTTTGAAATTAATTTCCTTTTAATATTAGAAAATAGTTTTCTAATTAAGAAAAATCATTTTTAATTAGATTAGAAATAGTTTTTTAATTGGATTAGAATTTCTTGTTTGTTGAATTCTGGAAAATGAGTTTTTAATTTATAATAAGTAAGAAAAGCAATTTATTGAAAATTGTTTTCAATTAAGTTTTGTTAAATCAGTCAAGATAATTGGAAACTACTAAAAATTGTTTTCAAATCAAATTAAATTTTTATTTGGAATAAGAATTTAATTCATTTAGGAATCAATGGTTTAATTTAATTTAATTTTCCAAAGAGTTAAAAATATTATTTTAGATTATGAAGATCAATAACTATAATCAAATGGTTTGATATTTTATGCACATAATTTGATTATGAGTTTATAAGTTGCATGTTTGAATATATGTTTGATATATTATGCATGTTGAAATGTAGTTTTTTATATTTATGACATTTTACATGAAATTTTCTATTTGATGAGACAAAAAAAAATTAAATCCCTTGTTAAAATATTAAGTATGTGTTGAGAACATGATTGTTGCCTTCCATCGTTATAAGAATAAACTGAAGTTATGCTTAATGTTAGACTTATTAAGCAAACTCAAAGTCACTTTAACCTGAATATGTTTATTCATATAATAGTGGGTCCTACTTAACTAAATTTGTTTGATTTAGAATAGAAAGCTCATGAGCACATGAATTTAGAGGTAAGGTTTGAAACAACATATAAGATATGTTTTAGCAAGAGTTGTCATCGAATTGATTTAGGAATCACATTAGATGTGATTGGTAAAGTTGTTATCTACCTAATTTAAGTTTAGTTGGTTTGTTGAGCAAACTTAAGATCAACTAAATTTGAATTAGATTCCAACCTACTTGAAAGATTAAAGTAATCTTTTCGAATAGTTGTGAGGACTATTTTTCGAATAAAATAATGAGAGTAACCAAATACATGTTTAAAGGCCTAATTTTCTTTGGTAGTTTTAACATATAATCAATTACTTGCTTTTCTTACATTTATTTTTGTTCTGAGTGGAATTTATCTTGTTTAGTATAATTAATACTAAGTTAGTGAACCAAATTTCTTAGACAAAGGTTTGATAAGAGTTCTCAAAGTTTGATAAGAAAAATTTTATGTCTATTATGAATTTTATTATTAATACCTGTTAAGACTTTAATATTAAAGTTTTAGAGATATGTCAAAATCATATAGATGACAAATTGCATTGGCAATTTTAGTTGACTAATGTCTCGTAAACTTTGATGATAGCATGTAAGATGTATGTAAATACCACAATAGTAAGATGTAAGAGGTTGCACGGAGTAAAGTTGAAAGGTATAGTATGTTAATAAAATTGTTTCATTTAATTTAATCTACTAAAATCATAATTATGGATTGCAATTAAAGACATTTACAATAATATGGTAATAGTTATCATTAGAAGAAAAATGATTGCATAACTTTTCTTTCCTATATAAGATATGATAGAGATCAAATATATTTCTAGTTTATGCTTATGAGTATATGATATTGAATTCAGATTTACCATTATTATAATGTTCAATGTATGATAAGAAATAAATTGTTGAGTAAAAATAGCTAATCCGATTTTATACACATAATTTGTATACGTTGGATCAAAAGAGACTTAAGCTTAACATAAGTGGCAAGAAAACAAAGTTGGATAATCGAGGCTATTTTTTATGTCATGTTGGTTAAATTAATATGATTATATATATATATATATATATCCTTTTGATTATGAATTGTATGAAAGTTGTAAAATTTGTTAAGTTGAAGAATAATCAAATCAACCTTTGGTAAAAATATGATGATGCTATTGAATTATTAAATTTATATATGTGATGTATTGGATGGAATAACAATATGTAAAAAGGTGAAACTTATATATTTCATTAGATTACTAATGACTTTATGTGATATAGTCATAATTATTAAATGAAATAATGATGTAAAATTTTGAGCAGTTCAAATTGTTTAAATACAAGTAGAGCATTAAGAATGATGTAGCACTTCGATGAGGTTGATTTGGCAAGTTTTAAATTTTTGGTTATCTATAAGGAATGAGATTTTGTTTTAAATACCTTCATAATAAAACTTCATAAGAGTATGGATTTATGTAAGGAGGAAAATACAATATAAGATATTGTATGATAGAATATTATTTCTTCTATAAATATGACTAGTATAATGACTTACCTTATTATATCAATTAGTAATATTTCATATTAGATATGAAATGCTAAGTCTTTGAAAGTTTCAAAGTTAATTATTTAAGGATGCGATGCTAGATTGAAGCATACATTATCCATTAAGTTTAGAACTAAATTGGGTAATAAATTGTTATAAGAGACCGAAAGGTTGGATATGATCTTACAAAGCTATTGAACAAATTATTTGTTTCAATGAATACTTATAAGAAAATGGTTCTTAAGATAAGTAGTGGGAGTAAGACGAAATTTAAAAAGTTCAAACCTTATGACAATACATCCAATTAAAACTAATGCCTATGTTGATACATTTAATATATAGTTGAAAGGATACGTTACATTGAAAAATTCACTTTCATAATGAATTCAAATAGTTTATTTTGGAGATAATTGTAAATTTATCATGTCTATAAGAAGGTTAGTGGGAGTATAGTTGTCCTCTTCAGTGAGAGTATTTAGAGACATATTGTTTATAGAGAACAAAAATTGTAATTTTCAATTGTTGAAACTATAATTTACAAGAACAACTTTTATTGGATATGAAAAGGTAACAACTTAATTCTATGAATTAGATCTATAGAGATAGATTGAAAGTTATTACTTATTCTAAGTCCAAATACATAGGTAATGTTCCAAAGATGTTTGTATTTGAGATATCTGATACTTGTGAAGTATTAAAGATATTCATTATTTTATGTATGAGTTGATATTTGAGCTCAAGGTTATATGAATATTAAATTTATAAGTAAATCCTAATTAGAGTATATCTTACTTAGAACAATATTGCAAAGGTTTCACATATCAATGGTTGCTAATTAAGTTATAATACATTTTTTATTTAATGGAAATGATTAATAAATCAATAAGTTCTTTAATAAACTTGATATAGTTCTTTGCATTATTCAAGACAATAATGTACTATGGAACATTAGAGCTAGTAGGCATGTAAAAGGAGGTAAGGTCCCACTAAAGATCCAAGGATATACTTAGGCAATTTTTTTTTACATTATAATGGTAATTAAGATGAAAGTTATAAGATTTAAGTAAGTGCGTACTATAAAGAATCTTTAAAAACTCTCATTAAGTCACTGTGCTAGTAGTAACATAATTGTCATATGATGATTTGATATAAGATAATTAAATGAATGGTCTAATGCAAGTGAAAGACTGTTGAGTTATGTCCTACAGCCAATCAATTAGTTATACTTTAGTGAAAAAATAATTTAAAAACATTATTTATCTTATAAATATTTAGATGTATATGATAAAGTCCATGTGATAATTATACATTGCAAATGAAATTATAATGAAATTTATATTGTCTTTATATGTTATCCCTAAATTGTTCTTAGTCATTGTTCTATTATTAAGACTGAACATTAATATAATGTAAAAGACTAGCACACGCTATATTTTTTCTTATGAAAGAAGTAGTTGATCTCATAGACTAAAGTACGAAGATACTTAAACAAACATATGAGTGTTTACTAGAGAACAAGTTCGTTGAACTGACCTTATATGAGAAATCCATTTAGAATATTACTTGTATGTTTATGAAAATTCTCATCATAATAATTGTATAAGTGATCCTTTAAATTGAGATTTCTAAAGTTATCTTGTATATGGATTGCTATGTTTTAACACTATTTATGATCTATTCTAGTTAAGGAGAACTTAATTGGTAGTCATTGGATGTAGCATGAATTATATGGAGGTAGTTGAGTGATCAATATAAGATTCATCACCCTAAAGTAATTAGAGACAATACTCAATTTTTCTCGAATAGTATTGATTCGGGAAATCCTTGACTATGGTGGAACGACATTTTGTAAATATTTTACAAATGTCAATGGTTGAATCAATAGTTATTAGCAGAGAACTAATATGATTGAACTCAAAATAGAGTAGACATTGATTTCATGTTCTATGTCTAATCGAAATATTGTATGATAAAAGAATTAAATTATACCAAAAAGTCATGCATGAAAAGAAAAATCACTTTGACATTCCTAAATTTTTAAGTGGTCAAGATGTATTATTAGACGCTAATCTTGATTTACGAATATAAATTGTTTAATTAAAGAATTAAAGATAATTTAAAGGAATTTTAATTTATGTAATCATAAATATGATTTATGGTTGAAATTTGTATCTAATGCTAAAATATCAAAAACTTGTTATAAATAAACTTAAACTTTAAGAAAGCTAATACTCTTTACTTAAACCTCTCTGCAATAGTTGTAAAATTCTCTTAATTTATTATGAAAATACTATTAAAGATCAGATATTTGTACGACTACGGTGATTAAAATACATCAATTTTAGAAACAATTCAACAGATAAGAAAAAAATGATCAAGTTTAATAATAAGGTACGAATTATAATTCACATTTTATTATAATTTATGTGTTAATTATTTTATAAAATTTTAAGTAATCTTAATTTAAAAAATCAGATACAAAAAAAATTTATAATTATTTCGCTAAGCGTACGATGGAATCTCAACCTGATTTCCAACATTTATATACATCTTTGGTTGGCATTCTCTATCCTTCAGATGACGCCTGATTAAGTACACCGATTCTCCATTCAGATATTGCTCAATGCTCATACTAGTCGTCGTCATAAATTACACTGAAGTAGTTGGAAAACTCAAAGTTGGAGGCGAACAAAGAAGAATGAAAATAAATGACAATATGAACATGAGAATGTGGTCATTAGCTAAATCAACAAATGTTTTACTCAGGTAATAGGCAAAGATGTCTGCAATTGGAAAAAGAACATCTTCAAAATTTGAAGCAAAATAAAGGAGGTGTTTGGCTGTTTTTTAGCTTTTTAACTAAAAATTAACTTTTTCACCGTCTTAAAAAATTATTGATGTATTTAGTAAGTGACTTATTAGTTAGCTTATTTAACTCCAATAAGCTAATTTCTAAAAGTTCCATAAGAAAAGCTTTTGGAATTAACTGTTTGCTTAATGACAGTATTTTTCTTCATTTTACGCTCTACTTTTACTCTGTATGTTTTCAAAGTTAGCTTTTTTTTAATTGTACTGAAATTTAGAAAAATATAATAAAGGAGTTAATTAAATTTTTTAATCTTTATTTAATTTTATAATATTAGTTTACATTTAAAAATACCATAATATTAAGTTTATGAACATAAAGAGACATCAAATTAATATTTTAAATATATAACTGCTATATATCGTATTTGTGTCATACTATAATTATAGATATTTTAATTTATTAAATAATAAAATTCATAATATTATATGAAAAATATTAATAAAATGTAACTCGTTACATCATTCATATTAATAAAAAATTTAACTATAGATTATTATTATTATTATTATTATTATTATTATTATTATTATTATGTTTTTTTATTAAAATTATAAACTTTAATTTTTGTAAAATTAATATCTAAAATCTAAATTCTTATAAAAATATTTAGCGAAATATTAAGAAATATAATATTTATGCCCTTATAATTTTTTTTAAATCATATCCTCGTAAGTCATTTTATACATCAACAGTTAATACTAAACAACTAATTTTACCAAACATCTTTAATAAACATTTGATGTTATCCGCTGGTCAAATCAACTGAGATAATCAGCTATTAGCTAACCGTTGATAGAATCATCTAACAGCTAATGCAATCTGCTATTTGTCAAACAGGGCCTAAGACGAATGGAAAATGACAGATTTACAAGTGAAAGTGATCATCAGCTGAATCAAGAATGTTGCAGGTTGCTTAGAAGTATTCTGCAATCGAAAAGGGACTATCTTCTTCCTTTATTTGACTATCATAATTACAGACCTGACCCGGGCCATATAATGCTACAATTAATTTGTAACAGAATGGCCTGTAATCTCCGCCAATGGTTCTACTTGAGTTCTATTTGTGTCCTTATCGTCAAATCCAAAGACATTGGTCAAGATACATATCTAAAGCAGACAAGAGTTCTCTAAAATCCTATGTTCAACGCTTTGCAAGAGGTATTACAACATAGGATCAACAGATTGATTCTCTACAAGTACACAGCTAATGATTGATTCTCTACAAGTACACAGCTAAAGAACTATTTCATTAGATCTAGGAACACAAAACCATTCCACAGACTATGCAAAAGCATAGATGGTATTAAATTCCTTGATCGCGTAAAAATAACTCCCATCACCACCCCAAGAAAAATGAGCGGTAGCATTCTCTGTACATTAAAATGTGCTAAAGCAAAGGCAACTGAACTCATGAGTATTGCACACCATACCGGCATGTACCTGGTCAATGAAGGTAGAAGGAAACCCCGAAAGACTATCTCCTCCCACACAGGAGCACACACTGAGACCACTATTGCATAGAGCACCATTGCTACTGGATCTCGTGCTGCAATTGACTGCTCAACACTTGAGAAAGTAACAGGTGTTGAAGGTAGAATGGGCAATAGGCTAAGGTTGAACAGTGAAAGCCGGTTCACCAGAGGAAACATGAGGCATCCAAGAGCAATATCCAACAGCCAATTCCCTCTCAGGCTAAACCTAAACCAATCAGATGGAAGCGGACGAAATCGAGACAGGCAACGGTGAAGGATTGCAATTCCAGCAAGACCTTCAGTTACATCCGTTACAAGGCTGAACAACGCTTGCCCTCTAAATGTTAGAGATTCCTTGCTGAAGCCTGCCACGTGGGCTGCAAAAGGAATCACCCAGGATCCTATAAACCAGAATGAAACAACCCATAGAAGCATTACCTGCAACTCCAGGAAGTATTTTATAAGTACAGATTACGGTTCTTACCACTTCGAATAATTCAGCGGAAGAATGCAGGTTTATAATGAACAATTTTATATAACATTCTGGCACTAAAGAATTCAAAAAGTTCTAAGAAAAGAAGCAATATGCAAAATCAATCTTATTCACCTGGTCATTAGAAAATTTGTTAGGACTTAGAAAATCCCACAACACTCAATAAGCAGTGCTAATGCTTGCCACTTGACAGTAATGGTTCTTTGCAGTTACTATCTTTGTCAATTTCTAGTAAGACTTACTAGTCAGATACTAACACATAATTTTTGTTGATTTCCATCATTCTACAGTTGAGTAGACCATTACCTGCACTATGGTCTCTGCTGTCCATGGCACAGTCCACCTGCCTCCAATTTGCTTAATTCCCACATCTGCAGCCTGAATTTTAACGTAGTAGTTGGTGAGATGCAAAACTGGTACCCTAAAAAAGCATGTGTATACATTCAATTGCATCCTATAATGTTTTGACTATCAGAATGAAGAAGAAACTATAAGTCATCCACTTATTTACTTCTTAAACTATGTCTAACAAAAGAAAAGTTCAGTAGTAATTGATATGTATTCACTAGCATAATAGTTTTCTTTTCTTTCCCAATGATGTGACAGCAAACAATACCAGCAGAATTCTTACAAAACAAGACAATAGCAGCTCCAGATCATAGTAAGTGACAAGTAATAAAAAGCATAAATCCATTTTAAACATGATACGGACCAACATTAACCTGAATTTACTACATTTTTCATCTTAATGGCTTCATATGACATTAAATAGAAGAGTCAAAAAGCCATAAACGTAACAGAGATAAAAAATTTGAGATTCCCCCCTGAAGCACGAACGATACTAACCCGCCCTTCTGCCTCATACCAAACTTGCAATCGCCAATAAAACCAGAAACATAACTCTTTTCACTTGTCATGTTCTGAAAATTCATTTTCACACTGATGCCTTCTTCCACTAAATTAAGAACAACGTACCATTAAAATAATAGACTGCAGAGGAACATACCTCTCGAAGACTAGATATCCAATCTCTTTTAACATTTGTACAATTATCAACTTCAGGCTTCGCTGATTCCTCCGGCAAGAAATGTTCAGCACCATCAGACTTTGGTTTTATTGGAGAGAATTCTTCATGTCTAAAGCATGAAACTTTCCATTTCTGCATAACAAAACAAAACACGCATATACCCAAAAAATTTCAAAAAGTTAATATCACCACAACCCCTATGGTTTGTTCTCTGAGAAATTAAGAAAAAAAATTCAGAATAGAAGCAAATAATTATCATCCACCAGAGGTCTAGAAGCTTCTAACCATTTCAGTTAGTAAAATAGGGCCATAGGCTACACATGGTTTCTTTTCTTATGTATTCTGTTCCTTGCTTTTTCCAAGTTAGCAAACAATAGCTAACTCTAATAAATTGCTTAAGAAAAAAAAAGATAAAAGGTCCAAGAGCTCAATAAAGAAAAGGAAACTGGAAATTATACATTTGCAGTTCTGGGTAACTTGGGACTTGAGTCGAAGATACGACAGTTCGACGGAGAAAGAAACCAGCTTGATTTGGCGGGTGGGTTGGACACCCTAAATTTGGATAAGGAAGGGAAAAGAATTGGGCGCTGGGATACAGAAAGAGAGCAACAAGAGCTCAACATTTAGGAACAGTTGGAGACTCCAATTACACCATCACATACAAATCGAGAAAAAAAGTAGTGGAAACCCTAAATCGCAGAAAAATGACAGATTGGTAGTTCAGAGGAGCTTGCTCTTGATTTCGTGGAAGGAGACGGGCTGCCGCTTGTAATTAGATATTCGATAGGGAAGCTAATAGGTAATAATTGTGGGTGTGAATTGAAGCACATTCCGAATAGGGGGTGTTTCCACGGTTGGACATGGTGCCCTAGGATTTAGGAAATTGGACTTTTGGCTTTGGGTTTGGGTGGTAATTTTTTAATTTTAAAATTGATTCGTCTAATTATTTAATATATCTCTTGATATGTTTAATAGTAATAATAATAACCAATTAGAGGAGAATTCCTGGAGAGATTGGAAGCTGCACTTGCACTCCACTAGCATGATTCCAACCCAAGGCATCATCATCTATAATAATAATAATAACACTAGTAAAGTAGTAATAATAGGTGCTCAATTTGCACAATGACATGCATTTAATCTCAAAAGGTATATGATGGAATAACATTTAATCTCATCACATTATTCTGGAAGCCTTTATTCATACGCAACAACACAAGAAAAAATAAAAAGAAATAGAGATCAATACATAAATGACTTGCTGGCTGCTTCCTACTTTCCTAGAGAAGGCAAAGAAGATGAGGTAGTAATAGTATCCAATTCCAAACCAAATAGAACTACAAACTGTAGGTCATGCCCACCTCAATAAGAGAAATGCGAGGAATACTCAAGCTGACGGCAGGAGCTCGGCAGTTTTTACGCAATGAAGAGTAGAAGATATTGATCAAAAACCTCTTGAAGAATGGTGAGTTCCATTTTGCCTTAACGTAAGAATGGCCAATTACATATGCTATCCCAGCATGCTTTGCTTCCAGAAGTTCCAGGAGCTCCTCCTTAACATTTGAATCCTTGTAGTATCCCGTGTTCAACAACTTGAACCGAATTCTCCTCCCATCACTCAGCCGAGGTAGCTCCTGCTCATACATACATTTTAATTTCTGTAGCGTCAGTGACTTGCTTTTGGTTACAGTTGCCACGAGGCCTGAACTGCATTCTGCAATTTCTCCTGATGCTGATACTTCAATTCTTTTCCCAAACTTCTCAGAAGTCCTCACAACAGCCAGCCTCCCATCAATCGAGCCGTCGGCAGTCCTGGAACCTTCTGCTTCTAGTTGGATAAATTCTGCCACACTCATCATTAGTTCATTTTCAAAATCACATTCACTTTCATATTCTTGGACGTCTTTGTAACCATTTCGAACAATGCAGCGATACATCCGGTAAGATTTTGGACCTATCCGACCAATAAGATACCTTTCCTTTTGGGGCACAAAAGGAACTGGAACAGTTTTAACACAAACAAACACGACGACTTTGTAAAATGCTGGCAAGTTGGTTAAGAATTGGGAAAATGTTGCTGGAACTCCATTTGCTAACTCGGTGTAAATAAGGCCAATCCCAGGGACCCTAACAACCCCAAGATCAGAACCTAGATTTAAAATCCATTTCATGGGTACTTTGTTATGTTGGTCATGTAGATACTTCTTCCGGCTACCATAATGCCACGCATACATCAAGAACACAAAAACTGCAGAGAGCAGAAGAGAAACCCATCCAGCTTCGTGAATCTTCGTAAAAGAAGATGAGAAGAAGATTATCTCTATCACTCCAAAGACTAAAAAGTAACAAAGCGCTAGCAGCAGACTCTTACGCCATACAAGGTTGATAACCAATGAAGTAAGAAGAGTAGTCAAAAACATCACAATAATGCACGCGATACCTGAAATCAAATTTGCAGAAGTCATTAATGCATCAAACAATGGCCTCCAAAATTTCAAACATTGGACTCAAGATGTCCTGATCAATCAAATTAAGCTTCTCATGTATTATCAGATTTTAATATTACAATCATAACCTGGATTCACCAATTACGGAAAGACTTCACGTTACTAAATATGTGTAGAAGTAGAGAAGACTAACCGTAAGCATTTCCTATATGATTAGTGTCTTGAGAACCTACTGTAACCAACAAACAAAGAATCATAAGGATCCAATTTATTTCAGGGATAAATATCTGGCGATTACTCCAATTTGATTTGCGGACAATTTTGATACGTGGAAAACATCCTAATGTATAGCATTGTTTGACAATTGAAAAAGTGGCTGAGATCGCAGCTTGACTGGCAACTATTGCAGTTAAAGTTGCCATCACCATGATTGGCCAGGAGAATGAATCTGAGAAAAAGGATAAACATAGACATGAGAAATGGACTGAAACAGCAAGAAGAAAATCAATATTTGTTACCCAATTTTATTTCTCTAACAAGTATCGAAAAGAAAATGACATCAAGAACCACAATAAAATACATTTTTGTTAGACAATGGCAGTAGTAAGAAATTTGTTACAGAAATATAGCAGCTGTAAATAGCTGTTACAAACTGTAACATATTCATAAGGATTATATAGCTAATGTAAATAACATATGTATAGGACTTTTAGCATAATCATAGGTATTACTTTCCTAGTTTAGCCTATGTACTGTTGTATAAATACCTGTATCATTATAATAGAATATAAAAAAAATCATTCTTCTTATTTTCTCTGCTTTCTCATGGTATCAGAGTCTCATCAAGTTTCTGGGTTTCTTTCTTGAAAGTTTTTTTTTTTCGTTTTTTGCTCTATATTGAGACAGTGCACTCACATTTTGAGAGAATTTTTTTTCTCACCTCCTCCTTCATAAGGCTCTATGGGTGGTGATAGTCCATCCTTTCAAATCCGGTCGTCGGATTTCCAGCATGTGACTGACACGCACTGCCGCATTCCCAGACGTCCTTCCCACGCACCGACGAGTGAGGGTGGATTAGTCACCTCCTCCGTCCCTGTCTAAATATCCTGTCAGTTTCTTCCAGGTACTACTGATTTGTATTGGTGTGGGTTAACAATCCTTCACTGCTCTCTTTCTTGATGTGAGTGTCTCTGAATTTATTTTAGTTTTTTGCATTGAGGTTGGCTTTTTCTTTTCCTCCTTTGTTTGATTGATATTCATTTGAGACTGATTTAAATGGCTGAGGGTAGTGATATGGGTGGTGATAAGAAAACTAATATTGAAATTACATTGGGTTATCCAAAATTATCGATAGAAAATTGACTGGAAGAAAAAATTATGCACAATGAAAAAGGATTATTTGTAGATTTGTAGCTAGTGTAGTTTTGGATGATCATTTAACTAGTACTCTGCATCCTAAGATTGATGTTACTGCTCGAAAGAAATGGTTAATGGAGGATTATAAATTGTTTAATCAAATTCATAATACTCCGGACCCAATTGTTGATAATGTTACGAATCATTGTGATTGTGTAAAAGAATTATAGGAATATCTAAAATTTCTGTATGCTTGCAAACAATATTTATCTCATGTTCATGACTTATTGTTAAAGATTTATCGAGCGGAACAAAAAAGTTGCCCCCTATTTCAGTATTATACTGGAATGAAACAAGCCTTTGAAGAAAAGTGAGCTATGTTTCCCTGACATAAAGCAAATGTAAGAACAAGAAAAACAGATTGTGGTACAGTATTTTTTAGCAGGGTTGGGTTCTGAATATGACATGGCACACACATAATTATTAACTAGTGAGACACTTCTTTCCTTTACGAAAGTATATGCCCGTTTGCTTTGTGTTTGTAAAGATGGTGACATGACTTCTGATATGGTGTGCAATGATATAGTGGCGTTGGTTATTAACGTTTCAAATACTAATCGATGTGGCAAAGGTAGAAACGATAGTGATTCTATTGTTGGGACTAGTAGCAACCCTCGTACCTATAATTACTATAGAGTTGAGGTGTATATTAAAAAGAATTGTTGGAAATTACATGGTAAGCTTTCCAAGTACTTGGGTCAGAATAATAACAGAAAATTTGCAAATGTGGCTACTTAGGATGGCATCCTATTGGTTGCTTAGATGAGTATGCTTGTTTAACCAAAGCCCATCAACAAATTTCCGCCACTTACGACTCACAATAACCATCCTCTGCGACATCAACTTTGGCTAATACAGGTAACCCAACTACCTGTCTCTCCACCTCATCTTGGGTTATTGACTCATGTGTTCTTGATTATATGACCGACAACACAAGTATCCTCTCTTCTTTCAAGTCTCCTGCTAATTTACCATGTGTTACTTTAGTCAATGGATTTGCCGCTTTTATAATAACCCCCACAAAATCTCTCCCATTATTATTTGTTTTATGTTTATCACAATTCCTTTTAGCCTATTATTTATCAGCCAACTCACCAAAAGTCTCAACAATTTGTTGTTTTCTATCCCAATTATTGTCCTGTTCAGGATCTTCGGACAAAGTAGATTATTCGTAAAGGGTGTCTGCTGAATGGCTTGTATGCTCTTGATTTGACTTCTGAACCAGTACCTCGATCAATTGGTTGCACAAGCTCATCTTCTCTTTTGCATCTTCGTTGTCGTTTTGGTCATCTATCTTTAACAGTTTCACAAAAGTTATGTCCTAGTCTTAAACAAGAATTTACCTTAGAGTGTGAGGCTTGCCAATTTGCTAAAAATCATAAAGTATCTTATTCTCCTAGACTAAATAAATGAGTTGAGTCTTCTTTTTACTTGGTGCATACTGATGTGTAGGGTCCTTGTCCTGTTTTGTCCAAATCTAGTTTTATTATTTTATGACATTTATTGATGATTATTCTCGGGTTACTTGGCTTTATCCTATGAAATCTCGATTAGACTTGTTTACTATATTTTGTGCCTTTCATACTGAAATTAAGACTTCATTCAATAAATCCATCTGCATTTTAAGAAGTGATAATGCTAAAGAATTTATTACCCATTCTTTTAAATCTTCTCTCTCAGCATGGTATTATTCATCAATTATTATGTATTGTTACCCCTCAATAAAATGGTGTAGCAGAAGGAAAGAACCGTCACTTATTAGAAGTTGCCCGAGTATTAATATTCCATATGCAGGTCCCAAAAGTTTCATGGGCCGATGTTATTTTCATTGCTTGTTTCCTAATTAACCGAATTCCTTCTTTTGTTCTTAACGGTCAGATTCCATATTCCCTTCTCTTTCCCTTATCTACATTATTCCCTCTTGCTCCTCGAATTTTTGGGTGTACTTGTTTTGTTTGACCTCAGGTCTCAAAACTGGATCCTAAATCTCTTAAGTGTGTCTTTTTGGGATATTCTTGTGAACAAAAAGAATATCATTGTTACTCTCCTTCTTCGGTTCGTTACTTGATGTCTATTGATCTTACCTTTTTCAAGAATACACCTTTCTTTGGTTCTCCCATGTCCTCTTCTTCACACTCTATCGATTTAGGGGACGATTTTCTTATTTATATTGTCAGTGAATAGGTAGTTTCTCCTCCCTCTCGACTTGTTATTCATCAGGTTTATTCTTAACGTGTGCAACATTCTATTGAGGCACCTCCTATTGGCTAGGACATGGACCCTACCCATTTTGCTTCGTCTTCGGATTCCTCACCATTACCTGATGCTAGCCTTTACCTTCCTATTGCTTTTCGTAAACGTAAACACACCTATACTTACCCTGTTTCTTCCTTTGTATCTTACCATGCCCTATCTCAGTCCTCTAAGTCTTTTGTAGCTTCCTTAGACTCTGTTGTTGTTTCAACGTCCCTTGTTGAAGCACTCGCTCATGATGGTTAGCAAGCTGCAATGAAAGAAGAGATGATGGCCTTATAACAAAATCATACTTGGGATCTTGTTCCTCTTCCTTCATAGAAACGGGCCATTGGCTTTAAGTGGGTGTTTATTGTTAAAATGAATCCTAATGTTTTTATTGCTCGATTGAAAGCTTGGTTGGTTGCTAAATGATATGTTCAGACATATGGGGTGGATTACTTTGAGACTTTTTCTCGAGTTGCAAAACTTTCTTATGTCTGACTGTTTATCTCCTTAGCTGCTACTTACAGTCGGGCATTTTACCAACTTGATATGAAGAATGCATTCTTACATGGGGATTTACATGAAGAGGTTTACATGGAGCAACCCCAGATTTGTTTCTTAAAGGAGTCAGGGAAAGTGTGCAAATTAAGAAAGTCTCTTTATGACTTGAAGCAATCTTCTCATGTCTAGTTTAGGAGATTTAGTACTGTAGTGATTAAGTTTGGCTTACAAAGAAGTGCACACAATCACTCATTGTTCTTTGCATCATCTAGTTCTGGGTGCATTTTACTGGTTGTATATGTGGATGATATAGTGATCACTAGAAGTGATAAAGCTGAGATAATGAGGTTGGAAGCATTCCTTGGGGCTCGCTTTCAGAAAAAGGATTTAGACCATTGAAATATTTCTTAGCAATTGACGTTTCTCGTAGTCATAAAGGGATCTATCTATCTTAAAGAAATTATTGTCTGGATTTATTAAATGATGATGGTTTTATTAAGGCAAAGACATGTGATGTGCCTATGATACCAAATGTGAAGTTAAAAGCTGAAGATGGAGACTTGCTTGAGAATCCTAAAAAGTATAGGAAGATTGTGGAAAAATTGAACTATCTTCCTATCACTCGTCTCGATATTGCCTTTCTAGTAAGTGTTGTAAGTTAGTTCATGTCATCTCCTAGAACCTCATATTGGGATGTTATTAGTGTTGCAACCAAAAGAATATGATATTGGAGGAGATTACTCCGTGATTTTAATGATTAGGATTCGGTTTGTATTTACTTATTTTATGTCCTTATTTAGCCCGTAATTATTGTAAATTTACACTAGCAAAGCCTAACCTCAAGTGTATATATATACGAGGAAAAAGGAGGAAATAATATACAAGAAAACATACTTTTACCCACATACGCTTCATGGTATTAGAGCCATATGCGTAACCTTAGATTATACATCTTCTTGAATGTATCCATCCCACTTGAAACCCACATCAAATGACAGATGATATCCCCAAACTTCCATCACCCGAAACCGCTGCATCAAGCAGTAGTTCAAAAACTGTTGAACCAAATAACCAACCCATCATTCAATATCAAAACGAATCTACCCATTTTAATCTCGGCATCATTCTGAATGAAGAGAATTATGATGTTTGGTCACAAATCGTTGAAATCCATATTGCAGCTAGGGAGAAACAAGAGTTTATCATAGGATTAGACCCACCTCCTGCCATGGGCGATCCTAAATATTAGAAGTGGAATGTTGACAATCAAAAGGTGCCTGGTTGGCTACTCACCAACATGAAAGCAGAGCTGATGAAGAGATATATGCGACTACCTATAGCTAGAGCAATCTAGACAGCTTTATCCAAGGTGTATTATGATGGAAGCGATGAAACCCATATTTTTTCATTGCATCAGAAGACATGGATGCTTAGACATGCTGGTCAGACCTTAGCCTTTTACTTTGGTGAGCTTTCTGAACTCTTTCCCGAGTTGGATTATCGTGAAACTGTTGTTATGAAAGATCCTGATGATGTGAAAATATATGAGGATTCAGTTGAACGTACGCGTGTTTATATATTCTTAAATGGTTTGGATTCTGATTATGACCAAGTTCATGGTGAGATTTTGAGAATCGAACCTAGGCCATGTCTTGAAAAAGCATATGCTTATATGCACCGAGAAGCTAATCAAAGGGTCCTACATCGAATTGAATCAATTGGAGAGGCTACAGTACTCATGGCCAAGGGTGGAAAATTTCGTAAGGAAAAGAGCAATGGGAACACCGAAAGGAGCTATGAGGTTTCCAAGTCTTCCGAAAAAAAAGGAGGTAATCAATTATACTGTACAGATTGCGAGATGGTTGGTCACACAGCTGCACGTTGCTATACCAATATAGGATATCCATCATGGTGGGATCCCGAAAAAGCTCCTAAGCGCAAAGGGAAGGAAAATCTTATGGAGGCTTCCTTATTAGAAAAACAAGTTGATGAGGGGGAGAAAGAACATTCAACTATCCTGAGTGTCATAACTACTGGTAAGTCATTTCAAGCTTCCTCTCTATCTAGTTCAGATACTTGGATTATTGATTTAGGAGCAACTAAGCATATGACTTCTGATTGTACTATGAAAAATATGCATAAACCAACCATCCTTGAAGTCAAAACCACGAGTGGTGAAATTGTAACCGTAATTGGTGAAGGTTCTAAAACTTTAAATGAATTAAACCTAAACTCCATTCTTGTTATTCTCTCTTTAAATTATCGCCTATCATCTGTTGCGCAAATAACAACTGCACTTCAATGCATCGTAATATTTTGGCCTTATTTTTGTGTTTTTAAGGACATCAAGACGAGACAGACAATTGGCTGTGGCACTAGGAAGGGAAATCTATATTATTTGGATCTTAAGCCATCATCTTCGAAAGCTCTAGCAACGACATCATATTTATCTGCTACTTCATCTAGTATTTATGAACTTTGGCTTATTCATAAACAATTTGGTGACACTTTGTTTGGATATTTGAAGCATTTATTTATGAATAAATTTATGAATCTTGATTTGAAATCTTTTTAATGTGATGTGTGTGCTTTAGCAAAAAGTCGCCATATGAATTTTAAGTCTTATGTTAATCGTAGTCTTAAACCATTTATGCTTGTTCATTCTGATGTATAGGGTCCTTGCAAAATTTCGACTTTAAATGGTGCAAAATGGTTTGTGTCATTCATAGATGATTGTAGTCGTATGACATGGATTTGTCTCATGAAAACTAAAAGTGAAGTCTGTGATTTATTTCAAAATTTTTTTGTGATGATTTCAAATCAATATAACATGAAAATACAAGTTTTAAGAACCGATAATGGAGGCGAATATGTGAATCATGAATTTTCGGATTTTTTAGTAAAACATGGTATTATTCACCAAACCTCATGTCCTTATACCCCACAACAAAATGGTATTGCTGAACAAAAAATAGGCATTTGTTAGAAACGACAAGGTCTATGTTGATTGGGTCTAGAATGCCACTACAATTTTGGGGCGAAACTATTACTGCATCCATTTACTTGATAAACCGACTTCCTTCCAAGGTTTTAAACTTAAGAACCCCTCTAGACGAATTGGCTAATCATGTAACAATGGCTTCGATTTCTAATTTGTCTCCAAAAGTATATGGTTGCACTGCGTTTATACATGTGCGTTCTAATGAACGAAAAAGTAAACTCCATCCACGAGCATGTAAGTGTGTGTTTGTTGTGTATGGGGTTAATCAAAAAGGGTATAGGTGTTATAGTTCTATTTTACAGAAAATGTTTGAAACTAGAGATGTAACATTCCATGAAAATACTTTTTATTATGATAAGGAGGCAACTGCAAGTAAGGTGGAGAAATATGAATTAGAATACTTGCAGTCCACTAGAAGCGAAGGTAGTGAAAATGAATTTGAAAATGAAGTACATAGTTTACATTAACAAAGCGTAATGCATGGTGTACATGAGGAAAACACATTGGATAGTTTATGTGAACAATGATTTTGAAACCATGGATTCTGGTATAGTAAGGAACAGTACCATGCATGGAAATAAAGACTATTTTTTTTAACCACAAACAGAATCCATGCATGACGAAATTTTATATGATGAAAATCAAAGTAATGAAATACAAAGTGAAGTTAAAGATGGACAAGATCACCGTATAGACCTAGGAGTTGAGGACGAAGAAGAAAATATAGATGAACTTCTTTCAGTATAGCCACGTGTGTCTCGACTTGATGTTGAAGAAAAACGATCCTTACCAAACATAACCACTCGAGGTAAGCTAAAACAAACATATGAATTGACACTATCTTCTACCCTAAAATACCCTCTTGCTAATCATATGTCTTATCACAGGATTAGTAGGGAATCTCAGTCTTTTTTGAATCAAATATTTGCAGTTTCTGTTCCTAACAGTATGCAGGATGCTTTGGAGGACCCAAGATGGAGAAAGGCAATGGAAGAAGAAATGAAATCATTGGAAAAGAATGAAACATGGGAAATGGCAGACTTACCCAGTGGAAAAAAGGCAGTCGGATGTAGATGGATTTTCACAATAAAATACAAGGCAAATGGCAAGAATGAAAGGTTTAAAGTAAGACTTGTAGTAAAGGGGTATAGCCAAGTATATGGAATAGATTATGAGGATACTTTTGCACTCGTTGCAAAAATCAATACAGTACGTATACTTCTTTCTCTTGCCGTTAATTATGATTGGCCATTATATCAATATGATGTGAAGAATGCTTTCTTACATGGTGTTCTCGAAGAAGAAGTATATATGGATTTACCACCTGGTTGTAGCTTGAAGATGGAAGGAAGTAAAAGGGTCTGTAGGTTGAAGAAATCATTGTATGGATTGAAACAATCCCCTAGAGCATGGTTTGGAAGGTTTACAAATTCCATGAAAGTTTTTGGTTATAAACAATGCAATTTTGACCATACCTTGTTCTTTAAAAGGTTTGGGGATAGAATAAGCTTGTTGATTATATATGTAGATGATATGATTATCACAGGGAATGATGCTACAGAAAAAACAAGGCTACATGAATACTTATCAACTTAGTTTGAAATGAAAGACCTAGGAGAATTGAAATATTTTCTAGGGATTGAAGTCTTAAAGTCGAAGAAAGGAATCTTATTGAGCCAAAGGAAATTCGTGTTAGAATTGTTGAAAGAACTATGAATGACAGCTTGCAAGCCAACTGATACGCCAGCTACAGAAAAAAATCAAATTGACCTGAGATTGTGAGAGTACACCAGTAAACAAAGAAAGATACCAACAATTAGTAGGAAGGCTGATGTATCTTGCACATACTCGTCCTGACCTCGCCAATTCAATAAGTGTGGTCAGCTAGTACATGCATACACCATGTGAAGAACACCTTGAGGCTGTGATGAGAATCATAAAATACCTGAAGAACTCACCAGGAAAGGGAATTTTATTTTCAAAAATAAAAGATATGAAGGTTGAGTTTTATACTGATGCAGATTGGGCTGGATCAATTGATGACAGAAGGTCAACTGTTGGGTATTTAACATTTTTAGGTGGGAATTTAGTAACATGGCGGAGTAAGAAACAATCAGTAGTAGCAAGATCAAGTGCAGAAGCAGAATATAAAGGCATGGCACTAGGAGTATGCGAAATATTATGGGTAAAAATTCTACTTGAAGAATTGGGAATTGATTTTATTAAACCTATAAATTTGTATTGTGACAATAAAGCTGCTAGTGGTATTGCTCATAATCCTGTACAAGATGATCACACAAAGCATGTTGAAGTTGATAAGCATTTTATCAAGGAAAAAATAAAAAATGGAGAAGTTTCGGTTCCTCAGGTCCATTCAAGTGAGCAATTGGCGGATATTCTAACTAAAGCTGTAACAGGTCCTGTGTTCCACAAATTCTTGAAGAAGATAGGATTGGAAGAAATTTTTTCTCCAACTTAGGGGGAGTGTTGCAACCAAAAGAATAAAAGTTGGAGGAGATTACTTTAGTGATTATGATTCAGTTTGTATTTACTTATTTTGTCTTCTTATTTAGCCAATAATTATTGTAAATTTACACTAGCAAAGCCTGACCTCAAGTGTATATATATGAAAAAGGAGGAAATATTATACAAGAAAACATATTTTTACCCACATACGCTTTAGTTATTCATATTTTTAGATATCTAAAGATGTGCCAAGACATGACATCTTATATCAAAATCATGTTCACCACATTATAGAAGGTTTCACAGATGCTGAATATGGAGGAGATCTTTCAGACAGGTGTTCTACCACTAGTTACTCTGTTTTTTTCGGAGGCAATCTTGTTTCTTGGAAGAGTAAGAAATAGAGTTTTTGATCCCGATTGAGTGTAGAATCCAAATATAGGGCTGTGGCGTAGACTACCTGTGAACTTATATGGCTACGTCATTGACTTGGTGAGTTTGAGTTTGTTTAGTATACACCAATGAACTTATGGTGTGACAATGAAGCATCTATTTATATTGCAAACAATCCTGTGTTTCATAAGAGAACCAAACATATAGAAGTCGACTGTCATTTTACTCAGGAAAAGCTAGAAGATGGATCAATCTTAACTCCACATGTCAGAATAGTGAGTCAATTAGTTGATGTGTTCACCAAAGCATTACTTGGGAATTAGGTTAGTTATATTTGTAACAAGCTAGACATGATCAATATCTATGCTTAGCTTGAGGAAGAGTGTTACATAATATAGCAGTTGTAAATAACTATTACAAACTGTAACATATCATAAGGATTATACAGTTAATGTAAATAACATATTCATATGGATTTTAGCATAATCATAGGAATTACTTTCCTAATTTAGCTTATGTACTCTCGTATAAATACCTGTATCATTTTAATAGAATATACGAAAATCATTCTTCTCATTTTTTCTGGTTTCTCAAAACAAAAATTCCCAGAAAACTGCACTAGGTTAGCAAATCTAAACTATGGCCAATGCCGAATAAAAACATACCTTGACACATTAATCAGTGAGCAAACAAAATCACTGATCTGTAAATTTTCCGCAATATAATAATATATGGGTAGAACCCATGAGAAGAACTAAGTTTTTGGATCTAAGGCGGTCACAATGGCAGGTTTGAAGACTATCAAAGGAATCAAAGCTTGTCTGACAAAAAGGTAGATCAACTCTATGAAAGCTTACCAGGAATTGACATATGGAAACTCAAGGACACTGCTGAAGGGTTTCTGGAAAGAAATGCAGCCTGTCCCATGTATTGAAGCACCAAGCATGGATACACGAGAAAACAAAATGAAACCTGCAGAATAAGAAGATTTAAAAAGTGTCAATAGGCTTTATTTGTTACAAAATGAAATTTCTTTATTTGTTACAAATTGAAATTTCTACTTATAAGAACCAATAAAAGAAGAGAAAGGCACCAAAGAGACAATAGGCGAATAAAATGATAGGAAGAACGAGAAGAAAGAAATATATGAACTCCATATTCAAGAACATCAACTCAAAAGAAGAATACGTCAAAGTAAATTTTGATCAGAAATATCAAACCAAGTTGTTATGTTCATTAATTTTCCTAACTTCCGATGACCAACTGATGGAGATAATTTAACGTGGTCAGACTTTAGACACATGAATACTTGTCTCCAATGCATCTTGATATAGCCTTACTTTGGAGCACCTGATCTTTAACATTTGGGGTTGAAGTTCCGTTGCATATGGCTGATTACAGCACATAAAGTTAGGAAATGAGGCAAGAGTATAATTGTTTACGACATTGCCCAACAAGTGCATCTTGAGAAATGAACTTCTTTTACATGTCAAAGACCTAAAAATTCTTAAAGCTAATGCCAGTTAGAAGATCTGAACCACCAAGTGGCTCTCATTATATATATCACGTCTTCATTTATAGTGACCAACTGAATAATTAGACCTAAATTCCTGGTTTGACATACCCTTATCGATGAAGGTGTAACCTTTCCAACTTCTGCAAATATAGTTTCACTTCCTGAAGTTAAAAAGACAAGTATGAGCTAACAGTGAAAAGTTCAACAAATTAATTAAGATTCTAGTTTTATGTTACCAGTAATACATAGAAGTATTCCACCAAGTGAGATCCAACCATCTTTTCCAGTGCCCTTTGAAAACTTGTAGATATAGCATGGAGAAAGAGCTTGGTAAATTTTTGGATTCCAGTGAATGACATTATAGGTTCCTATAATGGCAATGGATAGCAACCATAGAATTATAATTGGACTAAAGGTGAAGGCCACCCTGTGTGCACCACAGTATTGCAAAACAAAAATGCCAATCAACAGATAGCAAGTAATGACGATCACCGTTCCTGTGTGCATAAAGAAAACAACTTCAGAGTGGAACATCAATTGCACTTAAAGCGTGTTTTACAGTATAAAAACAAAATATAAAGGCAATTCATCCAGCATGATTGTCCTTTGTCCTACTCTTGAAATTATTTTTCATATGTGACCTAAAAGATGAGGTATCCAAGACTTGATTTGTAATATATAATGTTTGGTTAGAATAAACCAAGATCGAGAAAACAGTCAATAGGTGGAGAAGCCCACCGATGAAACTTCCTATCTGTTGACAGAATTTTTTTAATACAAGGCTGCAAGAAGCCTTTCCACCATTAAAATTAATATATTGTCGTTTCCTAAGCATGCGAGCTATGTGTGACACCTTGCACTCAGCACGTATAAGTAGGTGTGTACTGTGTACTAACGTTCAATTTGTTGTATGTTCTTACATCTAAAGCCCAGCACCTTATTCTTCCTCAGAGTATCTAAATCCAATCTTCTTTAGAGGAATATCTTTTGCGGTTCCAAAGCCATATCTGTGCTCCAATAATTTCTATCTACTGCTAATTGTAGTGCACATTGCAGTTAGCAAATTTGCAACAGCGGGTGCTCATAGTTGTGCAAAGTACACATTTGTGTCTTTAATATGAAAGTGAAAATGACAAATTTCATTCTCCAGAAATGCATCCTCACCATGATGAAAATCCTTGTTTTGAATTTGCAGTCCTTCAATTGATGACAGAACTGAAGAGAAAAGCATCGTTCAGCAAAGATAAGAAAGAGAAGGAAATCAAACAAAATAGATGGTATGGTTCAAGATAGAAGTTATCAGCCTGCACTCACTTGATATTGCTGGGGTGAGGACACCAATTGTAACAATCATACAAGCACTCGACAAGACGAGAAGAAGCATTAACGTTCTTGTTTTCTTTCGTTTCTCAATGAACTTTTTGAGAAGAGAAGAAGGTGAATTACTACTCGAGTAGCCTTCGTTATGATATGTAGAAAGCTCCTCATCTGCTGCTTGTTGATTTGGAAGGAGACTGAGTTTCGCGTTCCTACAGAGAAGAGCATATAAAGCAAAAATTCCTCCTGCAAATGAGTCAACAGCATCACCAGGTATCGGTCTGACTAACAAGAACAACACCCATGCAAATATCATGTTAATTGTTGAGAAGCTTCTCAGCACTTACCTTCACCACTATCATCTGCATTCAGCATAAAAACAACATATTTAAGCACTGAAAACAGAGTCAAAGTCCAAAAGATCAAGGAAAAGGCGCCAAAAACAGTATCTTCATTGAGATGATTCCGCAACCTCCCAGAGAATGTGCTCTTATAAACATAAAGAGGTGAAGTGCTCAGTTCACCAAAAACTATACCACAGCTCCGATATGCTAAGAGCAAAACATTCTCATGCAGAAATTTGCTTTCGACCTGAATGTTAAGAAAAAGAGAAAACTAAAAACTGCAAATAAAAAATCTAAATATAAACTTAATTATAGTTCTATTACTGTAAAAGCCTAACCGTTCTCATTCTTCAGAAGCACTTGCATTTATTTTACCCTAACCATGTATAAACTCTTATCTATACTCACTCTTTAGGATTCATTTGAGAAGGGAAGGGCCAGTGGCCTCCTAGATTTAGACACACATGACTTTGATTACTGACCCATTCATGTTTTGACGTGAGTTGGCAAATAAGGATTAAAATCTTCAGTCAACCCAAACATGTACTGCCATGGAAATTCTCAATTAACAATACCATCCCAGCATGCACACCATGTCAACCAATGGTGGTGGCCATACTATGTAATGAGACAAATGAAGAACGATAATGGAAGAAGGGAGGGGAGAGTTGCAGAATATGCATACCATGTTCTTGATAGGAGGAGACAAGGAAGAAACTAGTCGCTCGGTTTTTATTCAATTGATCAAAGAAATAACCTATTGATTCCTATATTAATTTCGTTTCGGCTTGTATTGAATCTTTCCAACATTGTTGTAACTTACTCGTCCGATCTGGCGGGTCCTTTGTCACGGAGTCCAATTTGCATGTGCTTACCCACCTTTTCCTTCTTTTCATCCCAGCTACGTTAGTCTAAGTCGTGGTGTTTTTCTTTTTTCTATTTATTTGTAGTGAAACGTTTGAACCAAAATATTAGATTGAAACGATGGAAATATATGGAAGGATACAACGTCGACACCCTTGGTAATTCCACTCATTTCTAAAGAATTTTACGGTTTAATATAAAAAAAGTGTTTATACAACTTTTTTAGGGAACGCATAATTACAATTTTTTTAATAAAAGAATAGACAGAAATGATAAAAATGAAGAATGTGGCTCTTATAAATCATTCGCGACGGGAAGAGAAAATAGCTTGGATAATGAATATTCAACCAAAACAGATATAATAACATTATACTTACCAAAAAAAAAAAAAGATACTTGTCTGTATATAAGTGATGAAAATATTGTTAAGAATTTACATCTCCCGAAATCACACTTAAGGATATTTAATATAAAAAAATATCATAAAATAAAGAAATAATAACAATACAAGAGAATTTACGTGGAAACTTTCAAACTGGAGAAAAAATCACGGGCAACAAGAAGAAAATTTACTATGTGAAAAATCCTTACAATCGCACAATTTTTCTTCTCAACTAATCTCCCAATATACCAACACACCCATAAAGAAATACCCACAATAAACTCTCCAACTGTCACCTCAAAAAAGGAATTTAACTAGAGTCAAATTTGTCATACAAATCTTTAACTTTGTATTGGTGTATTAACTAAGGAGGTAACAACCTCCTTATATAGACAAGAGTCTTGCCTTAATTGTTTTTCCCAACCAATATGAGACAAGCAAAGGAGTCAAAACTCAACAATCTCCACCTTGGTGGCTTTGGTTGATCCCACAACTATACTCCACCTCAATGAAGATCTCCTGAAAATAACATAACTTTCAATGTAGAGAATTATCATGCTTCACAGCATCATGCTCCACTATTAAAGCATACCTACTCAGACTAAACCAATTACAAGCCTTTTACTTCGGCATATATCGAAAATAACCTTGCTGAAAAATTATGGTGCAATTCCCATGTTTGGTGTTGGGCCCCGATTCGCATTAAGCATGTTTAAATTATTTTGAAGCATGTTTAAATTATTTTAAGGTTTAATTTGATGATTTTTAATTTGTTTGGAATGAAATTGAGGATTTTTAATTGCTTAAGTTATGATTATT
>JAOQMQ010000195.1:22674786-22694182 GCA_027563845.1 Erythroxylum subrotundum | reverse complement strand
TATTATTATTATTATTATTATTATTATTATTATTATTATTATTACTACTACTACTACTACTACTACTACTACTACTATTTTTACTATTATTATTATTATTATTATTATTATTATTATTATTATTATTAATTTTTATCAATTATTTTTAATTTGATTTTTGTTATTAAATTTCTTGTTATTATTAAATTTTTTCTTCTTCAAATTTATTTATTTTTTGATTTATTATTATTATTATTATTATTATCATCATCATCATCCTTATTAACTTTATTATTCTTATTATTATTAAATATTATTATAATTTTCTACTTTTGTTCGTTTTGAACTTTGACTGTCAATAGTTGATGGGGAATTCATCGACATACTTATCTTCCAAATTAAAGCAATACTGATAAATTAAAAATAATCATCGTAATAAAGGAAATAACTCAACATTTATCATAATAAAGGAAATAACTCAACATTCATAAAATTCTTCGTACCAATTAACATTAAGCATCAACAGCTAACGAGAACAATATAGTCTACAATAACAATGTACCAGATAAGCAAGAAAGAGTACAACAACTTACATAAACAATAATATAAAACCTCCTAACACTGAAAACTAAACCTCAAATCTAAAAAAATGTCAATTCTCATTTAGCCTAGATGTTCGCCATTTACTGAACATTTCGAGTGCCAATCTAATTCTCCAATTTGTCCAAGCATTAGTTAGGTCAATAGTAGTGATAGATTCCTCCTCAACAACTGGACTGGTGTGAAAATAATCCCCTAAATCACTCTCCATGGGATCAAAACTCATCTCCTGCTAAATAAAATTATGAAGCAAACTTGTTCATCATCTTCTTCACTGTCAAACATGTTAACCCCAAGGGCAAGTGCTTCAAGATTAGGTGATGAACTAAAGGCAAGTGGAGGATTTAGGCTGACCATGGAAAATGAAAGCATTACAAGCAGTAATAATGAATTTTATTTTAGCAACGAGAATTGATCAATATAAATAGAATAAGTTAACACATAGAACATAACCATTATCAACTTGAATTTCCAGGAAAAACATTAACTCAATAGCAAACCTGTGTTTAGTGCCTCGATTCACTTTACTATCAGGTGAGTCAAATGAAACAAAATCTGTTAGATTCCCTTCAGAAAGAGGATGAACCTGCAAAAGAAAGTGATTAATTGATGAATTGCCAGAATCTCATTCAGCAAAGTTGGGAAATATCAAAACTCCTAAGATCATTAAGAAGAAATGTAACAACTCACTTTTGGAAAACAATGGCTTAGCTTTAGACAAGTATGATAGAACATGACCAATATGACTACACCAAAAATTCTAACTCCAAACTAATCACAGATGAGCCAAATGCAGCAATCTCTTAAGAATAAAAACATCTTCTGCCCTCCCCACATTTACATCCAATGCATATCTGCAACACAATTACATCAACGACATTAAAGCCAAATAGAAAACAAAGAGAAAAAATAAAAAACTGTCAAATATGGTCCTCTTCCTTAGAAAATCATATTAGGAATAAAGTTTGATATTAAATTCGTTTAGATTATAAAATCGTTTCTTTAACAACTAATCCACTAAAACCTCACTGAAACTATATCTTAAACTTTAACAACGAAGAAAAAGTAATAACGAAAATGGAAACAAAACCAAGAAGATAGCAATTTCATCCCCAAAATCGCAACCAACCACCCACTTCCCAGAAAACAGATTCAATTATATCCCCAACAAGAAAGTTCAAACCTTTACATTCATAACGCCATCCACAAGTCCATAAACACATATAAACCGATAATACAATATGGGTACACGCATACTTTAACATACCTAGCAGGAAGTCGATTAAAGTGAGCCCAGAGTTGGTCTTCAAAGCTAGGGCAATTTGCTTCAGGGTTTTTGATTCTTCAAGTCTACGAAGAACCTCATTGTACACCTCCAGCTTTTGTCTCTGCTGCCTTCCTTGTTGTGACATTGAGGAAGGCGACGGTGACGCTACATCATGCACTTCTTCTAATTTTTGGAGAAGAGAAGAAGACTTAAGCGATGTGGAGGCCAGAAGAGAAGAAGACTTCAAACATGACTTCAACCGTGAATCTGGAGAAGAGAAGAAGAAGCTTTGGGAGGGAGGGTCGAAGAAGTGAAGACGTCGAAGGATAAAGATGTCTTCCAAAGAATACGTTTCCTTGGAATAGAAAAAGATAGGTGACGAACGGTGTTACCTATTCCTCAAATTGACAGAATGCGTATTCTGTATGATTAGCTATTCCCAGCTTAGTTTTAACCGAACGCAAGCTTAACAAATGAAATAGGAATATGCACTGAATAGAATGGCTATTCTGTCAAACCAAACAAGCCATAAGTGTTATGGAATAATTATACAATCAATTAAGCACCTATCAATTTCCTGCACACTTAGCTTTTTTTTGTCCTCGAGCAAAACATTAAATTAAGCTCATGGACCCAAAAACATTGACTCATTTCCCATATGTTCCAAGAATACATAATCATAAACAAAGATGAATGACTTTCAAAAATCATAGCAAGAACTTAACATTCCAAGCTTTTGCTCATGATCATCAATGTTCAATATCTTAAAAGACCCAGCAATCTAATGGTAGATTTGGAAAATGTGTTTAACTAAAATATATCCATAGGTACACTCAACACCCTTCATGATCATGACAGTCCACAACTTTGCATATCATTTTATTTCTTCACCACTAAAGTTCACATGCAAAATTATGAATCTAAGGACTTTCAAGGTTGTAATGTGGGTAAAGGTAAAGTGAGATGTATTTAGGTCAAGTAACTTGAAAGCCATCAAAACTAGTGAAACAAAGCAACACTTAGTATTACATCAAGTGCACAAGTTAACACTCATCAAAATACTGTCAGCTATGACGAATGCAACATTTATATTTCACAACCCAATTCTGCTCTCACACACAAACCACATGAAGCATATACCAATCCGAAAGAATCACTCATATAATTGATGACAATATATTGAAACCACAAAAGATTTAACCTTCTAAGCCAACATCTACCTCATATTCAACATACTCCAATAACACATTCATTACAACTTTAGGAGGATGCATTAATCATAAACAACTTTTCAACACATATGCAATTCCTCCTTGATACATTTATTTAAACTTTTTTCTTTTTCTTTTTCTTTTCTCTTTCTCTTTTTCTTTTTCTTTTTTCTTCTTTTCTCTTTTCTTTCTTTCTTTTCCTTTCTTTTCATTTCTCTTATAAAAATTAAAATAAACTACATCAACATGGGAATTTCAATGATAAGGTATTAAATAATATCCCAACATTATAATCAATCCACACATAAGTACACTCCCATACTTAGAATTTTGTATATCCACAAACTCAACAATAACAAATGTTCCACTAGCTTTATGGCTTGGGTAGGACATTCGGTTAAGTATAAAGAATGTAATGTGGTTCTTACAAAAAGAAAGTCTAATAAGGCTCAAAGGGGGTTTAACAAGGAAAAAATCATGTTAATGGGGTAGGCTATTTGGCTAATGTAGCTTATGAAACAATGAATGCCTAATTATTTCTATATTAATGCATGTGATAAAAATGCGGTCTCAAATAGAAACTCAAAGCAAAGTCATGATGTACATGTCATAAAGGACACACATTATCAAAGACTGATATGGATGTGTCAATCTAATAAGGCTTAAAATCTCACCGGCTTTGTCTATCACTATTCACTACTCTTTTAAAGATAATGCATATCGACTAATCACAAAAGTAAAAATATATGTTAAAGTTGTTATAAAATTCTCTAGTCAATTCACATTCTAATCATGACTATATAATCCAAGAAGCAACAGAAAACGAGAAAATGTTTGTTTGTTTATTTGTTTTATTCTTTCTCTAATTTTGATTGAAAACTTAAAACAAGTAAAACAAACAAATTCAAAAACACACATTCATAAAAAAAGTAAAGCGAAAATGTAAAGAAAAAAAATTTACTTCCCTTGGGTTACCTTATAAGAAGCGCTTTTGTTTAGGGTCGCTGGCTCGACTCCATGTTTTCTCCTCATGTGAAAAAATTGTGATCTTCAAGTGTCACATATGGCTTCTCTACATGAGGTTCTTCCGGATAAGGCCTTGGTTGATAATCGTTCACCTCTAGTGTCTTCCTTATCTTCAGATTCTTCATGTCTACTGAGTCCTCACTCTTTTGAAATAATTCAAATGACTCTTCACCTTTTTCTTCTTCGTTTAATTCTTCCAACTTCCTAGGTAAAGTTGAAGGGTTAGTCTCGAAAATAATTATGGACTCAGTACTTACCTCCGAGCTAAAAGATATGTCTTTTTCTACTTCGAGCTCCTCCTCTACTTCTTCCACACAAGCAACTCCTTGAGTATTACACTCAAGATTCTCAAGCTCTTCATTACTTTGTAAGATTTTTGCACTTATGTCCATAGAGTATGCCTTCGGTTGATATGACTGCTCCTCTTCCATTTGTAATTCTAGGCGTTTGATCTTCACTGCCATTTCACCCATTTGGCTTAACAAGTTTTGGTTACTAGATGTTATATGAATGATTTCTTGCTGGAACTGTCCCTATTGAAATTAGAGATTGTTAGCAATCACAACATTCACCAATTCTTCCAAAGATATACCTGAGTTTTGTTGGCTCTCCACATCTTAGAAACTAGACCAAGATTGCCTTTTATCTTGCTAGAATTGTAGGGTATCCTGTTGAAGTTGTTACATACTCTCTTGAAGCTGCTACATACCCTGTTGCAATTGAAGATGGTCAGCATTACAAGTCTTGATATAGTCGTCAGAGGCGTTCCTGAGTGTGACAAGAAGTTTCTGGTCCATACGAAAATTGTTGTGTGTCCTGCAAACTATCATAGAAGTAATTCTGATGGTTATCCCATCCATAACCAAAGTTAGGTTGATTAGTCCAACCTTGGTTATAGGATTGAGAGTAACAGTTAAAGAAAAAATTACTTCCATCCATGATTTTTTTTAATATTTATCGCAAACACGAAATAGAAAAAATGAAAGAATCACAAAATAACTGAAAAGAAACCAATTACGAACAAATATATATAAAACACCAATTAAAATCACAAACAAAAACTAAAACACCGCACTCTCCTGTAATGACGCTAAAATTGACAGTGCGTCATAACACTAGTCAAAATAAACTATACTACTATTATAGTAGTGATAAGTCTAAGTCGATCCCACAGAGAGTGTGTGTAAAGTTGTTGAAACAAAATTAATCGGTGTTTAGGTTTTAGAAATAAGAAATAAAATAAAGTTAAAATAACTAACAAAAGCAATATAAAGAAACCACAAAAAAAATTACAAAAGTGGGAAATTCGATAGGGACCCGATTCTTTGGTTCAATGTTGGTCTACGCTCTAATTAAACATATTTTATTGATCTGTTGTTCTTAAACCTCTCCTAGCAACTATTAATCGTAGGTTAATAATTATCCTGAGTTTTCCCCTAGGTAGTGTTTAATCAAGATATGATCATTAATTAAACCTAACTTCCGAATAACCTAGGTTACGATTTCTAGATTCAATTAGGTAGTAGCATTACAAATTAGGAAAACACATTAATCAAGGCAGTAACCACACACAATGCGTCATTTAATCTAGATTATGTTATCCCTAATGATTACAAATCATTAGTGGCTATACATGAATTTCAACATAGCAATTACGGATTATATCGAAATTCTGGCAATAGGTTTGCAAATAAATGATTCAATGAACGCATTAAAATCATCTTTTCACAATACCTAATGGATTCATACATAAATAACGGAATAATAATGAGAATATGATTATCCATACACAAAATCCAAATCAATTAATATAAGATAACACAATCAATTTCTAATGAGAGAAAGAAGCAATAAAAACGGTGAAACAAACTTAACCCGGGTCGTCGGCGTCGATATCATCTCCGAACCGGTGTCAGAACGCTACCCATCCATGGGTCTCCAAATGATCATAGCTTTTTCCCTTGAAAATGTCCCACTGAAACCCCTCTTGCTAGTGCCTCCCTCTTTCTCTATCTTAAGCTATCGCTACTGTTCTGATTTTATGAATTAATTTTTGGTCCACTACATTGTTCACTCATTTAAAACCTCCCGTCTCTTTGCTGTCGTTTTCTATTTAAAAGGCTCCCTACATCTGCATTAAATGCAGATGTTGTCTGCACTGCATTTAATGTAAACGTCTACGTTGAATGCTGACGTTGTCTGTGTGAAACACAAACTTGTTTGCGTTTCCTCTCTTGCGTCCGCATTTTGGTTGCTTCTTCCCTAGCATCTTGATTGTCTTCTTTTGGACTGAATTTATTTTCTTCTTCCTCTAATTTTCTTCTTCTTAATCCATGAAGACAAGTGAATATTAATCTTTAGAAAATAGTCCAATTATCGTGCTTTCAACTTACTTTAACTTCTTTGCTTCTAAATTGTATCTAAAATTATATATAAGTCAAAGTGAGTATCTTGAGTAATTTCATGTCATTAGTCACTAAGTATTATGGAATAATTATACAATCAATTAAGCACCTATTAGTTGTACTCTCCAAGCTCCTGAAGAATGAGGGAACTAGATATCTCTCAAATGCCATTGTCCTAGTAGCTTGTTTGATGGTGAAACAAATATATTAGTACTCTTAGTCAATGTAATTATATCCCAAATTAGAAAATTCTCTCTAATTATGGATTTTCATTTTGTTCCAACGTTGTAGTTTCCCACATGTAATATAGTTGCCCTCTTGTAATGACCTTGACGAGAAACTGAAATTAGGGTGGATAATTAAAATGAGTAGGTGTTGGCCCAACTTTTATTAGCTGAGGGTGAATTGATTTTAATTTTTAGTAGAATATAAAAATCTTCTTTAATTAAATAAATGATTAATAACTAACAAATAACTGTGTGTGTAAACGAGAACAGGAAAATTGGCGCGTAGATTATATTGTTAAATCTACCGAAGCCACCAACAGAAAAGTTATTACGTTGATATGTTACGGACTGAAATATATTTCTGATTTTTTTTCCGAAGCTAAATTGGTAAAAGGTCGTCAGATCATCTTTATCATCACCGGAGTATATATATACAAGTCGGCTAGTAAGTGTATATATATATATACACACACACAAATATATATTGGTAAATTGATCATTTTGTGATCATCAAGCCAACACCAACATCATTCGTCGATCAGGGAAAATGCCATAACAGTCTCTTGATAGGTTCTTACAGTCTCTAAACGTAATCTAGAACCATTACATAACACGCACGCATCTATTTTGAAGATATTTGAAAAGAGCTAGAAAATAAATAATGTGGCAATCGGAAATGCATTTTCGGATTCCAATTCGATGCAGCATTATTGATGTTAAGCATCTTTTATCCCAAGTTTTTAGTTCCATCTTTTCTAGTATTATTGTTGTATTATTCTTTTGCTCTGTATATGATATCCCGACTAGAAAAACTTTCTTTCCCCAGTTGCACCTGCTGCACTCCATATCCTTATATTAACTACTCTCTTCTTCCTATCAAAAACCAAGTAGTCCAAGGAATTCCTAGCTTGAAACATACCAGACTAAAAGTCGACCTATCCAAACTCTTTGAAAGTTTAGTTAGAAGAGTTTTCACATTACTCTGTTAGTACTATTGGAGAATGAATGGAAAGAAAGGTAGCATTCAGATCAACATTCCGGCACCGACCACCAAATCCAAGCATATGGAAACTGGAAGGAAACAGGAAAATTGCTTCGATGGGTTCTCCTGTGAAGCTTGGATTTGGAGAGTCTGGGAATTTGCCAAAGAAGACACTAACAGAATTACGTTCTCATTCAAAGTGGGGCTAGCTGTTCTTTTAGTCTCTTTACTCATACTGTTCCGGGCACCTTACGACATTTTTGGCACCAATATCATATGGTCTATCCTCACTGTTGCAATCATGTTTGAGTATACAGTTGGTATGCTTCACAAATATATATACATGTATATGTATCCTATGTGTCTTACGTACTTTTTCTGCATGCACAATAATATGATTATTAACTCAAATTTAGGTCATCTATCTTACTCTTATTGTCTGTTGGTTGTTGATGATAAACTTCATTTCTAAAGGCTCAACCTTCAACCGAGGATTTAATCGAGCATTAGGAAGCTTACTGGCGGGAATATTGGCTATTGCAGTTGCTCAATTAGCTATATGCGGTGGCAGGATTGCTGAGCCTATTATAATTGGCATAAGCATTTTCGTGATAGGTACAAATCTATATTTCTAAGAGATTAGCAAAAGGGGGACTAGAAGGAATTTAATTAGGCTGAAAAAAATTTATGTTCAAACATTTTTTGCAGGGGCTGTTACATCGTTCTTGAAGTTATGGCCATCACTTGTGCCGTATGAGTATGGATTCAGGGTCATACTCTTCACCTACTGTTTGATCATAGTCTCTGGATATCGGATGGGGAATCCTATCAGGACTGCAATGGATCGCCTGTACTCCATTGCCATTGGAGGGTTTGTTGCAGTTTTCGTGAACGTGCTGGTTTTTCCTATATGGGCTGGTGAGCAATTGCATAAGGAGCTAGTGAAAAGCTTCAACTCGGTGGCTGACTCTCTTGAAGGTAAGATAATTTCGTCATTCTCCACATTTGGATCCCGCAGTATAGATAATTTAGCAACTCATCATGAGAAGGCCCACAGCTAACTCCACTAGAACATAAATTGTTAAGAGACCACTAAATCTAAAATTCTTTAATTTTATTTACAAAAAAAAAAAGAAATTGAGTTCTTCAAGACACTTGGACACTGATGCTAAGTTTTCAAGTCTGAAATTTTAGAATGTGTGAAAAAATATCTGGAAGATGAAGGGTTAGAGCATCCAGAATTCTCCAAGACGGTGATGGATGAGTTCCCGGATGAGCCCGTTTATAAGAAATGTAGAAGTACCCTGAACTCTTCCACGAAACTGGAATCCCTGGTACATATCATGCTTGAATCAATGTCAATTTTTCAAAGCAGGATTCCTACGTATATTAAATGACAATATTATTGTTTCTTTCTGTTTTCAAACTAAAAAAGGCTAATTCAGCAAAATGGGAGCCACCACATGGCAGGTTTCGACATTTCTTCTATCCCTGGTCTGAGTACGTTAAAGTAGGAGCAGTTCTAAGACACTGTGCTTATGAGGTCATGGCCCTTCATGGGGTTCTGCACTCTGAGATTCAGGTATAACAAATCTTCCATCTCTCACTATATGTTGGGGTACGAGTTTGAACATATTGACGTGACCGTGTTTACGCAACTGGTAAACATTAGTTGCGCATCAATGTCTTCACATAAATAGGATATTCATATTCATCTTTAGGGGAATCAGTTCCCGACAAGACATTAACATATATACCAACAACTGGAGAATCTTCTATAACAGTCAACATGAAAGAATACATGGAAAGAGAACTAGGACCATGATACAGCATCATCAGAACAAAGCATTTGTTCTGCTGATTGGTTTGCATTGATTAAGGGATGATATGTAGCTCCCTGATGGACACAATTCTGAAGATATATTCTATTGTTCTTTGTTCTTTGTTCTTTGTATCACAACACCGGCCGCGTTACCATAATATGTAATAAATGTCCCAATATTCCCCTGACTTGTTTATGCCAATTCGAATCATGTTCTACACTTTTCATTAAACCGGAAAGTGCAAAGCCTAAAACTTCTTGTTCTTTTCCATTGAACCATTACGTCTAATAGTTGATTACATAAGCCTAAATCTAAACTCTCTTATGCTTTGCACTCGTGCAAGGACTCCCTTAGGTTTCAATTTGGACTCGAACTCCCTTGAATTCTATACCCTCAGTCTAAATTTTCCATCTAATTTTAGGTAATTTAACTAAAACGAAATAATTTCTACATATGGTAGGGTTTCTTGATAACCTAAGCTATAATTAGCGAAGTGAAATTGAATTTCTTGGTAACCTAAGGTATAATTTACAAAGTGAAATTTAAACAACGTTCAAAATATATTTTAATACATTGAATCATAATCTACGATACTGAAAATATACCTTAACAATATATCTTTACTATTAGATGTAGAAACTACATAGTTTTACTTTTAGCAAAACCTGTTATCAAGTTAATAGAAGTATAGTAAAGAAAAAGGAGAAGACTAAGAAGAAGAAGCTTGTGTATAGGTCTCGTATATACAAGAGGAAGAGAAATAGTGATGGCATTATCCAGTGGTTTTTCACCCTCTTTTCAATGATCTGCTACTGTCAAAAAATATGCTAGACGTGCTCAATTGGGTGAAATTTTGGATTTCTTTGTTCTCCTATATAGGCACCTCACAACCTTCGGATCACATTTCAGTCGGAGATTAAGGATGCAGCAACCCAAGCTGCAGAACTAGTTAGGAGCTTGGGAAAGGACATAAGTAACATGAAACAAAGACATAAAACCTCGTTGATGAAAAGGGTCCACATCTCAAGCGAGAGACTTCAACGTGCCATGGACACCCATTCTTATCTCCTGATACCTCATCTCGAATCTGTGGATAACTATTCCAAGCCACTTCCCAAGTTATCACATACAATCTCGAGCATTCTAGATGGCCCCCTAAACCAGATGATGACAGAATTCGATGCTAGCAAACAAGAAAATTGCGTAAGCCAATCAACAGAAGCAGTACCTACAGCACAAACACAGCTGACGGAGTCTTACCATGAGATGATGAGGAAGCAGTCGAGAAGGCTTCATTCATGGCCATCAAGAGAAGTGGATGCTTTTGAAGAAGAAGGAGTTTCTGCCATGGAGTTTCAGCCTAGAATGAAGACATTAGAGAGCACTGCTGCACTTTCACTTGCCACTTTTACTTCACTGCTTATTGAGTTTGTTGCAAGGCTTGATCACTTGGTTGAAGCAGTTGATAACCTGGCCAACATGGCCAAATTCAAGCATGATGGTGTATAGAGTATTCGTCCCCACATTTATAAGTAAAACAGATTTTGATGACTCTATGCAACCAAAACGAGCTTAATAAAGAAAGCCCTTTTTTTTATTTACCAAAAAAAAAAGAAAGCCCTTTTTCATCTTTATTGTCAAACTTAAAAGGTTATAAGTTTCATGAGTTCTCTTTGGAATCAATATGCTGCTTAGCTCGACCATTCAGGCTTCTATGTAGTCGGAGCTTATCTTTGACGCTCATGAATTACAGTTGGATGGTCATGTTCATACTTTCTATTTTCAATGAACACCTTTGATGGGAAAAACAGAATTTAACCCGAGTAATAAACCTTATAGTCAAGCATTATAACAACAGCTTGGCATATATGTTTGTTACGAACCTTCAAAGACCCTAAAACTAATTGGCTTATATGTCTAGCAATGAAAGTTGCAGAATAGTTCCCCATAGTTCCAATGCTTGATTTGGACTAGGACAAGGAATCCGCGTCCAATTGGCTAAGCAAAAGTTCAACTCAACCATTCCCTCAAACAAGATTAAAATGGGATACTGAATATTGCTGGGCTTTTTATCCGTTGGTACGAACAACAGGACATCTAACTAGCAGAAATGCAATAATATTGACCAGACATCCAAAGATAATATATGAAACAGAGTATTGTAGATAGTTCCCCTTGTCTAAACTTAAGAGTACTGCAGCCTATAATCATCTCACTTTGAAACAGATACATAAGCAAACTTATCCCAGACAAAGGATATATTATTACCAGAATGTTTGACAAACTGACCTCATTTTACAGGCATCAGCCTGTATGTCAGCATCCTGCCAGACATCTATGCTTATATACAGGAAAAAACATCAGAAACCTGACTCTAGGCAAGTCCTACCGGATTCCCCCAAAACACTCACACAAGGATTATTGAACCTCTTACAACTTCTTGCAATTTAAACAATACATGAGCAACGAAGTTCTAACACCAACAGGCAATAAGTAAATTTCTGGGCTATACAAATAGGTAAGAGGCTCGTCCATTGCAAAGGGCAATAAATGAACCTCACATCCAGTTCTGAGGCAAGATATTGGATTCTTTTGGCTCCGACAATTTGCTGGTCGCTGTGTGCTTGATGGTTGAATCAACATCAGACCCACCTGCCAGCATTGCCATCAAGCTGCCACCATGCACCCTACCTTCTGGTAGGACAACTGACATTGATGACATGCCTGCTTCCACAACAGAGATATAGGCACTTGTAACACCATCTTGTTTCGAATCAGAAGTATTTCCAGCATCACAGGCAATGTTCACAACATCAACATTCATGTCCTCAGCGATGGCTTCTTTCACTTTCTCAGGTTGGCTTATTTTGGGATCCTGAACCATAGTTCCCAAGGTGATACCACCATGAACCCTCTTATCCTGCACCAGACCACTGTGATGTGCACATAGACCTGTCTTACCCCTTGCAAATGAGTTACAAGGACCAGAAGATTGAATACCATATTCTGATGCAGGGTGACCCCAAGAGCATCTCTTACCCCCACCATGTGCCTTACAGAAATCAGTGCTGCCTTGGGCACTTTTGCCACAACCTTCAAACTTGCATCTCTTCCCACCACCATGACGAACACAAAAATCTGTCCGTCCTCTTGCACTTTTTGTACATCCAGCAACAGCACACCTCTTGCCACCCCCATGTGCAACACAGAAATTGGTTCCCCCATGCACACTCTTTGTGCAGACACCACCACCCTGAAAGGCACATCTTTTCCCTCCTCCATGGCCCTTGCAGAAAGGTGTGCTCCCTTCTGCACCTTTGGTACAACCTGGGGCTGTGCAGCGTTTTCCACCACCATGTGCTTTGCAGAACATTGTGCTGCCTTGAGCCCCTTTTGTGCACCCAGGGGCTTGGCATCTGCGACCACCACCATGAGAAATGCAGAGACCAGAAAGGCCTTCAGCGCTCTTTGTGCAATTCTCTTTCTGGCATCTCTTGCCACCACCATGACGAATACACAATCCTGATTTCCCTCTGGCAGCTCTAGTACAACCCTCATGGCTGCATCTCCGACCACCACCATGAGCAATACAAAAGTCTGTGCGACCTTCTGCACTTTTTGTGCAACCAAGGAATTCACATCGCCGGCCACCCCCATGGGCCTTACAGTAGACAGTACGGCCCTCGGCTCCCTTGTGGCAGCCCGGTCTCTGACACCTCCTACCACCACCATGGGAGATACAACGACCAGAAGCACCTCTGGCTCCCTTTCCACACCCCTCAACTTGGCATGTTCTGGAACTAGATCCCCGTTGATGAGGTCGTTGCTGCTCTGTTATCCCAGAAGTACAGGTGACTGAACTTTTTGGCGTTGTTATAATACTCGATGAGGGTTCTGAAACAATAGCAGTTAGATAAACAGACCTTGGAATTTGATTGAAGAACAAGCTGGCCTCTTTACTCTGTGAAGCCTGAAATGAAAACAACGCAATATCTGTTTTCCGATGACATGATATTGATCCTTGACCTACATTTGAATGCCCACCAGTGGCCTGCAGCATCTCTACGCCAAATCCAAGAGAATTGGAGCTTGGATGGACACTTGTGATATCAGATCCAGAGGTCCCAGTGGTGAGACTTAACTCCAGGTCAACCTTGGGTTTCAGTCTTAATCCTTTAAGATCTGAAGTCGCAGATTTCTTCGGGCTGGGTGTCTTCTCATTGCCAAGGTGAAGGGAAAAGTCCAATTCAAGATCCATTGACGACTCCTCGTCTGTTTCTTTAGCTGACGACATTGTGCAAGCAGTTGCTGAACTACCTTTGCTGTCTGATGAACTTGATGAGTAGCGCAGCCCAAGAGACAATGAAGAATCCAAATGTTGCCCTTTGGATCCATTAATCATATTCCATTTCCGTTTAGTTCCCTTTGGGAGAGAAATGCATGGCACTGAAGAACCTGGGGAATTAAGGCGTAGAACAGTGTCTGCACTGCATTCAACCCCAGCTTGTCCATCTTGGATTGAACTGCCTAAAATCTTGAATGCATTTGGAGGATTATTCGCAGGAAAACCCAAGTCCTGGAACCTGTCAGCCATCAGGGAAAGACTGATGCCAATTGATCTCCCAACAATACGTCTCAATGAACAGTACACCTGACTTCTGGGTTTAATAAATAGCTACAGAACTAAGGGGTATATTCTAACTATAATATAAAATCAGCTACTGAAGTAGGGTTAGATGTCTCTGAAACAACACATCCCACCCCCGCTAACAAATCCAGAAGTGTCGCGACGATCCATACTCTTATCAAGTAATTTATGCAATAATAGAACTGATTAGTTACAACAGAAGAGGATTCCTTTGACAATAGTTCCCTTCATAAAATGATCCTGGTATCCAAACATCCTGTGGCACAATGAGAACTTCTTTGATAAGGACAAGATATCCAAACATAATAAAAATGAAATCTAATAACATATAGGATCATCAGAGGATGATCCATAACTGATATAGTCGCTCAACAAAAATGAATTTTGCAAGGAAATGGAGGTATCCTTACATAATGAATCTATAGATCCTATGAGCCCAATCTATACATATAATTGCCAATCACATCGCATTTACATAAATTATTCAGTACGTTCATGTGCATCACTCTAATTGTTTTAAACATGCAGTAAAATATTTCTCCTATTCTCATTCTTTCATTTCAATATAGAGCAATCCATTCCTAAAAGGAGATGAAAAATGAAATTGTATTTGAAAACAACGATGAATTTAGCAAAACATATCATAAAATCTTAGGTTTTTAAAAAAACAAACAAATCAGTAAACCACGATGCAAAAGGCTTCAAAATGTTGATCACGAAATGGAGATTTGAGATTTAGTGGCAACGAAAAACTAAAATCAATGTACAAGATTGAAAACCAAGAATGCAACACGTAGTAAAAGAAAACAAAAAAGAGTGTTTTTAGTGACTGAAAAGCCTGCGCACACCACAATGTATTCTTTCTTTTCTTTCTAAAATAACCAAAATGACTGTCCAGCACAAGCAGATATAAGAATTTGAAAATCACAAAATCATTGTTTGAATCTTATGACGTGGATAATTAAGAATTCTAAAAAGAAAGCTATCAGTCATTCTGGAACTAAGTTGCCACTCCGAGCCCAATTTGACAGGAAAAATTTCCAAGCCAGAAGAAAACAGTAAAAAGAAACTATCAAATGTTACTGAAGTGGCTAACCTAAATAAGAAAATGAAACATCAGCATGAGAAGAAGAAACTAAACCTCCTCTGAGGTAACAACTGCAGAGCAAGTATCGGATACAGGATTGGAAAAGGAACCAGATACAGAAGATCTATGCAAGTGAAAGCCACGTGGTCAGAAACAGAACACACATATGGAAAGAAAAAAGACCTAAAGCAGAGATTCGTTGTATGCAAAGGTTGATTAGCTCCAATATGGTTAAGAAAAATAAATGAAGGCAAAACTTTGCATCAAAAAAAAAAAACAGAGAGATATGTATGGTTATTCATAATGAAAACAATAGTACCAATGAATGCAAGATGGCAGCTGTGTCCAGTAAACTCCTAATGGAATTTTATCCTTGTACAGAAACTACTAATGCCAATACAGAACTTATAATCGCTGGAAGAAATTTATTCCTCATCTGTTTGCAAAGAAAGTGTACATACCAAAACCATACCTAACATCAAAATTAACAAGCTCGCTTGCTATCAAAATACATTCACTAAGTACATGACGACTTTGCATCTCCAGCTTACTGAATTACTGATCTTTCACAGATAAAAATCCTTCCTAAAGATTCCTTTACGAAGAAAATTGAGATTATTGCTTTCTAGATACAAACAAAAATCAAGAGGAAAGTAATGAGCCCACAAAAAATGTAAAAATTCTGAGAATAAATAGGAGAGAAACTAAAGGAAAATCAGAAAAAAGAACTTAAAAAAAGCCTCCAAATTTCGCAACATAGATTAAACCACACCGACAACAAATTATAAGGTATTTCCGGTGGTGAGAAAAATCAATTAACTTTAAACTCAAAAGCAAAAAAGATCACATTTTGACAAAAGAAAAATAAATCACCGAGGAGCTAACACAACTCTAAGATGAATCTCCATAAGAAAACCAAATAAAAAGAATATAATAGTTGTCTTTTGATAATGAATTCGTAGCTTCGTTACATAAAAATTAAAAAATAAAACAAGAAATAGGATCGTCTTAGTTTAGCTCAATTATGGTCACAATTACTAGGTCCACAAGCATAAGCACACGAGAAAAACGAAAATTAAAATGGTCGCAATCACCATGTGCCTTCTTCTAAGCAACCAAAATAGTAGAAAAAAATGTACTGAACTAAAAAGAAAAGGAAAAAAAGAAGAGAAAGTTATAAGATTTGAATAGAAAAATCAAATAATTGAAGGTCAATACCTTGTTATAAGCGAAAACAGAAATCTTACAAGGATTGTTTAGGATTTCTTGGGCAGCGGTTGCCAAGAGAGGAGAGAGGCGAGGAAATAAGGAGAGACAAGGGAAGTGAGGGGTGGATACAGCGAATTTAGAGGATGGAGAGCTCACGTGCAAAAGAGTGACAAGCACGTGCCGCACTTGGGGTTCCTTTGCTTCTAGATAAACAATTGTATTTGGGAAAAATTAAAAGGACTGAATGATTCGTCCAAAGAACTCGAGCGGTTTTCCCTTTTCTCGTTTTGTGCTTTTTCATCTTATGCCATTTGGGCCATCTTATCTTACTCCCCAGTTGGCAATAGAATGGACATGTGCCGAAATATATACATTTACTTTTTTGTATTTTTTTACTGACTAATCACTATTCCTTAATACATTTACTTTTTTATATTTTTTTTACTGACTAATGACTATTCCTGAATTTATCTGCTTTTCTTTTCCACTTCTTTTTCTTATATAAGTTGATAATGGATGCTATTATTGGATCTTGATTAACTATACATTTTCATCTAATTAATTTACTTCCCTTGTTTTTTAAAAATAAAGAATCAGACCAAAAAAGTATGAAATAATAATAATACCGGACGACGTTGAAGGAAAACAATACAGTCATTGAATTTTTATTATTGAATGTAACTACTTGCTTATAATACAACGTCCTCCACGCTGGTAGTTCCTAGTTAGTGTAGCTCCTAACTCATAACCTGAAGGTTAATCATTCAAGTCTCTGGTGACTTGTTTTTCTTCCAAGTTTTTCATAAGTCAAGTACGGTACTTTATCCTTTCTTTGTTAGATATTTATCCGATCACTGAAGTCTTACTTAATAAATTGTGTACTATGAATTTAAACATATGACGCATAAACTTTTTTTTTTAAAATACATAAAACAAATTTTAAGTTGACACATAGAGCTTGAAATATAAATTGCACCTCAATGACCAAAAGGAATAAGAGGAAATGGGGTAAAGTAAAACCTAGCTTTTTCTTACAGAAAATATTCAAGTGCTTGGGAAGGGGAAGTAGGTACAATGAACGTGGACAAAAAACGAAGCGGTACGCAGGAGGTGACGATGGCAACAGAACAGCAGCAGTAGCATCATCGGCAGGTTCAGCGATAGGAAGGGGCCAAAAGGTCAAATTAGGTCATGCGTGGCGATACGACGTCGGAAACGCAACCCCCCGACTGTCTCAGAAATTGTGGGCTCCATTGACACGCTGACGAAATCTATTTCTTCAATTTATTATATATATTTCGGGTTGGAAACTAGGAAAACAAAGGTCGGCAGCAGCGGCTCGTAACCGTTCTTGGTGCTTCACACTGGTAGGCCCACGTTAAGTCCTCGAAATTCGATTTCTTACAGCTGTACTATGTGGGTCCCATGTCGACACTTTCCCGGGGTTTTTTCCTGTCACTGAGGCTGTTAACGGTTTCGGCTTATCATTTCAACGTCCGCGCTCTCTGTAGCATTTAAGTTTCTTTCTAACAAATTTCAGTGCTGCGTTTCAATTCTTTCTCAAAACTGGACTTCAGCCGTATGTTCCAAGTGGGATAAGTTTACACAAATTCATTCTCTTTCATCTTTTATGTCTTCGATTCCAGTCCAGCCTCACCTAAGAAGTGAATCAGGTCAATTTTCAATTTCAACATTTAATCAAATATTTATGACGTGAAACTCGTTTTTCAAATGTAAGATTAATGACGTGCTTAGTTAAGGGGTTTATGATGCACAGTTTTTGATGTCTCACTTTTGATATAATTAATTAATTATATTAAATAAAAAATTAAAAAAGAAAATAACTAAGTGTGATAGGCGTGACAGTCTGCGACAATAAGTATCATAAGTGTAATTATATTTTAATTAAAATATAATTAATTAATTTTATTTTAATTTAAAAAGAAAATAACTAATTATCACGAGCGTGACAGATCGTAATTATATTCTAATTAATTAATTAGTTAAATTAATTATACCATCATCATTGATAGTAGTTGATTTGTTGAAAACGTCTACGTCTTCTATTATTGATCAGGGTGGTGGAGCCTTTTGGAGAGGGGGAGGTTGTTGTGGACTTTTATGGTGACTCGACGGCGACAGCCCCAACGACGGCAACGAGAAGCAATGCTACAACAAGAAGGTGACATGCCATGTTAACTTTTGCTATATTCTTGTATGTTCAGTAACACTTCTGGCAGGTGTGGAGGGCATTGACGGCACCGAAGCGATATGGAGGTCGCAGCTACTGGTGGCCACAGGGTTGCAACTCGGGTTCCGTGCCATTGGACATCAGGTAGAGTTTTTTCTATATTCCTTGTACAGTTTGTGTCATTGCGGGGGGAGGGACAAGCGAGCTTTGGCCTTCACTGGAGAACTGGACGCTCTAGGTATGTCACACTAAGCTCTTTCATTACAGTTGTTTTGTGTATTGTAACATAACGCTCCAGGTATGTAACACTTCGCTCTAGTTATGTGTCAATACAAGGTGTGCTTTGAGTATGGAGGGTTAACTGCGCATTTTCCTAGCCTTCTGTTTGGGTTGGATAACGTCGAGTTCCTTCTTTTTCGTTTCTGGTCATGCATGCAGCGCCTGTGTTGGGACCCGATCTCAGAATCGGACCCCAACCGAAAAAGCGGAAACGAAAACGAAAAACGAAAAGGTGGAAAGCAAAAATGAACGAAATCGAAACAAACTGATCAAACAAAACTTAAAGCAGAGACAAATCAAAGCGGATCCGACATCCGAAGCGTGAACATAGAAAACTATCGCGTTGGAAACCCTAAGACTAAACTAATCCGAAATCTGGTATAAATTTTTTTTTCATTCTTATTCATTCTAATCAATCTTATACAAATCAATACAATATAATTTCCCCATTTGGAAATTTTA
>JAOQMQ010000195.1:22584101-22594310 GCA_027563845.1 Erythroxylum subrotundum | reverse complement strand
GTTATAAATATTATATGTGAAATGTTGGAAGTTAAAAATTGGAAAATGTAGTTGGAACATGTTTATTGAGCATGCTTCGGTGTTTTAACCATAAATTTTTCTCTAGTTAACCAAATGAGATGATTTTTGATTTTGATTAAACTAGAGCAATAGGGATACAAATTATCTGATGAAATCAAGTTATAATTCAGTCTCTAAGATTTTCAATTTTTAGATAGAAGTTGAGCACATAATATTGTTTTAGTATAAGAATAGTTTGGAAATGTTTGGATTATAACTTTCATATTTCCAAACCAAATTTAATGATTTTAGTGTCATTAGAAAATTAAGACAATGAGGAACATTTGTCTAGAAGGAAGTGTTATCAAATTCCTTCAATTTTTCCACTATCATTAGTTAAGAAGTTAGAAGTATAAGATGTTAGTTTTAAAGACCAAAGGAGGGTAAAATAGGAAGGACTAATTAAATGAAGGGTAAAAAGGGAAGAGCAAGCAAATTATGGTCTTGAAATAAGAAAGAAGAAGGCAAAAACGTGGAGAGAAAGGTGGGTAAAATGGGAAGGACTAATTAAATGAAGGGTAAAAAGGGAAGAGCAAGCAAATTATGGTCTTGAAATAAGAAAGAAGAAGGAAAAAACGTGGAGAGAAGAGAGAAGGTGTCGTGAAAAAAAAAGAGAAGAGAGAAAAACGTAAAGAAGAAGAAGGAAAGAAGAAGAAGAAGGAAAGAAGAAGAAGAAGAAGAAGGACGAAGATTTGTTCAAGGTAAGCTTTATTTCTCTTCTTGCTTTATTAGAGAAGGAGTTAGAAAGAGAAAATGGTTTTTGTGTTGGGAATGAATGGAGAAAGAACATGGGTTAAAGGGAAACCCATTTTATTTTAGGGTTTCTAAGCTAGGTTCTGGATTTTCTAACCTAGATGGACTATGGGTAGGTTAGGTTTGAGATTGAATTTTGTTGATTTCATTGGTTGTGATTTTTGAAGTTTTAGGGTTTTATTAAGTTGGAATTGAAAAGGAGAAATTGGTTGTTTTACGAAATCAAGAAAACCCTATTCAAGAGTAAAAGGAAGGGCACCATTTAATTTGGATTTTTAAGAGTTATAAGGTGGGTAATATCTTTATGGTTGTTGTGTGATGGGCAAATGCCCTATTTGTATGTTTATGCTTAGATTTCGTGAATTTGAATTGTGTGATTGTATAAAAAATGTATGATGATTCATTATCATGTCATGCCATGAAAGACGAATGACTTTTTGTATGTTGAATTATGACCATGTTATACCTTGAAAAAGGTTATGACATTTTGATTGAATTATGAGCATGATTATGCTATGCCTTGTATTATGGCATTTTGATTAAATGGAAAGAAGAAAAAGCATGAGAATATGAAATTTGTGATTGACTAAATTAAGCATAAATTTGTTTGTGGTTGGGCAAGAGAGTAACGTTTCGTTAGTCACGTGCACGTTGATGTATAGCCTTCTCCCGGCTGCCCGCTTGAGGCCACGAGATCCTAAGAAATCGGACTCATTTTGTTCATAGCTTAAACTTCAGTTTATCCGTTTTGCTCCACGGAACTCTCGAACCATTTATGTGTGCATTTGTATTTTGATATGTCAAGTTATGATGCAAGATTGAGTGTTATGTTTTGATGATTAATTACACTTGACATGTTTTATGTGATGATATGTTGAACTATGAGTTGCGAATTTGAATTGTGAATGATTGATTTGCTAGCCCAATAAGATTTAAATGTATATGAATATATCAAGCATATGTATGTTTGATTGTGTGGCTCATCGCCAATGGCTATAAATATATTAGCCACTGAGCTGTGTAGCTCAACCCATCATTTTCCCTCCTCAGGTGCAGAACGGGAAGATTTGCGATCCTTGCAAGGCAATTGGACAACTCCGAGATAGTTAACTTTTGTACTAAGCTAGTTTGAATGCTTTTGTATAGCTTGTTAAGCATGCCAAACATTGAGCATCCATTTATATTGGTTTTAAGTTTGTGATGTGTATATTGATACGTAAATAAAATTTGTTCAAATATTTATTTTTCTTAGTAATAAGAATGTGAAATTGAGGATTTCCTTTTGTATATGAATGTGTTATTTTATAAGTTGAGTATAGTAGTTGTGGAAGTGGAATGCGTGTATGCATATGCTTCTTCGTTGAGATTGCAAATTGTTGTTCGTTTTAGAATAGGATGTAGAGATTGGAAAGGTTTTATGGGATGAAGCATTGAGGTGAGAGGTAAGAGTTAACGAAAAGTATTTAGTGGTTGAATTGATATGAATAGGTATTGTGTTTTGCAAGTTTATAGGTGTAGAAATTGTATTCTAAACTCAAGGGAAAAACTGTATCGATTTGGATAGAATTAGCCAAATTAGTCTTCTTGAAAGTTGTAGTTTATTCTCTTAGCTTTCCAACGCTATAAAGTATGCAAATTTTGGGTATCGGAGTTGAGAGATATGAGTATTATAAGAGATGATGCTGAATAGGAAGTATGAACATGACAACTATGGAGAATGATGAGAGTTTGTGTATATTATGAGTCATTGGAGTTGAGTTTTGGGAGCTTTATGAAATCATTTTGGTAATTGAATGTTTAGGGAGTGATATTACATTAGAATAAGTGAATTTGGGAAGATTATGAGTGAATATGATGTTAGAATGGATGTAGGAACCATTAGAGAGGCTTTGGAGTAAGTTTTGGGTGACATGTGTCCGCTAGACGGACTTTAGATCCATTAAATGGACCTTCTCGGGTGAAAAAGAGCCCCCAGCCCAGTGTATGTCCATTAAATGGACATTAGTGTCCGTTAAACGGACCTTCTCGGGTGAAAAATGGCTTTTAAGCCAGTCTATGTCCGTTAAACGGACATTCACGGGATAGCTACAGTAAATCGCAAGTTTGACCACTTTAGAGGCCGAATCTCACTTCAAGGTCTGTATGTAAATTGTAGATCTAGATGTCTTCTTTCCAACCGTCTAAAACCGAAATCAATCAGACATTTTTACCAAAAGTGATGGCAATTGCACCAAGGTATGTATAGTTGGAGTAAGGACATAAACATGTTGGATTCCTTTGGCCATAACTTCTTCATCTGACCTCCGAATTAAGTGATTCTTGATGCTATAGATTTCTAACACATTGTCTTACCTTTCCACAAAATTTTATAGCCTTTGGTGTTGAATTGAAAAGATTGATGGAAAGAAAATGAGGGATCGGTTGGAAGAGCATAACTAGGTTATGAATATACTTTGGGTTTTTAAGCATATCTTAAGCTATAGAGATCCGAATGAGGTGGTTCTTATTTCAAAATAAGATAAATGGAGCTACAAATAATTTAAAAATTTATGTGGTGATTTAGGTGTCTGACTGGTGTGGGCTCGCTCCCTGTGGTTTGGGATGTTATGAGAATGAGGATGAAACGATGAGGGCTAAAGAGATTCTATAGAAATAACCCTATAGGAAATACGCTCACTTCTTATGTTTATGATATTTGGAACGATTGTTGGGCTTCGAAAATAGGGCCCAACATCTTATGGTATCAGAGCTTAGGCTTTTGGGTTCCTAGGCTTAGAATGCATGATGGTATTAATTGTTATGCTATGTGACTATTTGTTTGCATTGTGAATTGATTAATTGCATTAATTAACATGCATATCATGCATACGTGTAGGAAATAAGATTTAAACTGAAAGTAAGCTAAAGAGATAATGTCTTATTGAAGGAGTAAAATGTCACCTCGTAAAAGAACACGAGGAGTTTTGCAAGGATTTGCTGCACCTGATTCCTCACCATTAGAGAATGGTACGGATAAGTATAGAATCCTAGTAATTGCAACTGCATGAGTCACATGTATGAACTTTCGTTAAGAGTTTGGACTATTAGAAACAATGAGAAGAATGGTGTTTTGTCAGAGTTTAAGATAAGGAAAGTTATGGATATTTAGAAATAAGAAATATTACGTGGTCCAATATGTTAGATATAAATTCAGTATTTGTGGATATATCAGCGAATTTGGTAACAGAATTTTGTTGAAGATATGTACTGGAATTGATATAGATGTGAAACTATTTTCATGAATTGACTGAAAAAAAAAAGAAATAGAGACAAGGGTGGAAATGACAAGATTTATGGTATACAAGCAAAGTGGAATTGACAAGTTGAACTCGGAATTTATAATCTGGTATAAGATTGTGCTAGTGAAGTTAAGATCAGAATTTCAAGATGGCTATGAATCTATAATTCTAAATTGAATAAGAATGTACGTATGGAAAAAATGAAACAAATGATAGTGATATATGTAGAAGTCCTCGAGGCTAAGTCGACTAGTTATTATGAGTACATATTTGATAATGTGGTTACATTGGTGAATAATGTGATTGAGTACATATGAGATTGATATTTGGATATGGCATATGAGGTAATCTATGCTCCCTATAGTTAAAATTATGAGATGAATCAAAGTACCGAGATAGAAGTATGGTATAGGTGATTATGCTGAAAAGTTAACTACGATGGAGCAGAAATTTTGAATAGTAATGTAATATTCAGAGGTTGTTTGGAATTAGTTACGATTGATGTATCAGTAGCATAAGATATAAATTGGTGACATGCCAAAATATAAGAGTAAACGAATACGCTTCTTATTTCATTGAGTTTTATTATAAAGGATATTTTGATCATGTAAAGTGTGACAGAGATTGAAATTTTTAAAATACCATAAGTAGTTGAAATCGATCATATTGAGGTGTTAAGAATAGCTGAAACAGCATTGATGATGATAACAGTTGGTTGATAAAGATTTCATGAACAATATAGACGATAGTAGTAAGAAATCATCTTTTGCAAAAGAATTTCATTGAATTAGGTGGAACAGATTAGATAGTTTATATTAAGAATGATCAATGAAAGAGCAAATCAGAAATGAATATGAAATGAATCAAAAGTGAATATTGGAGTCATATCCCTAGTAGAGACTCAAGCATAAGAGATAGAGTATGCACAAGAGATATAAATTAAAATTTGATGAATGTGTTACCAAAGCAGGAAGTTAAGTTTGCAACTAAGTTGAAATGTTCAGAGAAATTAGTATGAATGAGTAGATAGTAGAATAAGTCAATATGAAATCAGAGAAAATCGAATGAATTGAGAAAATCATTTGAGAAAAGAAGTCAATTGGAAAATTGAAAATGACGTGAGATAATGTTACCTCATTGAGGAATTAGCTATTTAAGGAATTAAGAAAACTAATCATGGGCTTATGAAGCTTTGGAAATATTTATTCGAGTTAACAAACGCCCCAACAGTACTATGGTATTGAAGATTAAAGCGATCCAAGAAAAATTTGATGATATATTAAATGTATTCAAAAAGTTGAGAAGAATAGTTTGAAACTTGAGGAAAGAAAAATGTAAATCGTATGAGTAATGAAAGTAAAGAAAATTTTAAGGAATTATAACACCAATATTAATTATATCGTCTAGATTTGGAGACTTTATAGTATACAATGATGTTGTATAAGAGATTAGGATAAAATCTAATGCAGCATGATAAAGTGATTTGATATGCATGGAGACAATTGAAACCTCATGGGTTGATTAATTGATTCATGAATTAAAACTTGCTGCAATGGTGACCATTTTGAAAGTTTGGAGACATTATAAGTATAGAAATATTTTGAAATATACAGATCATCTAATTTGAGGTAAATATTGAGTTGAAAGAATGAAATACGAGGCTGAGACAATAAATAGAGTTATTTGAAGGATTATATTTGTGTAAATGAGCACTATACTAGTAAAGCTAGTGTTGTAATCAAATGCATTAAATAGAAAATCCCAATAGCAGTGAAGCATAAATTTAGGTGTTGAAGTTATTAAATCTAGTGTAATAAAAAAGTGTAGAATGTGGAGTTGAATTTTGAGGCAAATCAAAGTACTAATTGCTATGGAATTGAAGATGAATTTCACATGGAAGGATTAGCAAAGCCTAAATTAAGGATTCAGAAATTGAAGATCTTATTAAGGAATTGAAAATGGATTTGAATTCTGAGTTTGGAATGGAAAATGATGCTTTGTGATCGAAATGAGAGGTATGTATACTCGATGAAGATGATTGAGCAAGGAATTACTAGAGAAAGCACGAATAACAACTTAAGTTATACATCCTACTAGGAATACGTCGAGATAGCGTTTGTTGGCTAAGGAGGTAGAAGCAAATGACCACACTTGTCAGTCGTCAACAGTCTTAACTATTGTAGAGATGCTTAAAGCTTATATTTTTGGAGTTCATAGGTGTTGGAACCCGTTTCCGGAATCCAACCTCTTAACAAAATACCATCATACTTGAGCGTGGTTCCTTGTAATCTCTTCTTGCTCTGATACCAAACACGTTGGGCCCTGTTTCCAGAGTTCAACTCATGAACCATAAACGTAGACGTAATCCAGTGAAATCATAAAGCTTTAAGTCTCATACCATTTCTATGTTCCTTTTTCCCTAGCACATCTCACTTATGAAATAACAATTCATTATCAAAATTCATCATCTCAACCTCATCCATATATACACAACTCATATTTCAAATCTATAATTCATTTACATCATAAGATAAATGTTCACGAACTTTAATGGCATTCCAAGCCATATTACAACATCAATATCAAAATCCGAATACAAAAGATACAAAACTCCAAAATTCTTAACATATGTCTAAGGTCTTATTCTTACAACAATCTAACTTAAAATACAACATGTGCATAACCAAACAAACGCCTTTCCTTTCTTTCATCCGATCTCATTCTTATTACCCGGAGATGGGAATGAAAGGGGATGAGCTTTAAACTCGTGGGTAACATGTTTATAACAAAGAATAAGCAAAACCGTTGAAATGTTCATTTGTCATATAAAAATCATAATTAACTCATAAAACACTTCGTTCCCCAAATTTTCAAACAATTTCACAATCTGAATCTCAACTCATAGTTCAAATATCATCACACCACACTCAATTATGCACTACTCATTACTATACAAAAATGCAATGCACAAACAAATGGCTCGAGATTTTCGTGGAACAAAACGGATAAATCGAAGTTTAAACTGTGAACAAAACGAGTCCGATTTCTCGGGATCTCGTGGCCTCAAGCAGGCAGCCGGGATAAGGCTATGTGTCGACGTGCACGTGACTAACGAAACGTTCCTCTCTCGCCCAAACAGAAGCACATAATCATGCTCAAATCATTTATCAAATGCTTTCATGCTTTTCTTCTTTTCCGAATATACAAAATGCCATGAAATTTTCAAGGCATAACACGAAATATTTCAATGCATTTCCATCTTTATTTTGAAATTCATCAACAAAATCCATATACGGAAACATGTAGAAATTTTTGCAATCATTCAAAAGCAACATTTATGAAGTAATTGAAATCATTCTTGATTTGGAGGAAAACATTGATGGCTCATTACTAAATTATAAACATGAAACCCACCTTACAAATCCTTACTCAAAGACTTGCCCGAAGGTGCCTCATACTTTGCTCCTCTTGCCTTCCTTGATTTCCTTTATTAAATACAAAATTCCTATTCAATAGGAATACAAATTAAGGATCCATATATTGCATATTCACTAAAATAAATTCTAAAAACTTAATCTCTTCCAAAAGTCCAAACATTCGGGTCAATTTTCCATGATCATTCGGATCAAGTAAATGACAAAATATGACAATATTCTCTTCTAGAAACATGTTCCCCATTGTCTTAAGTTTCGAAAGACACCAAACTCATTCAATTTGGTTCAAAAATGTGGAAGTTATACCCCAAACATGTTAGAACTATCCTTAAGTTCACACAAAAATCTATTCTCAAATTCCATCCAAAAATTGAAATTCTTAGAAACTGAATTACAACTTCATTTCTTCATAAAACTTGTAGCCCTATGTCTCTAGTTTACAACGAATCAAAAATCACCCCATTTGGACATCTACAGAAAAAAGTTATTCCTAAAATACTAAAGCATATCAGTGCTAGAAAATGGGTCTCGCCGCGGCGAAAATGTTGGAGCTCGCCGCAGCGCGTCCGTAACCCTATTTTTCGACATTCTTCATCTATATACTTCTCATATTTCAATTATAACTCATCTTAACCCTAAAACATCATTCTTACTTCATTTGTAAGCTCATTTCAACCCAATATCATTAACAATTACATCAAACCTTAAAGATTAAAGCATTACTCAAACCATTCATCAACAACTTCCTACACATATTCAACCCCATTTTCACTTCTAACTATCATTAAACATGGTTAATCTAACAATACAAGGAGGGTTAAAGCTTATACTTACTTGTTTTAGCTTCAAATCTTCAAAGTCTTCATGATTTCCAAAACCCTAAGTTTCCTTCTTCTTTTTTTTCTCTTCTTTTCTTCTCTTCCACGACCTCTTCTTCAATTTTCAAGCCAAACAATAACTTCTTCTTTTTATACCCTTACTAATCATCAAATGTCCATTTTTCCCTCCAATATAAGCCTTATATCTTATATGCTTAAGTGAACTTCCAACAATGCCCTTCATTCATTCTTATAACATTAATGCTTCAATTCAATTAATCTATGTCACAAAGTTTTACCAATATTGACATAATAATTAACTCCACAAAATAATTCCATAAGAACCTCATAATTTATTTAAATCATGCTTAATTCATCAAGAAAATTCTCGGGGTCCAACATATTTGCATTGGTAGATCCAGGATCTACACATTCTTTCATCACACAGCATCTGGCATCTAGATTACGTTGTAAGAGAGAAATGTTGAATACTGGTTTAGTGGTAAGTACTCCAGTGGGTAAGATAATAGTGATTGGTGAGGTATGTAAAAGGTGCCTAGTTTGGATTGATTAGGCAGAGTTAGACGCTGATTTGATCATATTGCAATTGAGAGAGATAGACCTCATCTTAGGCATGGATTGGTTCACTACTCATAGGCCAATGATGAATTGTTATACTAAGGAGGTAGTTTTTGAATCCCCTAATCAGCCGAGAGTGGTGTTTCAAGGAGTTAGTCAGGTAGTGCCAGCCCGACAAATTTCATTCATTAGTGCTTTGAAATTGATCTGAGGTGGATGTGAGGCTTATCCAGCCCACGTAGTTGATACCCGGGATGAACAAACCATTCAAGATATTCCTATTGTTAGGGAATTTCTGGATATGTTTCCTGCTAAACTATCGAGATTACCCCCAGAAAAGGAGACATAGTTTACTATTGATCTTGTTCCAGGTACCGCTCCTATATCAATTCCTCCATATAGGATGGCACCTGTGGAACTGAAGGAACTAAAGATCCAGTCACAGGAGTTGTTAGATAAGGGTTTTATTCGACCCAGTGTGTCAACTTAGGAAGCTCTAGTATTGTTTACGAAGAAGAAGGATAAAACTCTTAGATTGTGTATTGATTATCGGCAATTGAATCGAGTAACAGTTAAGAATAAGTATCCATTGCTGAGGATTGATGATTTGCTTGATCAGTTATAGGGAGCTTAGTTATCCACAAAGTTAGACTTGAGATCGGGATATTATTAGTTGAAAATAGCTGAGGTTGATGTACTAAGGAGTGCATTTAGAACAAGATATGGGCACTATGAATTTTTGGTGATGCCGTTTGGATTGACTAATGCCCCAGTAGCTTTTATGGCCCTGATGAATAAAGTATTTCAACCTTATTTAGATCTCTTTATTATTGTTTTCATCGATGATATTTTGGTGTATTCAAAGTGTAGAAAGGAACATGCAGAACATCTGAGATTGGTTCTACAAGTAATGAGGGAGAAACAGTTGTATGTCAAGTTCAATAAGTGTGAATTTTGGCTTGATCAAGTAGTATTCTTGGGTCATATTATGTCTGGAAAAAGTGTATAAGTAAACCTAAAGAAAGTAGAAGCAGTCATGAAGTGGGAAGCTCCAATAAATGTGACAAAGATTCAGAGTTTTCTTGGATTAGCTAGTTATTATAGAAGGTTTGTCGAGGGATTTTTAGTGATTTCAGCCCCTTTGACAAAGCTTCTGAGAAAGAATGTGCCTTTTAGATGGAATCAGAGACGGAGCCACGTTTGTGGCTAGGGGGGCCATGGCCCCCCCTTTCAAAATTTTTTTAAAAAAATGTACTTATATAATTTTTATTAAATAAGGACATTTTT
>JAOQMQ010000195.1:22544447-22554480 GCA_027563845.1 Erythroxylum subrotundum | reverse complement strand
TATAAAAATAAAATATAAATACATTATTTTTAAATATAAATCATATAGAATAAAATATAATATGATATAATAAATTTTATTAAATAATTAATAATAATGTTTTTATATAATTAATAAAAATTGTATATAATAAATAAATAAATAAAATTTTATTAATGAAAAAAGGAAATATATTTGAAAATTATTCTTTAATTGTTTGTATATATTTCTATATAAATAAATTATTTTTATATATAAATCACATAGAATAGAATAAAATAAAATATATTAATATATATAGTTAAAGACTCTAAGTAGTGTAGTGGTTTCAATAATTCATCATTGAAAAGTAATTATCCTTGCTTTTATTAAACAAAAATATTTTGTAAAAAGATTAATAAATTGTTAATTAAATTTTAAAATTATAATCAAAAGTTCTTATTTATTGGTATATTGTTGAAGGATGAACTAGAATCAGAGGTAAACAAACATTACAAATCTTGTTTGGAGATTCCGAGTGTGAATAATATACCAAACTTTTTTTGTAGAAATAAGAAAATATCAAACTTACTACAAAAATAATAAATTATAAAGTTTTAGTTTTTAAAATTTTTATTTTATATTTAATCTTTTGAAATTTTTAATTAAGTGTCTAAAATTGTTAAAATTAAATAATTTAAAAAAAACCTGTGCTAATATTTTACTGAGATGACTAATAAAATAATGCAAAGAATGAAATATGATTTTTTATTACATAAATTTTAAGTATAAAAATAATTATATTTTAAATATATAATCATCAATAAGTTTATCAAATATGGTTAAAACATTAATTTTTACGTTATCGTATTAATTATATTAGTAAAATATTAACATAAATAATTTTTTGAATTGAGTTGTTTGATTTTTTAAATTTAGATATTTAAAACTAAAATTAAAATTAGAAAAATAGACACTTAATATATTAAAATGTTTTTTTTGAAAAAAAATTATTACATTCGTGGTCACAGCCTAGGCATTAGATCGAGTTCAGGGGCATTTGACTTTGATATTGTATTATATCTGCACGATCCCACTTGCAACGTGTTCGTTTGAAGTTGTGTCTCAACTCAACTCAATCAAGCGCATGGGCACACCCATGCACTTGGCGAAAGTTGTCAGCAGCCTATTCATCCCTGTTATCCAAAATTAAACTATTCTTCCTTAGGCATTTCAATATTCATAAATTCAATTCAATTTGAAGTAATTTGAAACTCTGAAAGGACGGAATCTTAAGTAATGTCAACTATTTGATGTGACTAATTTAGATTGGCTATCATATGAAGTTTTACTGCTTGGGAATGGGACATCCTAATATTGTTTGGTGTCATTAATCATACAAGTTGCCGCATAATATTGTGTTTGATCATCAATTAAATTTTTATTAATCATACAAGTTGCTGCATAATATTTTATTCGATCATCAGTTAAATTTTTATTAAAATCATGTACTAAACTAAATCAAATTGCCCATTTGTAGTGTTTATGAAAACCTTAGATATTTATCCGATTGACATCATCCAGTTAAGCTATAACTGAAGTTTGAGTTATCAATTCTCGCTATGCCTTTCCAAAAGAAAAGTTAAAAACAAATTCGGGGCTCTTGGCATGTAAATTGTTTTCCAAATCTTGGACAGACTGGGACGTTGTAACATTTTTGTCGTTTATAATTTCACACGCCCTCCGTTGCAATCTAGTAAAAATAACGTAACAATTTTTTAAAATATTCAAGATATTGTTGGTTAAAACCACCCCTCTTTATTGTACACAATCCAATCAAAAAAATTAAGGATTAAATTCATTTAAAAATAACTAAGAAGTGCCAATTAAGCTGTAGTTTCATCAGCATCTAACTTTTGTTGCCGTTGGTACTTGAAATATAACAGTCAAAATGTTAAAAATAAATACATAATAATGAATAATTTAATATAAATATTTGAAAAGATTGCAAATATCAGGTGAAGAAGCATTGCCCAACTTTAATCCAAAATGGAATTTCGTTAATCCACTACATTTTCTACGTCTTCCAAATTGAGACATGACTGCAACTCCTCCTCTTTATTTTAAAAAATTAAGTTATCTCAAAGATATTTTTTACAAGATTTTAAAAGAATAATGCAGTAGGAAACCTTCACAACATTATAGAATGTTTAGAACCCAATAATCCATTATTGAATACAAAAACTATTTCAGGAAGAGGCTTATTACCACGTTTTAAAATTTTGAAATATATTTTCCAATCATTTCCTAAACCTACAAGGAAATGACACACCAAAGTAGCCGAATAAAATCTTTCCCACCTTTTGTAAGGAAATCACTAAATAAAGAAAACCACATAAACTCCAAAAGAAAATTAAAAAAGGCACATCAAATTTTTACATGAAAAATCTTCCCAATATAGAAAGTAAAAACCACGAACCGTGGTCCAAAATATTTTCACTGTTTAAAATAATAGATACAACATAAATTTTCTAAATAAATAAAGCTAGGGATATTCAAGAGATTAAACTCTTGGAAATACAAAATGAGTGAAAAATTGTATGACCCCAAATTTTGCCATAGTTGGAATGTTACAAGTTCATAAAAGTACATGTATATTAGGTGTTAAAAATTGTGAGATGATTGAGAATTGCATTTGACTTGAATTTTGGATTAATGGATCCTACTTAGTGAATTAGAATTAATTGATACCTTTAGAGAATTGAGATATTAAAATGTACATTTGGACTAAGAAAATTGTCAAGTGACAAGATAAGTTGACACATGAAAATTGAAACGACTAAGCCTACGAATTAATGACATTTGGCATAGTTGATGCAATGACATTTGGCAACATTAGTTGAGTGACAAGTGACCTAATTAAATTGTGAAATTTGTTAGCTTCATAGAAGAACATGTGTGCTAGCTAGGGAGAGGACATATGGCTTGTGTCTTTATGTGATAAGTGGCCCTAGAGCAAGATGAGTCATCTTACACATGGCATGACCTTATGCATTAGCTAGTTTCTGCTGTAACTTTTCCTTCTTTGCTCATTCTCTTCACTGAAACTCTCTCATTTCCTCTCAACTTCTGAAATTTTGCTTGAATTGGGATCATCTTCACTTGGAATCTTTGTAAGTTACTTTATCAAGAAGTAAGTTTTGTTATTTTCTGTGTTAATGTTGTGTTGGTATTGAAATTTGCACCTTGGTTTAGGAGCTGTGTATGGTTGCTTGGAAGACTAGTTGGCTTGATTCTTTGGAATTGTTCTTGAAAGTTAAGAAGGTCAGGGATTACTAAACTTGATAGAATGCATTATTACAAGTTTTATGATAATTGAATTGGCTTGAAATATGTGTTAAGATGATGATAAATGAATGCTGGAACATGATCTTTGTATGACAACTTCTGGTTTGGTTTTGGTGTATGGAGGATATTAATTTGTGAGTTACTTAATGAATGATTTTTGAATTGGTTTGGACATGAAATTGGTGAGGTATTGAAGCATGAATAAGGTAGAATTGAAGTGAAATTGATGGACTTTGGTGAAGGTGTGTCGAATGGAAGTAAAGAAGTCAAGTTTTGGAAACAATTTGGAGGCTGTGGGTGAGTGAACCTTTAGTTCACTCATTCCAGGATCATAGGATTTATAAGGCTTATTCCCATGGTCATGGGAAGTACTTAGGAAGTGGAAAATGTTAGTTTTAGACAATTGTTGGACTATATAAGGTTAAGGTACTTAATAACGGTTTAAATGGACTTAATTGCGTTTGAAAATGAACCTAGTTTGATGTGGAATAAGTTCATTAAAGGTTGTATAAGATTTGGATTTTTAATTTAAGTAATAACTTAAAGAAGGTGTTATTAGATAACAAAGTATCTAATTTTGAAACTTATAATTTGTTAAATGAATGAAGTATACTTATGAACACAAATGTGATTTAAATGATAAAAGTGACGTGATAGTTATGAATGTTTGAGAATTGGGAAGGTGAGAACATGTAAAGTGTAATTACTTAATGTATTCATTTGTGCATTTATGCTTGTGCTTATAAGACATGATAAGTTTGTTCAAGTGAGAATGAATGAGTTCAATTTGAGCATTAGAAAATGAATTCATACTTATGCATTATTTCACTGTCATGTGATTTTGATATTGTGATAATTCTAGACTATTAATTGTTTGAGGAGTTTGATAATTGAGATTGTATTGGAAGTACTTTCTAATTGTGTGAATATACATAATGTGTGATGACTCAATACATTTATTGATACTTTAGTACACATGTTTGTATTTATAAGGCATGTTAAGTTTGATCAAATGAATAAGTTCATATGCTATGCACTACATCATTTACATGAATTTTTTGAAATCTAAAATGGTTTGTTTTAAAACTATTAAATCCTAGTCGTGGTAAATAGACAATGCCTAGAAGGGTTTGCAATTGCTCATGTAACTTGACACTAAGGTGTCCCCTGATTATTGACCCTACGGTGTCCCCTAATATTGACACTACGGTATCCCTTGATTATCGACACTACAGTGTCTCCTAATTTAGAGACCTTAGTCTCTTCTGTTTCAGAAACCAATTATGATATCTTCTATGCTGGTCTCGTTACTCACTTCTGTAAAAAGGATTAGCAGTCTAACTTGTTCTGTATTATGATATATGTTCAGTTTTGATATAAGTGAATTCTATTCTGATACAAAACAAATTCTATTATGATAAAAGATAAGCTCTGATCTGATACAAAACAAGTTTGTTCTGACATAAGTCAAACTTTGATCTGAAAGGATTATATCCAATTCTTGTATTCAATTATGATACTTGTACATTACGTTATGATATTTATGAGTTTTGTTTTGATGCAAGAATGTTCCGTATTGATTGATGAATCATATTCTGTTTTGAGACATAATGTTTAGATTACTCTATATTATGATCTGTATAATTATGTAAGACGACAGTTAGAAACAATCACCATTATGCATTATGTTTAATTATTCCTCACTAAGCTATATGTTTAGTACGATAGTTTTGTCTCTGTGTAGATTCTGATAAAAAGGTTTAAAGATTGAGACCAATGGTTTGTATATGACAATATGAGATAATTTGCATTTTATTTAATGGTTTGTAACAACCTTATTACAAGATGGATTATGTTTAAGGCATGTATTTTTGATAAGTTCATTATATATGATGTACATTATGGTTAGTTTACAACAACGTTTAATGATATATAACGGATGTTTGCTTAAGTTACTGAAATGCATGTAAGGAATGTTTCGTATGATTTGGATTGTTTTAGTTTTGTTTTATGTGACACTTGCATATCCTCTCAGGATACGTGGGTGTTACAAAAAATATCAAACAAAATAACATAACAACTGTTTTAAAATATTCAAGATTGTATTGGAAAACCACGGTTCCTGATTTCTAAACTCCTTTGTCTTTTGTTGACACCATTTTGCATATAAACAAATGGTTCTGATTGGCAGAGTCTTACATAGTCATGTCATCTTGCCAAAGTCAACTGCCCTGTATTTCAATCTTCAAACGTTGCACGGGCCCATGAAAGAGCTTATTTAAACGACTACATTTTATTTATATTTTAGATGAGCTGATTATAAAATACAAGACGTGAAATTCAAACAAATTAAAAAAATGAAAAAGTCTTAGGGCTGACTATTTTTAGAATCTTTAAGTGGATAATATTGTTTTTTTTTCTTTATCTTCAAATGTATTGAAAAACTCCATGTAATTTAACCAGAGTTGATTAGAAAATATAGGACTGTAATCAAACACTTTAAAGAAAATAAAAACTCTTAAATCTGAATATTTTTTTGTAGCATTTTATTCCCAAATATTAAGTACAATCCATATAAGAAAAGGAGCCCTGCTCCACCCGGCTTATTTATTCTAGACATAAAATGCCCGACATCAAAATGGTATTTGGTATGACGTAAATAAATAAAGTGGGAAGGATAGATAAACATAAAAAAATCGTATGAGATTACTCGTGTGATTATGATCACCTATGGCTAAAAGACAACTGTGTGATGTCAATTTCATTACATTCGGAATTTTCTGGTATTACTAATCAAAGGTATACATTTTGCCAAGCAATGTTGATTCCATTACCATTATTCTTCTTTATATTCTTAAAGTTCGACTCATATATTATAATGATCAATTTTGACTTCTATTTTTTGTATGTTTTTGTTTTGTCTCGACAACATATTTTTTTTGGTACATAAAGAGTTTAAAACATGTAAAAACCTACTGAAAAGTCGAACCATCAATTCAATCTACCCCAACTTAGCTATTAAATGAACGTTTTTCCTTTTCTTTATGGAACCAGGCTATACAGATGTTGGTGTTAATAATTACTTTCATGGAACTAGGTGACTAGAGGACAAGGATAATGGCCTAAAAATATATAAAGATTCTTCAGGACAATCTTTAAATGTTTATCTGGTGTCAATCAAGTTATAGACCTTTCATTTTAGATCACACACATATTATAGAATAAGAACTTTAACTATAGAAGAAGAAGAAAAGGACATAAAGAACACTAGGACTAAGAGTTATGGTTCAACCTTGTTATGAAAAAGACGAAACATAAAAGATAAGTCGATTTGGCCAATATTTTAAAAAAAATTACGTTTAAAAAATTTAGTCGGCATTAGATTATCATAAAATTAGTTTAAAATAGAATAAAATTGGATAATTTGAAATTTGATTAAAAATGAAGTTAAAGTTAAATAAAAATTGTTTGATTTATTTTAATTTATAAAAAATTGATTAGTTTACAAAAATTAGCCGATTGATTAAAAAATAGATTGATTTTTAATAAAAATTATTAAACTAAATCAGACTAAAAATAAAAATTGAATTAAAAAATTGAATGGTTCAAAATTTTTAGAGATTTTAAAATATTGAATTTTACATCAAACAATAGAGTGTCTCGTTACGTGTGCAAGACATCACCAGTTCCAAAATGAAATATCTGCATAAATTTGGTAAGCGAGGGCACGGCTTGAGAAATGATCAAGCACACAATTCATGGTGATAATTCGTGATATCTATCAGGATGACTTGTTTTAAGTTAGAAATCGAATGGCAAGGATGACTTGTTTTAAGTTAGAAATAGAATGGCAAGGATGACTTGTTTTAAGTTAGAAATCGAATGGCAAGGATGTACACCATACGAATTGCTTCTCTTATTAAAGTTGAAACTATAAAATAGAAGAAACAAACCCCTGAATTATTAAGTTAAATTCTTTTATTTTGTTGGCTTGCAACTGAAGAAGTAAATTTACCCAAGGATCTTAAGATTTATGATTCTCATTATTATAAGTGATAAAAATTAAAAAAATACTTTTTAAAATGATGAAGAAAGATATATACAATTTTATTGAAGTTCGTATTTTTCAGAAAGACATAACCTCTCATGTAAGTAGAATATATTTAAGACTCTGATTTCAAAGTAATTTAAAAGGGAACCAAAATAGGCTTGATAAATACCTCAAATATAGGTAAAGTGGGAATATATATATATATATATATATATACGCATACATATCATGTTACTTATATTTCTCCTTAATTATAAAGTGGGATTTGAAACTTGAAAGAAATTCGTCTACTGATTTCTTGAAACAGGCTAATGAGTCTAGAAAAAGTAAGAGGTGACAGTCGACAAGAAAAGGTGGAGGTGATTTACGCCCGCACAAAGTTGCGACCCAATTCCCACACTGGACCCCACCCCAGATTCCTTTCCCCCAAAGTCATCCTTTTACTTGATGGGGGCCATTCATCTGTTGACCTTACTCTGCATTGCCCTCGCAGGTGGTGACTGGTGAAAGGCTAAAAATAAACGATCAAAGATTAAGATCGACAAATAAGAAACAAAAAGAAGGGATGGGGGAGTCTAAGGACTGGGATATTTTCTATGATTGTTCTTCATGTTTCTAAAACATTATTCAAAATAGTAATTAAGATGCTATATATGATATTTTATTATATTATAGCTAGTAACATCTTCAGACTCATTCTATCATTTATAATACTAAGTTTTAGGATAGATGATCTTTTTAGTAGATAACTGCAAATCAATAAGTTGTTTATTTCATATTAATTGCAGGTCTTTGAAATTTGGGAGCAACGCATCGTCTCTTACAGGAGTAGGACTATAATTAATTTCAACATTCAGCTTAAGGTAATGTAAAGTTTAACCAATACTACTATACTCTGGATATTTATGGTGAAAAGGATTTGTCTTCCCTAGGATTCGTAGGCATCAAATCCACTTGAATAGGCTTGACCTATATTAGTATATTGCATTCAGCGGACGGGAAATTAATACTTCGGCATTCACCAGTGATGAGATGATAGTACTATTTATAGAATCGTCTAAAGCACCTTCAAATGGCATTATGAAAGCCAAGTGTCACCACCTTTGAAAACGACTATCTCTTTTGTTTTAGTGGCCGAAATTAAATATCTCTTCCTCATGTATAAAAAGTACAAGCTTTTAGACTTAAAAGAAATAAAGTGTCTCGCATTCGTTTATAAGTTGTTAATAAATTATTTATATATATTGTTCGAAGTCATTTTAGTAAAGATTTAGTGTGGGTAGATAATTACATGTAATTTTTTTTAGTAAAACTTCTCATGTAGATAATTATTACTATTTAAAATTAGACTATAACTGGGAATTACAAGAAGCCATGAATAGTAGAATATCTTTACTAGCTGGATTGGAGGACAATAAATGTTCTGTTGGATCCAAAAAGAAGGAAAATGGGCAACTCCACAATTATATTAATATTTCAAGCCTCAACAGTCAACTCACGTTTTGCTGTCCGATGTCTCCCAGCAGTTAGTAGGTGAAAATGGATTACGCGTGCATTAACTGCATCTCCAACGTCCACTAGCCTCCTTGTATTGGTCACCAAAAACATTAATATACCAAGTTGCTGTTGTATTTGTCCAGCTTCTCCGGCATAAAGGTTGAAATCTCACTTATAAGTTGACCTTTAATAAATATATAGCACCAATTATTGATTTTGTATAAATCACCTAAAATTTTAATTTATAAGTTCTTCAAATATTTTGAAATAGGAAGTATCAATAAATCATAAACTGAGTAATAATAACCGTTTATATATTATATAGTGTTTTCTAATGTTGGGCAAGTTACGTATTTTGTGCGAGGTATAAAGCGTCTCGTCATTTTGTTTTATGAGAAGTGTCAGATTTCTCAGTTCCTTAAACCGTCCGTCCTGAATATTCCATTAGAATAGAAAGCATGAGATGGAATCCACTGAAAGGACAAAATAGTATCCATTTTGGATGGATAACGGTGGAGGAGTTACGACACGTGTATGAACCCCTATAGCTAAGCATAAAGAATTACTTTGTTGATGGATTAAAGATATCATTGTCAAATACTTTTAACACGTCTTTGGACGGTCTCAAATTTTAACTCACGTTGACATGAGCCCAGTTACTTGGGTTAGGTTAGGTTAGGTTAGGTTAGGTTAGGTTGGTTATATAATTACCTAATATTGTTCTTGCGTCTAGAGGTCACAAGTTTGAAAATCAGGGGTTCATGTTAATATTATAACACAATCTGCCCAAATTGCACGATTAGAGTCAGATTGGTACCACAAGTGGCTAGAGCTAGAAAACGAAATTGTAGATATTTGGTGTCGATTTAGAGTATGGAAAGCCAAGATTTAAAGGGTTACTAAGAAGAGGAGATGTGTTTAAAGTAAAATGTTGAATGAAATGTATGTGGTTGGGTCGGCCATAATAGGCCTAATCTTAGGCCCAAGCACTGATCTCTGACCTAAGCAGAACTAGTGCTTCTCAGCGAAGATAGAGAGAGGGCAGCCGCTCGATCAGAAGCCGTCAGACAAAACGCGATAAGGTTTTACAATAAAAGGGTACGGCCGAGCGACATAAAAATTGGCGGCTATGTTTTAAGAAAGGCTGAGGCGGCTGGGAAGCATCCCGGAAAGCTCGGA
>JAOQMQ010000195.1:22518818-22529566 GCA_027563845.1 Erythroxylum subrotundum | reverse complement strand
AATTCCAAAAATGCCATAAATGATTCCGAAATTGTCATAACACATTTTAATCATAATTAACAACTCAATTGTACCCGGAAAATGTCATGAATGCATGTACAATTGTATAAATGTGCAAAGATGTGCATGTCACAAATAATACTACATGATGTGCATTTTCCAAATTTATCAAAAATTCTCATAATTCACAATTCTAGCCCTAACATGGGTAACGGGATGTTACAAGTACCATGCCTTTATGCTTATAAAGTGGCCTATAATGATTGTGAGCTTGTTTTATGCCATTTTAATAATAAAGAGGCCTCTATGAATGAGAAGGAGGTTGTAAGTTCTTTTGAGATGACCTTTCATAAAAATTGCACCTATTTTTTCCTTGAATAGTATACCCTCTAGGTGCAGAATGTGATCCATATATGAATTTCCTTTTTCTTGGGACTTAGAGGATGATAGATGAGCATATATTCTCTGTAAACATTTAAAAGAAGCAATATCATCATGTGAAGATTTAGACATAGTCTCATTATATAATTGCTTGCCCCTTTTTAAAATAGTCTCGGCATTCTTTAATGCAATTCCTTAACTGAAACTAATTCCTTACTATCATTAAAGTTGTTTTGGGCTTAAAAATAAACACTTGATAAGCATGAAACTGATTCCATATCTCACAGGAGGTCTAAAAAATAAGCAATTAATGTATATGAAAAACGCACATTATTTTTCTTGATTTCATGTCAAATTGCCATATCTTAGTTTATTTATTATTTCAGGTATTTGTAATAAATTGAGCTTAGGACAAAATTGTTCAAAAATTATAGATCATTTCAAGTGAAAACCATATGAAAATCATAATTCTTAGAGGAATGTAGTTTAGCCCATGCTTGTGTACCGGTCCACATCTTATAGGGATCAAATGTAGTAAGAGACATAAACTAAAACATAGCCTAAAAAGAGACCATGTGGCATAAAAGAAGATATATAGAGAAATATGGCCTTAGTTATAACTGTGCCAGAGACCATTTGCTAATCATAAAGGAGACAGTAAGATTCATAGTCTTGGAGCACAACTATACTCGAGACAGTGTACTAATTTAAAGGGAAATAGTGACATCTATAGTTTGAGGACATAATCATGCTAGAAAACATGTCTCCCACTTAGCTTGTTCCCTAGATCGTGTTCAAAGGCATGAAAAAATATATAAAGTTTTCAAGAAGTTTGGAGACTTTACACTTTAAACACTTTTTTTACTCTCCAAATGTTAAGGTTAGCCACGGGATGTCCAAAAACCCTTGGGAAGCCAATTTCAACTTTTTTTCATAAAAAATTAAGATCCATACATCATCTCAGTAGGTCAAGTTGTTGGTGAAATCATGATGTACACATATATTTTCTTATATCATATTTTCTTATTTTCGTTTATTAATTTTGTTATTTTAACTATGATTAATAACTAAACAATTTTTTTGAATTTAGATAGGGAATAGGTGAATGCTATGTAAATATGTGTCAATGTTAATAAAGTTGTCCCTATTCTAAATCTATCACTCACTAACTAGGCAAGTACATCTATCGTTAGAAAGTGATATGATAAGATCCCTACTGTATAGATCTTAAAGACAAGTGCACCTATCAAAATATAGTATAGTGATAGTGAATATCGAGTGTCGACCTCACAGGGACTACAAATAGTAGTAATGACCTCTTTTCTGTTATATAACTGAAAAATTAAAGTGAATATTTAATTTAAATAATAAAATTAAACTAAATTTTAATACAATTAATGACCAAGAATGCAAATTACTTAAAGATTAACCAAATCAAATAGCATTACCTAGGGAATGAATCCCTTTGAGAGTTTTTAAGTTATTAACCCCCTATTATGCAATTTAATTAATGATCAATGGACTGTGAAAATTTCTATTTTATGTTAATATCTTTCTCAAGACTATTAACACCTAAACCCATGTTGACTAATTGAAATCTTTTTCTAATTAAAACCCATAAGATTACATTAATCGATTTATAAATTTCACTATTAGGTTTAACCTTAATCTAGAAGATTTATATTGATCCATCTCTAGGTTTGCATGGAACTCCTGTCGATTATAGTATATCTATTCATATAAAAGAATTTCTCAATCTAAATCGTATGAAATCATATATGAAATAATATTTTGAACATATTAATTCTTGAACTAATCAAAATAAATATTTGAATCCAATGAAACAATAATCAAATTGCATTAAGTAAAGGATTAAAATGTAAAGTCTACCCTAAGGTTCATCCTACCTAAGCACTAAACAAATTTAGTTCATACAAATAGAAAACATAAACAAATATTCAGAATAAGAATTAAAAATAAGGGAATCCATTGTATATCCTTTTTTTCTCTAATACAATCTACTAAAACTTTGATGGAAATATGGTCTCTATTGATCTCTATGTTAATCTACAATTCTGTACTGCTCTAAAGTTTAAATATGTGCCTAAGACTTGAACTACCTTATTGCCCTTTTAAATTAGGGTTTTTGCATTCGACACGGTCACACACATTACCCTGTACAGTGACCATGTCCCTTAAAAAATCACTTTAAAACTTAACCTTCATGTAGAAACATAGTTTTAGAAACTCAAACTAGTGGACATGTCAGTGTACAAGACTTTCATGGGTGTGTCTACCTTAAGATGGGTAAAAACAATGTCTTTTTTAACCTATACACGATCACAAAGACTTATATGGTCCCTTACACAACCATGTACATGTCTTACAAGGGTATGTCCTTTTAACAATAACTTTACTTCTTTTGTTTCATGCCTTAATTTTTCTTAACTTCTCCTTTTGATTGATGAAGGAAACTAAGACTTGAAAACATACCATGAATAAACTAAATACCAAAAACAATAAAACTATAAAAATAAACAAGTAAAATGCACTAAACTTGGGATTAAAAATATAGTCTATTAGGCATTTATCAGCTTCCCCATACTTAAGCCTTTGCTTGTCCTCAAGAAAATTATAATCCAAGTCATTAAACTTAAATACATCCATCCTTTGTCAATTACAACCTATCTATCCACACCCTAAATTATCATATAATATGATTCAAATTAACATACAATTAGACTTTATCCATCCTATAACAAACTTCAATAAAGCAATATTAATATCAATCGAATTTACAATCTTTCTAAAATAAAAAACATAAAATTTCGTCCCCTCACATAGGGTTCACTCTTTCAAGTGTTTAGGGTAGAAAATATAATGAGACTCTCAAATACCTAAAAGGAATCTTAACCATAAGCTTGCAATAAAATCACATCTCTACCACTAATAAGTAAATTGTAAGCAACAATTAGAACATCTTTTAAATAGGGTATGGAGGGATAATTAAAAGGTAACAATGTGAAGGAAATTTACATAAACAAGACTATGTAAATCTTGATTTTTCATAATACAGGTCCTTCAAGCAAATATCTCAACTGGTACAGTAATAATTCTTCTCACTCTCCAACAAATATCACAACTTTTATTTCTTTTTTTCAAACCTAAAGTTATAAACTTAACTATTAATATGCACTAACATTCTTAGACACAATAGATCTCTTTAAAACTCTTCAATATAATCCAAGTTGTATGTAATCAAGTAAATGAAAATCCTCTGGGATTAAAAAATAGATGAAAATTCTTTAAGAAAAATAGGGTAATCAACTTTCAATATGGCTATCATTAAAAAAAGTCTAAATCTCAAAACCGATTACTCCTAAGGGATAAAACATGATAGGTAATAAAAAAGAAAAATAAGCTAGAATAATTGGTTAAATCTCAGTGCCTTTATCATATTAATGCCTCTAATATGACAGTGTGGGCTCAGTGTGAATAATAATAGTAAGTTCTAGAATCATTTAACTATGTATGATAAAACACAAAACAAAGAATAATATAGCATAATTTAGTTATTACTTTGCTTTTAAGCTCAAAAACTCACATTTAGGCTTAATGTGTGTAAATAATATGCAATTTTCATTCAGATCAACCATCTCAATGGCTACTGAAAATACCACTAAGAAAAGCATGTCTATTCCATCTTTCATCCTTTTACATACTAATTCAAATAAATAATCAATGATAACCAAAAGTGTTTAAGACATAATTTAACCAAATTGGGATACAGTTAATAAGAATAAATAATAAGGATTATAAAAAGCTTGATAATAAAATTGAAAATTTTCTTCAAAATCTATTCATAATTCATTCATTATTCAATAAACCTTTTCCCTCACGCTTAAAGATATACATCGTCCCCAATATATGCCATAAAAGCAACAAAAATAATTTAAGACCAAAGAAAAAAGTGAAAATGGATATTGATTTGGCACTTCCCTAAATAATATTTTACATAATTCTAATTTGGTCACAATTTCCATTCTAAATTAAGTATAGTAATCCTTCAAAAAAAGGGGATAAAAAGGTAAAAATAAAAAGAAAAGGAAAGAAATAATAATAGAATAAAAATAAAATGATATAACACTTTAGAATAAGAGCTTAGCAGGGTTAAACCCATACTAATTATCAAGAAACAAAATAATAAAAATACACCATAAAAATGAAAATAAAAGAAACAAAAGAAACCCTAATGAACATCCTAGACTCCCTCTGCATCTGTCAATCCATTAGTGTTGTTAGAGTATCCTCGAGTGGTGCTTTATAAGTGGCTCTGGCATTCAGTTACTGAGGAATTTAAGATGATATAACATCTCTAGTAGGTGGAGGTGGTATCATGTATCATGTATCTTTCCATCTTGACCATTACCTCCTCCTTTCCATCTGTCATATGCCTTTAAATACTCCATATGCTCCATTAGCTCCTACTGTCTAGTTCAAATAACATGTTGCATTACTAGGATTTTCCTTACATATTTCTTTAGCTGGGTGATCTTCAGTATGTCTAGATGGTGTTAAAATCCTAAACGAACCTGCATTATCAAATGAATTATCCTACTGCTTAGCTCATCCTGTCTGCTGTTGAGGCAAATTCGGCCTTGACTACTATGAGAAGTCTGGTCTTAAATGTTGCTTCTATATATTAGGGCAATGCCCATATGCTCCAATAGCTGCCTGCTCCTCTTGAGCTCCAACCAATCTATAAATATCTCATACTAGTCCTCGTCTTCTCATCACCAAGTATATGTTTTTCATTATGTCCAAGTTCAAGGAGACTATGGTGTTGAGTAACCTCATAGGTGGTAATTTACTGAAGAATCCCATCCTCCTCGCCAACTGAGTCATATATGACCCAATGTCGATTGTTTCCACTTTATTGTCCTCACACTAATGTAAAAAAATTAAGCTAATGCATACCCCAAATGGATCGTCATCTGCTTACTCATACTCGATAGATATAAAACATCTACATTCTCGATAACTCCAAAGCTATTACCTCACCTAATTAATGTATGACTAAGAGTAGTATGAATGTACCTGAGTGTAAGGTGTCTCAATTTAGATGCCTTGGACTTACTGGGATCGTAGTACTCATTTTTGTTTAAGATGATCTAAAAATTACGAGCCTCCATCTCCTAAGGAAAGTCCATGTGAAGATCTAAATAATCTTAAGGCTCCATGAAATCTTACTTATATAGTCCCATCATCACGGAAAACTTTATGTAACTCATCCGCGTCATCTCAGTCAGCCTCTAAAATTGAATTGTTTTCGAACAACTCCAATTATGGTGACCCTTTTCTGAGAAGAATGTACAATAGAACTTGAGTGTGTGTTCCCAATACGTGGGTCCATTATCTCAAAAATTGGGACCATACTCCAACACTTAAAAAGTCCTAAAACTACTGTGCCAAACCCACTTACTCAAAAGCTTCCCAATTAATGCTTCTACTAGTTTTGAATTTCTTGTCCTTCAATATCGAAAATTGTGCTTCATAAGTTCTGGAATTAAATTCAAGCATGTGGTGAAATGCTGCTAGATGTAGAGCTGTTTTTTAAGCAGATGGAGAAAGGGGTATAACTTGGTCTCTAGAAGACCCTTCACCTCTTTATCACTTGCGTGGCTTTATCCTTTTCCCTTTTTTGTTGCACTGCTTCCGTTTATGTCATTGTGCATTAAGTGAAATGGAATGTGAGAAAGTAATGAACAGAAATACTAAATAGCAAATTTCCTCACACTTTATTAGTGAATTCAACATTAATTATGCAATTGCGATAACGAACAAAATTAAAAATTAAATTGAACTAAAAATAATGAAATAAATAGAAAATTATCCTAATTGCAAAATTAGAAACATAATTAAACATGAAATAACAAAATGAGACTAAATTGACAATTACTAATTACAATTTCTAAGATTGAAAACAAAAAAGATACTATATGAATACTATGAGAACAATTAAAACCTAAATCATACCAGACATGAAATATGCATAAAATTAATTAAATAAAAAACAACTAACTGAAAAATGAACACAATTCATTCAAAATCTAATGAAGCACAATGAAATTAACATTATATAGTGAGCAAAAGCAAAAATCACAGTTTGAATTTCATCAAATCACATTTTCATTTAATAATTAAATGAAATAATCTATAAGGGAAAGTATAAATTGAAATTGCAAAACAAGAAGGAATTAGGGGAAACATACCTTATATGGCAGCAAAATGGATAAACCTAGCAATTTGGGGGAATTCTAAACCTTAAACATAAGAATCACCCAACATCCAAACATAAATCAAAGAAAAAAAAACAATAACGATGAGATTGGTGGTCACAAATGACATGAAAAACCTAAGTTAGGTTGAGGAGGAGAAGTAGCATAGAGGGAAGAGAGGTGGAGAAGAAGAAGAAAGTAAAGAAAAGGAGGCGTTGTAGGATTTTAAAGAATTGTTGTCGAGCATGGTCAAAGTATACGATTATGTCCAAAATCGTGTATCACACTAGGACCGTGTACGATTGGACGAGCATCTCATGTGATGCGCTCAGACAACATATATGAAACAAACATGTCTTAGCAACTGTGTAAGTCTTTGGGCCTATGTGGAAAATCTTAAAAAAACTTGCAAATACGGACATGAGCATGTCCAACGACCTTGTAAGTCATTGAGACCATATTTTTCGTAAAATTACTTAATTTTGGTGGATGTGGGCGTGTCCGTGACCCTGTGAACTTCTAATTTCTTGAAAGTTTTAAAACTTTCACTCAACCTTAAGCTAATTAAATAAAACACACTAACAAACCAAAAAGTATGCAAAAATTAATAAGGATTCTTATAAAACTAATATAAAACGTGCTAAAAATTAATAAAATTCTAAAACTAAACTCAAAAGCAATCCAAATTAAAGAATCAAATTAACTAAAACTATTTTAATTCTTGGTTGGCTTCCTAAATAGCGCTTGTTTAACATCCTTAACTAAATGTACCCATATATAATCAAGGTGACTTGTTTAGAGTAAATTCCTCCTTAGCACTATTAAGTTCAGGTCCAAGATATAACTTTAAGCGATGACCATTCACCTTAAAATTACCTTTATATCGATGACTGGCTACTCCATATGAAAAGACCTTCTTCATAATAAAGGGACCCGACCATCTTAGTTTAAGCTTACCCAAAAATAATCTTAGGTGAGAGTTATACAAAAGAACTTAGTCTCCCTCCTTAAATTGCTTGGATTGTTTAATCCTCCGATCATGATACTTCTTGGCCTTTTCTTTGTACAATTTAGAGTTTTAATTGGCCAACAATTGCCATTCTTCTGCCTCATTAACCTAAAACTTCCTCTTCTTAACTATAAGTTAAGGATCAAAATTCATAAGTTTGATGGCCTAGTACTCCTTATGCTATACTTCCACATGTAATTGACACGCTTCTTATAGATAAGCCTATACGGTGTAATGTCAATCAAAATTTTATACACAATTCTATAAGCTTATAGAGCATTATTTAACTTTATTGACTGATCTTTCCAATTATTCTTTACAAAATTTTTCATAATTTGTTTTAAATCCCTATTAGCTACTTCAACTTAGGCACTAGTTGAAGTAGCTAATAGTGTGATATGAGGTTGTAATTCTATGTTTGATTCCATACTTTTTAAGTACCTTTTTGAATTACACACTACAAAAATGCCCCTATCACTAATAATTTCTCTAGGGATACCAAAGAGTGAAAATAACTTTTTAGGAATTTAATAACCACGCTAGCAATATTTATAGGTAAAGCTTAAGCTTCAACCCATTTATAGACATAATCAATAACAAATAAGATGTATCTAATACCAAGCGAAACTAGAAAGGGACCCATGAGGTCAACATCCTAAATATGAAATACTTTACACTCAAGAATGAAATTATAAGACACCTCATCACGAAAAAAAATATTACCTGATTGTTAGCAACTTTCATATAAAGCTACATAAGGCATCTTAAAAAATTATAGGCTAATAAAAACCTAACTTAAGAATTTTTGAGTGATTCTATTCGCACTATGGTGCCATCTAGCTAGTCTAATATATCAGTACCTAGGATTTTCCACCTCTTGAAGTAAAGTACACATCTTCTCACTGTTTGGTTTACACAGACACAAAATAAATTTGGTTCTTCATAAAAATAGTCCTTTAAATTAGTAAAGAATTTATTCTTTTGCTCATAGGAATTAGTAAGATTTCAGCCATTAAATAATTCACAATATTTGAAAGACAACAAATTTTAAGATCAGTTACCTCCTCTAAATTGTAGAGGCACTCTTTTGGAAATGAATCATTAATGTCTTCTTTAGTTAGCTCCTATAAATTTGAGTTTTCTAAGTGAGATAGATGGTCTATTGCTAAGTTTTCAACTCCCTTCTTATCTATAATCTATAAATTGAATTCTTGCACCAATAAAATCCATCTAATTAGTTTAGGCTTAGCACCCTATTTATTTAGCAAGTATCTTAACGTAGAGTGGTCGGTATAAACAATAACTTTAAACAAAGACTATATAAGGTTTAAATTTATCAAATGCAAAAACCAATACGAGCAATTCTTTCTCTATAGTAGTATAATTCTCTTAAGAGTCTGTCAAATTCTTACTAGGATACTAAATTGCTAAAAATGCTTATTCTTTCTTTATATAAGTACTCAAAAGGTAAATTCCAATTTGGTGCAACTACAATCAGGGCATTAGTTAACTTTTCCTTAAGAATATTAAAAGGCATCTAGGTACTTTTGAGCAAAGTGAAAAGGCACATCTTTTTTCCAATAACTTGGTTAAAGGCTTAGTAATTTTAGAGAAATCCTTAACAAATCTTCTATAAAAGCCCACATGCCCTAAAATATTTATGATAGCCTTAACTGAAATAGAGGGTGGTAGTTTCTCTATGATTTCAATCTTTGATTTATCAACCTCAATAACCCTGTAAGAAAATTTTAGCATATAAGTGACTAGATTAACATTGATGATAGGATAAATCCCCCTCCTTCATAATCGTTCAATTCTTCTTGATTGATTTTCAGTTGTCAAATTGGTGGTGCTTAATTTAATTTAATATAGAATTCTTATTTCTATCATTCCATATTCTCATTGAATTCTTGTTTCTATCATTCTATATTCTCATATTTAGTTTTTTATTTAGTTTTTCTTTTCATTTTAATTATCCTTTAGGCCTTAGACAATTTAGAATTCAATTAGTTTACCAATTCCTCGAGGGATCGACATCTTTTATGCTATGTTCGCGATCCGTACGCTTGTGGTATTTTGAGGGTTTTGAATGGATTAAAACTTGCTCAACAATAATCAATACATACTCTTCATCTAATGACAATTCTCATAGGAATCAATTCATTCTTCTCATTAGGTACTATCACCATTCTTCCCTTCTTTAGTATAACCTGCATAAGACTTACTCAAGAACTATAAAAAATCAGGTAAATCACACTATCATCTAGGAGTTTAATTACGTATACCTTTATCACTTCTTTTATACTGGGATTCATCGTCCTTTGAGGCTACAAAATTGGTTTGAAATTGTCCTCCATAAGAATCTTGTGAGTGCAAAAGGAAATGATAATTCCTCTAATTTTAGAAATCTTCCAAGTAATGGCCATCCTATGCTCCTTAAGCATATTTAACAACTTTTTTTATTTGCCTTTAAAGTTAAGACAATAATCACTGGAATATTTGAATTTTATCCAGTAATTTGTATTCCAATTGATCAGACAACTTCAACTCCAAATTTGGTGGCTTTTCAATCGAGGGTTTTAACCTTTTCTATGTTGTTCTTTGAATCTCTTCAAACTCTCTCTTCTTTGACATGGGTTCATTAGCCTTTAAGTAGGCTATCTATTCTTTCTTTAATGGGATTTACCATTCTTCCTCCTCTGCTTGAACAAGACATAGCTTTAGTGAGTCTATAAAAACAAAATCATACACAATGTCTAAAACTATAAAATCAGTTATATCAATAAAATAACAAGCATAATAATGCTTAAGGGAGTGTCTCTAGACATTAGATATCTTAAAGGTAACCTTTTCTTTTCCCACCTTAAGCACTAGTTTGCCATCGCTAACATCAAAAATGGCTATAGCAAAGGGTCAACCTAGAATCAAAGGCATATCTGTATATGGGATCATAAAATCTACCAGGAAGATTGTAACATCCCATTACCCACATGAGGGCCAGAATTGTGAATTCTGGAAATTTGATGAGAAATTGGGAAAATACATTTCATGCAGTATTAATTGTGACATGCACTCTTTGC
>JAOQMQ010000195.1:22483563-22497982 GCA_027563845.1 Erythroxylum subrotundum | reverse complement strand
TAAAGATCAATATCAATTCATAAATGAACATCAAATTAATGAAACATGCCTTTCTTTATTAATTCATAAAGACTGTACACAACTTTGTACAAAACGATTGCCTTTAGGGCACTACTATAACAATCTTACAGTACTATGCAAGTATAAGTCGAGTTACAGGAGATACAAGTCGACTTATAGGTATTGTGCATGTGCAAGTCGAGTTACAAGAGTGTACAAGTCGACTTACACTAACACACGTTATATGCAAATAATATCTGCATTGTTTGCGTTTCATGTGAACAATGTTTGTGTAAACATGAACAACATTTACGTTTTATGCAGACGTTGAGCATGAAATGCTAACATTAAGGCGCAGATGTAGAGAGGTTTTTTTAAAAATTAGAATGAGGGTTTTATATATTTGGCTTTTAGGATTGGTTTCAAAGAAAGAACAGAGGTTGTAGATAAGGAGATGTTTTTAGCTGGGGAACATTAGGAGACTGACCAATTTTTTTGCGGAGCTTAGGGAGAACATGAAGAGGGCTATGGAAGCTTTCAACCACGAGAGACCCATGGAGGGTTAGACAACCCGGCGCCGATTTGGAGGTAATAACGACGCCGACGACCGGTTAAGCATTCCTTCCATTGTTTTGTTGTTTCTGTCTCTCTTTCGAAATTGCTTATGTTATCTTGTACTTATTGAATTGGGTATTATTAAAAGATTATTTTAATGCGTTCATTGGATCATTTTATTACAAACCCATTGCTAGAATATTCAATATAATTTGTAATTGCTATGTTGAAATTCATTTGTAGCAACTAATAGTTCGTAATCATTAAGGATAACATAACCTAGGTTAAATGAAGCATCGCATATGGTTGTTACCTTGACTAATCAGTTTTTCTAATTCATAATGCTACTACCCAATTGAATCTAAAGATTGTATCTTAGGCTATTCGGTAGTTAGGTTTAATTAACGATAGCATCTTAATTAAACAATACCTAAGGGAAAACTCGAGTTAATTATTAACCCACGATTAATAGTTGCTAGGAGACGTTTGAGAACGACAAATCATTGAAATTTTTTACATCTTTTCTTTAATTTGCTTTTGTTAGTTAGTTTAGCTTTATTTTATTTTATTTTTTAACAAAACCAAAACCCGCTAAACCTAAATACTAATAACTTTACACACACTCTCTGTAGGAATGACCTAGACTCACCACTGCTACAGTAGTATGCCTAATTTATTTTGACTAGTTTTTATTATTGATTTTAATTGGTGTTTTGTACATATTTGTTTGTAATTAATTTCTTTGCATTTATTTCATGATTTGTTTACATTTTGTTTAGTATTTATTGTGTTAAAAATTTTTGCATGGACGAAATTAATTTCTTTTATGACTCATATTCTCAATCCTATAATCAAATTTGGACTAATCAACCTAATTTTAGTTATAAATGGGATAAACATCAGAATTACTTCCTTGATAGTATGCTGGATGCACAACAATTCTCGTATGGACTAGAAGCTTCTTATTATGACTCATGTACACCTTTGGATGACTATATCAGGACTTGTAATGCTACCCATCTTTAATTTCAACAAGGTATGCAGCAGATTCAATAGAGTATGCAATAATTTCAATAGAATACCCTACAATTCCAGTAGGATGGATGCCAATTTTGGCATGATACAAGCTCCAACATCCATGATTTGGAAAGTCAATAAGATTCATGCACATCTTTGGAAGATATGCTTAATATTATGACTACTAACAATCTTCAAATTGAATAGAATATGCAACAGTTTCAATAGAATGTCCAGCAAATTCAATAGAATATACAGTAGACCCAACAGAATATCCAACAATTCCAGCAGGATGAAACTCAATTTTGGACTAGTTTCCACAATTAGGAGAGCCAAAAAACTCAGGTAAATTCCTGGAAGAATTAGTTAATGCTAATGTTGCTAACACTTTGCAATTTCAGTAGGATGTGAAATGGTTTCAGCAAGATGCAATGGCTAGATGGGGAGATATCAACCACTTGGAGCTACAAAACAAAGAGGAGCAGCCATATCAACCTGATGTTTACCCAAAGGAAATTAATGTAGAAACCTTTCAAAGTGATGAGGAGCTTGAAAATTGTGAGAGCAATACTCAAGGAATTGCTTGTCTCGAAGAAGTGGAGGAGGAGCTCGAAGTAGAAACAAATATATCTTTTAGCTCGGAGGTAAATACTGAGTTCCATTTTATTGTTGAGAATGACTCTTTACTTTTACCTAGCAGGCTAGAGAAATTGAACGAGGAAGAAAAGGTTGAAGAGACATTCGAGATCTTTTTCAGAGTGCATAGACTCGGTAGAGATTGAAAGTCAGTGGATAGGGAAGATGTTGAATGGGAATGATTATCAACAGAGGCCCTATCCTGAACAACCTCACATGGAAGAGACTCAAACTGTGATACTAGAAGATCATGATTTTTTCATATGAAGAGAAGAAGGACTCGGGCCAACGACATTAAACAAAGGGGCTTCTTGGGAGGGAACCCAAGAGAAGTAAATTTCTTTTATTTAAATCTTACATTTGTTTCTTATATGTATGTGTGTTTTGAGTTTGTTTATTTTTAATTGTTTTAAGTTTTCAATTAAAATGGGAGAAAGAAACAAAAAAACAAACATTTTCTTTTTTCTATTGCTTCTAGGACTATATAGTCATTATTAGAGGATGAACTGACTAGATAATTTCATAGCAACTTCAGCATGTACTTTTGCTATTGTGATTGGTCAATATGCATTATCTTTAAAAGAGTAATGACTAGTGGTAGATAAACTCATTTTCTTTTTATAATGTGTGACCTTCATGATATGTACATCCTAATTTTTCTTTGATTTTCTATTTGAGACCACATTTTATCACATGCATTAACTTGGAGATGATTAGGCATTCTTTGTTTCATAAGCTACATTAATCAAATAGCCTACCCTATTGACATGAGTTTTTCCTTGGTAAGCCCCTTTGAGCTTTATACCTTTCTTTTTTATATAAACCATATTATATGCTTTAAACTTAACCAAATGTCGTACTTAAGCCATAAAGCTAGTAAAGCATTTGTAATTGTTTAGTTTATGGCATACAAAATTCTAAGTGGTGGGGGGGGGAGGGGTATATGTGTGGGTTGGTTATAATGATTGGGATACTATTTATGCCTTATCATTGAAATTTCCATATTAATATAGTTTTTTTAATGTTTATAAAAAAAGAAGCAAAAAAGTGAGAAAAGAAAAGGCAAAAAGAAAAAATGTATAAATAAATGTATCAAGGAGGAAGTGCATATGTGTTAAAAAGTTGTTTATGATTAATGCATCCTCTTAAAGTTGTATTGAATGAGTTATTTGAGTATGTTGGATATGAGGTAGATGTTGGCTTGGAAGGTCCGCTCTTTGTTGTTTCAATGTATTGTCATTAATTACATAAGTGATCTCTTCATATTGGTATAAGCTTCATTTGGTTTGTGTATGAAAACTTGAATTTGAGTTTTGAAATATATGTGTTGCATTCGTCATAGCTAATGATACCCAATTTTGTATGAATGTTAAACTTATGCACTTGATATCTCATTGAGTGTTGCTTTTGTTTCACTAGTTGTAATGGCTTTCTAGCTTCTTGACCTAAATATATCTCACCTTACCTTTTCACACATTATAACCTTGAAAAGTTCTTTAATTTATGATTTTGTATGTGAACCTTAGTAGTGAAGAAATGAAATGATATGCAAAATTGTGGAATGACATGATCATGAATGGTGTTGAGTGTACCCATGAACATATTTTGTTTAAACACATTTTTCAAGTATACCATTAGATTGCACAGTTTTTAAAGGTATTGAATATTGATTGATTATGAGGAAAAGCTTAAAATGTTGAGTTCTTGATATGATTTTTGAAATTCTTTCCTCTTGGCATATGATTACATATTATTAGAACATATAATAATTGAGTACATGTTTTGGGTCTATGAGCTTAATTTTGATATTTTGCCCGATGACAGCCAAAAGCTAAGTGTGGGACAAATTGATATGTGCTTAATTGATTCTATAATTATTTCTTAATACTTAGTGATTAATAATATGAAATTGCTTAAAATACTCACTTGGACTCATATGTGGTTTTAGGCATAATTCGGAAGTAAAGAAGCTAAAATGAGTTGAAAGCCCAAAATATTTAGGTCATTTTTCGAAGATTAATACTCAATTGTCTTCATAAAGTAAGAAGAAGAAAATTAAAAGACAAGACGAAGACAAGAAAAATGAAAACACAATGAAGAAGAATCCAAGTTGTCCACAGCATGCAGCCGAAAAAACAAGGAAGTAGAAAGTTGTGCATGTTTCATTCAAGAATGTTAATTTAAAGGATGATGGACAACAATGCACCAAGGTGAGAAGAAAATGGTAGCTACTGGGATAAAGCACCAAAACTCAACGCAGAAGCAAGGAACAAGTAGGAGTAAAATGCAGTTTAAACAGCAGCTGGGAAGGACCAAAACGATAGTGAACATTGTATGCAAACAATGCCTGCGTTGTTTGCGTAAAAGCAAACAACTTTTGCATTTCATGCAGACATTGGGTATGAAACGCTAACGTTAAAATGCAGATGTAGAGAGGTTTTGAAAAAAAACCAAAAGGAGGGTTTTATGTGCATAAGTTTTAAGATTGGTTTTAAAGAAAGAATAGAGGTTGTAGACAGAGAGGTGTTTTCGGCTAAGAGACAATGGGAGGCTGAGCAATTTTTCTGGGGAGCTTTGGGAGAGCATGAAGAGGGTTATGGAAGCTCTCAACCTTGAGAGACCCATTAAAGGCTAGACAACTCGATGATGGTTCAGAGACGACATCGATGTTGACGACCCGGTTAAGCATTCCTTTCATTGTTTTGTTATTTCTTTCTCTCTTTAGAAGTTGCTTATGTTATCTTATGTTTATTAAATTAGGTATTATGAAAAGATAATTTTAATGCATTCATTGGATAATTTTATTATAAACCTATTGCTAGAATATTCAATATAATTCGTAATTGTTATGTTGAAATTCATTTGCAACGATTAATAGTTTATAATCATTAGGGATAACATAACCTAAGTTAAATGATGCATCGTATGTGGTTGTTATCTTGATTAATAGGTTTTCCTAATTCGTAATACTACTACCTAATTGAATCTAGAGATCGTGTCTTAGGTTATTCGGTAGTTAGATTTAATTAACAAGCGTATCTTAATTAAACAATACTTAAGGGAAAATTCGAGTTTAAATATTAGCCCATGATTAATAGTTGCTAAGAGAGGTTTAAGAACAACAAATTATTGAAATTTGTTTAATCAGGGTATAGATTGAGATTGAACCAAAAAAATTGAGTCCTTATCAAATTCTCCACTTGTATCATTTTTTTTTACATATTTTCTTTAAATTGCTTTTATTAGTTAGTTTAGCTTTATTTTATTTTCTTTTTTTTAATCTAAAACTTTCTAAACCTAAATATCAATAACTTTACACACTTTATGTGGGATCTACCTAGACTCATCACTGTTACAGTAATAGGTCTAGTTTATTTTAACTAACGTTACGACGCGTTATCAACCCTTCTTGGAATACTTCAATGCTTGGAGCCACCATTACAGTACGATCTAACTCTCCAGGAGGGCTGTAAAGCAGTACCTGAGCTATCTCTTATAACTTGTTTCCAACTTTTCAAGGTGGAAGGGAGTTTCTGTTCAGGTTTGTTAGAGATCTGGACAGAGACACTATTTGAGCTTTGGAGGGTGCAGGTTGTTTAGGAGATTGAGAATGACTTGGCTGAGGAGAAGGTTAACGGTAGAGGTGGGAATTTTGATTGCATAGTTATGGAAATGGAAGTCTGCGAATCACAGGTAAGGAGTAGACAAAAAAACCGTTACTTAAAATGATAAAAAAGGTTAAGGGAGAAGCGAGCAATGAGGAGAAGAAGAAAACCAGAAAGGGAAGGACTGAGTTACGAGGGTGAGAAGTGAGGTAGCTAGGGAAGAAGATGGAAAGTGGCAAAGGCAGGGAAGGAGAGCAAGAAGGCCACAGCTTAAACCCATAACCGAGCCTGGCTTAGAGAGAAGGAGAAGAAAACTGTAAATGAAAAAAAAATTCATGATGACGATCTTGTATCTATCTTCATCCCAGACCATCATTAATGTTTAGCCCTTTTCAGTGTGGTGAATGAAAAATATGTTCCTAATCAGTAACAGTTCTCTCAGTCATACTACTTACCTGCTTAATCTGATGGTGGAGATACATGTTTGCGTGGAAGAATGGGGTTGCTCCAACTTCATGTACTGATACTCGTTTTCTTGATGCAGTTTCTACATTTAAAATCTTTCGTGCTCTGACATCAATGAGGTTATAACTGTGCCCCACAGAGACTTCTGATGAATGCAATCTCTGAAGGCAGAAAGAAACCATGTTACATTCCAAACAGTTGGAGAGTAAAAGGGGGCAAACGCTTACCCTTAATGCATCATCTATTCCGGTGGCTTCGAGGAGGTCCCGTGAGATAAAGTTTCTTCCAATACTACCAGCCTCAATTTCATCTTCAGATGGTGGTACTGAATTTAAAGTGAATGCCTAACGAGAAACAGGGAAATGGACGGCTTAACATCTTATCTTCAAAGTTTAACAGATTTACATTGCCAAATTAAAAAATCATTCCCATGATCTTAGTTCTAGATATCATGCTCAACACTTGAACGGATGAGAGGGCTATTACCAGTCCACGAGTATTGAACCCGAAAGCGCAGCTGGGAAGCTCTCCTGCATATGTGTAACCAACAAAAGATAGCCCATTTGGCATAGTTGCTCTAACTAGATAGCTGTAGACATCCCATAGAGAAGGCTACAAGTTAAAAAGGTGAATTTAGTCGGTGTGATATGAGATGACTGAAACCAGTAGAACTTACGTGTGACCAACTAGAGCGACGTTGGCATCCTCATTATGTGCTGCAATGGCCATTGAATCACTAACAACAAGAACATCAGAACAGTCGTCATCTCGGATGCTAAGTTCGACATTAGTTTCCTTTTTTGGAAGAAATGGAAGAATCTCCTTCCTGAAGTTGATTAATATAAGCTGCAGATTGGAAACAGCGAGCTATCAATTGGATACAGATACAAATATACATGGTAGTGCGCCGTTGGAACTGAGTCATGATCATTACATCTAGGAGAGGTACGCTGCTTCCTTCTGCAGTTCCGACAAGCTCTTCCCAATATCTAGGAAATTTCTTTTGGTTGTTATCTGACAGAGCTTTAATGAGTGGCTGTGATTGTGGGGTTTGAGCAAAAGGAAGGAGCTGACTCTGAAGGATGAGATCTCTAGACAACCTGCTTCTTATCATCCTAGAAAACCTCCGCCCTATTTCAAAACCCATCTGGTATGCATCATCACAGGGTCCAACTTCGAACAACTCCAACATTTTCGTTCAAATTACGAGCTCCCTATAGCAACAATACAACTATGCAGGACAGATAAAATTTGTGTGGAAGAAATAACCTTATCCCATTCATTATCTTCAGAATATAATAAGGAAGTTGCCTTGTCACTATGCGTCGCCTTGGAAGTTTACAGCTACTTTTCTGTCTTATCAAATGCGCATACATGTCTTCCAAATTTAGATAAAGGCTGATTCAAATCATATCAGCCTAATTGTTTTTCTTTTCCATCAAATCCTTTAATTCTTTTGATCTAGGATTAGAGGTAATCACACTTAATGTGAAGAAGAATTGACCAACAACAACCGTTGGTTTGAACCTTCGCTGCCTACAACTCATGTTTGGAAGAAGAATGGCTGAACATTATTCTTCATTCTCGGGAATTTTGACAGGAATAAAGTCAAAACAGACATCAGTTTCTCTACAACAAAAATATCATAAAAAAGCCAAAATTCTGAAGTTACAAATTCTAATTTAGTGCCGAAGGTATGTGTACGAGATGTAAATTTTGCTCTATACATCCACATAGAATAAAGCATTACAAAGCGCTAATATGGTGATCTCAATAAGCAAACGATGGTTAAGAGAGCAGCCTAAAGCCGGTATGAATTTCTTTAGTTAGCGAAAGATGGCTATAAAATAGATACATCAACAAATTCATGTAAATTAGAAGCACCAAAGTGGAAGCACCTCTCTTTAACGGTATGACCGTATAGTAACACTTGTCAAATCGTCCTCTTGAGTCACTTTTGTCTATTATCTTTCTATTTTCTAAAGAAAAGGGTATTGGATCCACTAACTTTAACATTTTATTCATAATTTCAACGAATCTTTTTCTTTATTCTGAAAATAAATAAGTCTCTGATGTTACAGAACATGCATAACATGACCTTCTCTGGTTTTTTTTCTTTTATTGCAAAGTTTTTGCAAACGCTCAATCAAATGTAATAACTAAGTATGAGAATGAAGTTTCTAGTTTCTTTATAGAAAGTTTTATGGTTAAATGGTGTCTCCTTCTTGCTTCTTTTTGTTCTACTCTTTGTCACTAACTCTTCTCCTCCTTGATCCCTAGATCCTTTCCTGTACCCTTCTCTGATGTAGTTCTCTTCAGTCATCACCCTTGAATTTTCCTTTTCGAACTATTCAACTAGTAGAGGTAATCTTCTTATTTTGCATTTCACGCCACTAGTTAATTCCATATCTGGGATTAACTTTCAAATCTTTCTCTGATGAGGGAAACTTTATTTACTTTCTAAGCTATAGCCCCTGTCACCTCTATCATAGGTTAGACCAATATGTCTAATTTTTTCCTTTTGCCCTCGTTGATTCCCTTGCATGTTGACATCACTGCTGAGATATGGAGCCTGATAATATATTTGGACTTTACACCAGGCCCACAATTGCGGATCCAACTTAGAGGGCAAAAATTTGGATCAGTTATTAGAGGGTAGTTATGTCTTTTGTATTCTCCTGGGCATATAAATATGTTCTATTTTTCTAGTGTACCGATGTCGAAAACATTCATAGTGAAATTAAACTCTAGTCACCCGTGGACGTAGCCAAAAAAACATTAGTAAACCATGTAAATCTGTGTGTGTTTGTTATTTCCGCACTTGTTCTTTGATTATTATGATTGATCGTTCATAACAACCGGTATCAGAGCTTGGTTCGTATCACAACAATCTGAGAAGATGGAAAGCGCGAAGGTTCCAATTGAGAAATTCGATGGAATCGATTTTGGTTTCTAGAAGATTATCTGTATTAGAGAAACCTCCACGAACCCTTGTCTGGGAAGAAACTAGAAACCATGAAACAGGAGGTTTGGGATCTGAAAGATTGGCAGGCGCTAGGGTTGATTCGTTTGTTGTTGGCGAGAAACATTGCCTTTAACATCGTTAAAGAGACAACGATTGCAGGAGTACTGAAGCCTCTGGCAAATATGTATGAAAAATCGTCGGCCATTAATAAGGTATATCTTATTGATCCGCGCGTTAGTCTTTGGGTTACTCTCTTAGATACCGAATCAAAAATTTAATTCCAAGGATTGCAGTATAGAGTGCAACTTCGGGTCGTCTCACTTAATTGGAACCTAGCGCAAATGATCTAAACTAGCCTAATTGTCAAGAAATGTAACTAAATTGATAAAAGGAGGGATTTGGATCATTGGTAAAACTTAACTAAATTGAATAATTGAAAACAAAGTGTATAGAAGATATTTTTGGATTTTTGGAAAAGAAAGTTTAAAAACTCAAACGAATGATCAAATTGATAAAATCCTCTTGAAAACGAACTTTGGCTATCATAGTTCAAAACCATTCTTTTTGGGAGCAAAAATCACTAAGTTTCCAAATCCTGAACCTTAGAGAACTCTTTAAGTCCAAGGTTTTAATCAATGAACTCCATTTATCAAAACCTTGTTAAATGCATCTTAGTGTGTGTTAATGGATGAGCTAATGAAAGTGGTCAATTTGGATCAAGCATAATCTCAATATCAAATACAACTAGGTAGATAAAAAAGAGTTAAAATAATCACCAAAAAGACATATATGAGACTTCATATATTAAGCATCCAAGTTCTACATAAACAAATCCATAACACAATACATTGTTCAACACTTGATTAAACTCTAATCAAGAAAATCTAACTACAAAGCAATAAATCTTAACTCAGGAGTTCATAACAATGTAGTTAGACGTGACAATATAAAACTACTCCCCTTTGAAGCCCATCGAACTCAAGCCATCGCTACATCTTCAAGAGGAAATGGTGCTTTAGCCAAGCATCACTTCGGGAATCCTCACGACCGTAAGCACACCGAAAGCATCCATGGCAGCAACAACAGATGATGGAACCGACAGTGAAAAGTGGACGGAGTTGATGGATGAAGGTCGAGAGTGAGAGGAATGAGTGTCGGCTGAGGAAAATGAGTGTCTCTGTGCGTATTGATCGTCTCTTTAATAACCTAATTTGGTAGGTTTTTAAGTGATGGATCAGTGGGTCGGGTCGAATAGTGAGAGAATTTTCCAAATATGGTTCGGGTTTTTGACAGTTTGCCGCGGCGACAGGTAAGTTTCACCGCGGCGTACTTTTTTCGAAAGGTTTTTGCTCTTGCTGGATTCTTTGCTGCTGCGAAATAATTAATTTATGCCATGACGAACTTTTCCTGAAAGTCAGCCCGAATTCTTCAGGTTGCGCCGCAACGACAGGTCTGATTTACCGCGGCAAAAGTCTTGTAGCGTCTTAGCTCTTGTTTCAGCATATTGACTCCTTCTTGAGGTTTCTACAATCAATAATAGCAATTTGCAGTATCAATTGTCCTCAGAAAAATTAATAATGCAACTAATGTTAATTTGTAACCATTTTTACTATCAAATTGCAGAAAATACAAGCACAAACTCAAGGATTAATTTAAGCAAAAAATCAAGAATTAGGAGTCAAAAACTATATTAAAAACCATGAAAGTGTCACCAATTTATATAACAAATTTGGGCTCAATCAAATTCTCCCACACTTAGACCTTTGTACTCCTGGACAAAGTTTATAAGAGTCAAAGAGACACAAGTGTAAAAGAAAAATTCCGACTATGCTTAAAATAATAATAGGAAATTGAAAAAAATCACTTTCTCAGAAATCAATCAAAGTGGACTGAAAGAGTGCTAAGAAACTATTGGATCCCGTTTCTGGAACCCAACTCTTACTTTCATGCCATATATGTTGGACCCCGCTTGTTTTCAGAGTCCAACGCTTGCTCTGATACCACCTATGTTGGATCCCGCTTGATTCCGGAATCCAACCTCTTGCAAAAACATAAAACCTTGAGCGTGGTTCCTTGCAATCTATTTAACCATCATCAGTTCCGGAGCCCAACATCCGAAGTCATAAACCTTGCGCTTATTTTCCGGAAGGGTCATTAGCTAGTCTTTACAAGAGTGGTGTGTCCACACCCGTCAAATATCAAAATCACAACTTTAATGCTTCATAGAAATGGTAGCTCTAAGTCTCTAGTTTTTCTTGAAACAAGAATCACCTCAATCAGAGCTCTACAGCTCAAGATCTGCTTAAAAAGTCTAAGAGTGCTCAAACCCTAAACATGCTCTCCCAACCGACCTCTCACTTGTTCTAAAACAAACTTTCTCAAAAAATCTCCAAATGATACAAATGTTTATGGGGAGAAAGATACATGTCTTAGTAATCTATTGGTCTAAGAATCACCTCAATTGGAGGTCGAGTGAGAGAGTTATGCCCAAAAGAGTAGACCATGTTCATACCCTAAATCGATTTGAACCTATCTTGGCGCGATTATCATATCTTTCAATATAGATGTTGTATTGAGTTCGTTTTTAGACCATTAGAAAGAAGAGTTCTAGATCTACAACTTTCATGAAGAACACAAAATGATATGCTACCTCTAAAAGGGTCAAAAATCACAATCTGTCCAGTGAATGTCCGTTAAACGGACATCCATGTCTGTTTAATGGACATGTATCGAGTTTGGGAGCTCATTTGACCCGAAAAGGTCCGTTAAACGGACATCCATATCTGTTTAATGGACATAGACTGGCCAAGGGGTGTTTTTACACCCGAGATGTACGTTAAACGAACATTGGGGCTCCCCAAAGTCCTCCAATGCCTCTCTAAAGCTTCCAACCTCCTTCCTAACACCATAAACACTTATAATATTCCCAAATTCTCTTATTCTAATGCCTAAACACTTCATAACAACTCAAACACCAAGTTCATCTCACAAAATGCTCAATTCTCAACCCAATTGATTCATCAAAACCAAGATTTTCTATCACTTACCATAGCTGTCATCATACACAAATCCTATGCAACGACATAACTTGCAACAATCATATCTCTTCATTCCGATGTCCAAAAATCTACAACTTCCAAGAAGACCATTTTGGATAATTCCATCTAAATCGATGCAGTTTTTCATTGGAAGTCAGACCATACAAAATTTACCTTTATGGATTTCAACAAGAATTTTCTATGACAGTAAATTTTTGAATGGTTTTGCTTATTTTTTCGTTATAAGCTGTTACAAATGAGCTTTTGAGCTCACACCCCCTCTCTATCCCATCTCCAGGTGATAAGCAGGAACATAGTGAAAGAAAGTCAAGACATTACTTCGGATATGCATGTTTTGTTATGTTCTAGAATTATTGATGTAAATCAAGGCTTCAGATGTATTTTGAAAATTATTGAGTTTTGCATGCTTTGTACAGTGGATATTGATATTGATATTGTATTGTGGCTTGGAAAAGCCATTGAAGTTTGTAAACTTTTAATTTATGATGTAAATGGAATGTGAATTTGTGTATGGATAATTGTCAATTTGGAATGCGAAATTGGGTATGGATCAAGGTGGAGTTGAAATATGGTTAATCAAGGATGAGGTTAAGTTGGAATTTAGCACACTTAAAGAAGTAATCCAATTGCCTTGATGAACTTTGAATATGAATTGCTATTACTTGTAAGTGAGATGTTATGGAAAAAGAATGATAGGAATTATGAATGGATAAGAATGATGTTGCATGAGAATAAAACACTTGTTTCTCAAATTCTCATCATGTATTCAAATTTATAAACCATAAAACATGAATGCATCAACTTGTTCACAAATCATACACATAAGCACATCAAAAATGGTTTAGGTAGATCCATAAACATGACAAACTACACAATTCCACATAATGGTCTTGTGTAGTCGTAAACTTGAGGAGTCCTTGAAGGAGCTCCGCGCTACTAGCGGACAGGCGGGAGAAGCCTATTCTTGGGTCAACGTGCACGTGACGGTTTTTAGATGGACTACCAAAACCCACATAAAATGTATTTCAAAACTTGTTGCCCAAAATGGAACTTTAAAAAAAAAACTTGATTTCATATACTTGATATATTTCGAAAACCATTTTCAAAAACATAAAGTCATAATCTTGCATTCTTTTCAAAAGAAATGTTTTTCATAAATCATCACACAATTCACACATCAACATGTAGCAATTTCGCAATGCATTCAAGGCACAATTTATGCAACAATTATGATGCAATTTAAATCATTAAATTTCTTATTTAATCTATTATAAACATGTACCCACCTTGAAATTCCTTGCTTATTCTTGTTCAATATGCTTCCCCTCTTGCTCTTCTTGATTCCTCTTGCCTCCCTTAATGTCCTTCATCAACATTCACAAAATTCCCAAATCAAATAGTGATTCGAAACTGGAAAACCTAAAGGACCCAATGCATGAAATTGATCCTAGAATATCTAAACCCAACCATTTCCTAAGCTCTTTGAACCAACAACTCTTCAAAAATCCAAAACATTGAAAATCACTTACCTTGAATCTTCACCCAACCAAAGGGTTTCTTGGCTCTAATGGAAGCTTGAACCTTCCTTTAGCTTTTTCCTTTTTGAAATTACTTCAAAATCCCCTTGAACACCAAGAAATGAAGAACCCTAGCTTTGCTCTTCTTTTTCTCCTTCATTCTCTCTTTCTACGACTCTCTCCCTCCTCTCTCCTTTCAATTTCGTTTCCCTCTCTTCTAATTTAAAAGACCACTCATTTCCCTTGCCATTTATACCATTTATGAAAGCACAATGTCCCTTTTACCCTTCCTTTAAAGCCTTAGGACTTTCCCACTTAAGTGGTCTTCCTAAACTACCCTTCATGCATAAGTTACCACCTTAACACCTTAATTTAATCACTTATGCCACGTAATGTTGGACCCCAAATTTTTTATTTATTAAGCATGATTTAAATTATTTTGAAGTCTTGTTAGATAAATTAATTTGGAGTAATTAACATGTTAAAGGTTAGGAGGATTTATTGTTGAATTGATGGAATTAATGTATAAATGTAGTAAGAATGCATGAGGGGTAATTTTGGTAGATCACTTAAACCTTTAAGTTTTAAGGCATAAGTGGA
>JAOQMQ010000195.1:22472510-22483463 GCA_027563845.1 Erythroxylum subrotundum | reverse complement strand
AGAGAAAGAAAGGCTAGAGCCTGGAGAGGCTAAGATAGCAGAAAGAATACTTTGTGAAAGAGACCTGAAGAGGCTCTAGAAGCGTAGAAAGAATACTTGTAAAGTTAAAGAGTATAGTGAAATCTCAGACAAACTCTGAGGATTGGACGTAGCCCAAGGTTTGGGGTGAGCCAGTATAAAATCGCGGCATCTATTTTCTAATCCTTACACTTTAATTTTCTTATTGTTAGGCGAGTAGATAAAATTACTTGCGATTCCAATACTTATCAACTTTAGTAAAATGTTTTTGTATTCATCTGATATTTGCAAAGATATTCAAGAAATCTCAAAAGATTAATATTTTTGAAAAGATTACACAATTCAAACCCCCATCCTTTCTTATGTATTTTATATACTTTACGTGATTCCTATAATAACAAGTGATTTACTTCAAAATGCCTAAGGTTTGATAATGGTGGAGAGTATGATTCTACATAATTCAAGAAGTTCTGTGTTGATGAGGGAATCAGGTGCACCAGGACAGTTCCTAGCAAGGCAAGACATAATGGGATTGCTGAAAGGATGAACAGAACATTGAATGAGCGAGCAAGAAGGATGAGTCTATATGTTGGGCTGCCAAAAATGTTTTGGACAGATGCAGTGAGCACAGCAACATATTTGATAAATAGAGGACGTTCAGTTCCTTTAGGTTTCAAGATGCCAGAAGAGGTTTGGTCAGGTAAGGAAGTCAAGTTTACTCACCTGCGAACTTTTGGGTGTGTTGCCTATGTTCATGTTGATCCAGAGAAGAGAAACAAGCTTGATGCAAAGGCTTTGAAGTGCTATTTCATTGGGTATGGTTCAGATCAATTTGGATACAGATTTTGGGATGACAAGAATAGGAAGATTTTGAGACACTATGATGTGACATTTGATGAGAATGTCCTGTATAAGGACAAATTTAGGGTGCGATCTGAAGATGTAGAAGAAGTGAGACCTAAGATTGAGTTGCAGGAAATTTCTCCTCGTGATGTTGCAGTGAGACCATAGGAAAATCCAGAAAATATTATTACAGAACTAGAACAGTAGCCAGTCACACCTGAGCCAATGTTAAGGAGAAATACTAGGGTTGCCAGGTCACCAGAAAGGTATTCACCATCCTTGCATTATTTGTTATTGACTGATGGAGGGGAACCAGAATCCTTTGATGAGGCTTTGCAGGTGAAGGATTCAATCAAATGGGAGCAAGCCATGGATGATGAGATATGGTCACTTGAGAACAATGATACTTGGGAGTTAACTGAGTTGCCTACAGGGAAGAAAGCTCTGTTAAACAAGTGGGTCTACAGGATCAAGAATGAAACTGATGATACAGTTAGGTTCAAGGCTCGATTGGTGGTTAAGGGATATTCACAAAGGAAAGGTATTGACTACATTGAAATATTCTCTCCTGTTGTGAAGCTAACTACAATCAGAATTTTGCTGAGTATTGCTGCAGTAGAGGATTTGCACCTTGAGTAGATGGATGTAAAAACAACATTTTTATATGGAGATCTGGAGGAAGAAATCTACATGCAACGACCTGAGGCATACGAGGTCCCTGGTAAGGAACGCATGGTGTGTAAGCTCAAGAGGAGCTTGTATGGATTAAAGCAGGCTCCAAGACAGTGATACAAGAAATTTGACTCTTTCATATTCCAAAGCGGTTTTCACAGGAGTGAAAAGGATCAGTTTTGTTACATTAAGAAGTTTACTGACTCATTTGTTATTTTACTCTTGTATGTGGATGATATGTTGATTGCAGGTTTAAGCATGGAGGAGATAAATAATCTTAAATAGAGACTGTCATCAGAGTTTAAAATGAAAGATTTGGGTGCAATAAAGCAAATTCTAGGCATGAGGATTTCCAGAGGCCGGTCTACTGGAATTCTAAATCTGTCCCAGGAGCAATACAATGAGAAGGTGTTATCTAGGTTTAGGATTGATGATGCTAAGCCCAGGAGCACGCCTTTGGCTAACCATCTCAAATTGTCAAAGGAGCAATCACTCAAGACAACTGAGGAACGTGAGCACATGGCAAAAGTTCCTTATGCTTCTACAATTGGGAGTTTGATGTATGATATGGTCTGTACTAGTCCTGATATAGCACATGCAGTGGGAGCTGTGAGCAGATGCATGTCAAATCCAGGGCAAGAGCATTGGGAAGCTGTGAAGTGGCTTCTGAGATACTTGAAAGGAACAGTTAGCACCTCACTTTGTTATGGGAATGGCAAGGTAGTACTAGAGGGTTTTGTTGATGCTGATCTTAGTGGAGATGTGGATTCAAGAAAGAGTACATCCGGGTATGTCTACACTATAGATGGAACAACAGTGAATTAGATGTCTAAACTTCAGAAGTGTGTCTCTATGTCATCTATAGAGGCTGAATATGCTGCAATAGCTGAAGCTGGTAAGAAGATGATATGGTTGACTGATTACTTGGAAGAGTTGGGCAAGAAGTAGCATGACAAGGTTCTCTTCACTGATAGTCACAATGCCATACAGTTGGTGAAGAACCCAGTGTATCATTTTAAAACTAAGCACATCCGATGCAGGTACCATTTCACTCACATTCTTGTGGAAGAAGGTGAGATGTGCTTGAAGAAGATTGATGGTGCTAAGAATCCAGCAGACATGTTGACTAAAGGTGTTGATGCTGGGAAACTGAGGATGTGAAAGGCCTCAGTTGGTCTTCTACCTTAGCGTGGGAGATGTTGTGACTAGGTGGGTTTGTTGGGTACATTGGCATGGAAAATGAAGATGGTTGGGTTGACTAGATCAGTCTCCAAGTGGGAGAATTGTTGATATATGGAGCCTGATAATATATTTGGACTTTACACTAGGCCCACAATCACGGATCCAACTTAGAGGGCGAAAATTTGGATCAGTTATTAGAGGGCAATTATGTCTTCTGTATTCTCCTGGGCATATAAATACGTTCTATTCTCCTAGTGTACCGATGTGGAAAACATTCACAGTGAAATAAAACTCTAGCCGCCCATGGACGTAGCCAAAAAAAAAAGTGAACCGTATAAATCTGTGTGTGTTCGTTATTTCCGCACTTGTTCTTTGATTATTGTGATTGATCGTTCATAACAATCACTAATAAACTCTCTCCTTCTTCTTCTATCCTACATCTTACTTTAGGTCCTTCACTTACCAAACCTTGGACTCTAGAACCTAAGCTGAGCTATAAGTGTGTTATGGGAGAGTCGTCTAACTCTTTGTTGCAATATTGTCCCTTAGCCTTGAGGGTTCCCTTTTTGTCTCCCTCCTTAGATTTAAAAATGACTTTTGCTACATTTTTTACGGCAAATTTGAAAATGTTGCTAAATGTGAGGTTTTGAGAATTGTCACCAAAAGATTAGCATTTGATGCCGATTCAGAAAAAATCATCACCAAATGAAAAGCTTTTGGCGATGATTCATACAAATCATTGGAAGATGGTTATCCTTTGGTGACAGTTTTGTAATATCATCGCCAAAGCGTAGGCCTTTGGTGACGATTCTAAAAATCGTCGCAAATTGATTACTGTTGGCGACGATTTTTGAAAATCGTCACCAAATGCTTAATAACAAAAGAAATCTCTTATTTATAATTATGAATTCACTAACTTTGACATGACCAGTTTGTGACTGAACATCATATTGAGAAAATTCAAATTTAATGTTATTGACAATTATTCTAAGTTTAAAAATAAGTTTAGCTAAAAAAAGCTCAAATTATTTAAATAATTTATGAAACTATAAACTCAAAATTAATTAATATTACATAGATTTTTACTTTTCATTTTTCACTTTTAAATTATTTGATTTAACAATTTCATATGGTGTCACAAAATTTTCAAATAGTTTTAACATGAAGTTTATAATATAATAATATATGATTCTTACAGAAAAACAATAAATAATGATATATGGTAAGTAATACAAGATTTTAATTAAAACTTTAACAATTCTTAAGAACAAAACAATAAATAAAGTTTTGTTGGGCCCCGTTTCCAGAGCCCAACTATCCGGAATCATAGAGCGTGAGCGGGTTTCCTTATAGGGTTATGCCAATGTACCCTCATTAGCCATGATCAGTTCCTCATCATTCTTATAACATCTCAAGCCCCAAAGGTGAGCCCACACAACAAAATCATAATAATCACAATTGACTTCTTCAAAATTGTAGCTCTTAGTCTCTAGTTTATTTTGGAACAAGAACCAACTAAATCGGAGTTCTATAGATGACGATATGCTTAAGAAACCAAAGTATATTCATAGCCCAATCATGCTCTCCCAACCGACCCCTCACTTTCTTTCCATCAATCTTTTTGAATTCAACACTAATGGCTATCAATTTTTTTTGTAAAGGTATAAAAATTTGTTGGTAATCCAATGCTTCAAGAATCACTTCATTTCGAGGTCGGGTTAAAAAGTTATGCCCAAAAGAATCAACCATGCCCATGTACTCAATCACTTTGTACCTATCTCGGGATAATTGGTATAACTTTCACTAGAAATGTCGGATTAAGGTTTTCTTTAGACAGATTCGAAGAGGACTTCTATATCTACAACTTTCTTGAAGAGCTTAAAATGATATTTTGTCATTTCGAGGGTCAAAACATGGGTCGTGTGAACCAACACGAGCAGACCGTGTGACTTTCGAGTGGAATTACGCTCCTGCGCTAGAAACACACGGCCTTTGTGAATTCACACGGGCAGACCGTGTAACCTTTGGATGAAACGAAATTTCCACTCTCCAAGACCCATACAAAGGATCCTAAACCCATCCTATCATCCCTTTTACTCATAATCTTGCCAAATCGAACAATCCTAGTGCGATATCACTCCATAAACTCTAATTATTCGGGATACACATCCTATGCAACATCACCTACTCAAACGTTCATATCTCTCAACTCTGACATCCAAAAATCGTATACTTTATAGTATTGGAAAGCTAGAAGGACAAGATACAAATTCTATGAAAACAACTTGATCAAATTCATCATCAATTAGTGCAGTTTTTCTCTCATATCCAGAACACAAATCCTACTACTATGAAAACTTAAAATTTTCAATGCAAAGGCTTGAAATGCCACAAACAACCATAATGTATATGTATTTCATTCACATAAAAATAAGAGTCTTACAACGCTTTAGTGGGCATTTCGAGCCACCTTATAACATAATCCAAAATACAAACGTTACAAGAAATACAATTTCTCAAAATGCAACTAAAGCAGTGTTTTACAAAATCTAGCTTCAAAAGAACAAAATATGCAAGTTGGAGTGATGCCTTGACGATCGACTCGATCAATCGAAAAGTTGCTCATCGCTTGCGGATGGGAAGGAATGGGGGTGAGCTTAATGCTCGTGGGTAACAATCTTATAATCGGTAACAAGCAAAACCATTTTAAACATTCATGATCAAAGAAAAATTCATATGGAATCCATTAAACACATATTCCTCAAATTCTCAACATATCACTGATCGCGGCTCGTTGTTCAATCCTCAAATCGATCATTGAAAACTGGTCAAAAATAATTAATTCCAAGATTGTAGTATAAGTTGTAACCTCGGGTCGTCTCACTTTTTAGAACCGACGAAAAAGGTTTAAAGCTAGCCTAAGTCAAAAATGCAATTAAAGCTGAAAAAGAGGGGGGTTTTGCATCGTTGATCAAAATTGAATAAATTGACTAAATTAAAGAAAATTGTATAGAAAATATGTTTTTGGATTTTTGGGAAATTTAAAGCAAACAAAGTTTAAACTATGATCAAATTGGATAAAGGCCTCTTGAAAATGAGCTTAGGCCATCACGGTTCAAAATAATTTTTCGGGGATAACATCCACTAAGTTTCAAAAGATCAACCCTAAAGGACTCTTTAGGTCCAAGGAATTAATTAATGAACTCCATTATTTAAATCCTTGTTAAAAACCTTAGTGTGGAAATTGGACAAGTTAATGCAATCGGTCAATCGGGTCAAAACACAACCATCTAATCAAACACAACTAGGCAGATCATGAGAGTTAATGCAATATCCGAATGACATATATGAGACTTCATATATTAAGCATAGAAATTCTACAAATAACTATGTCCAAATCGCAAAATATTGTTCAGCACATGGATAAACTATAACCACGCTAATCTAGTTATACTACCGTAAGCTCTAACTTAGAGTTTTTACAACAATATAACTAAATTTCAGACAATATATGATTACTCCCCTTTGAAGCCCGCGAACTCAAGCCATTGCTACATCTTCAAGAGGATCGGAAACCCTAGCCGCGCATAACTCCAGCGATATCCATCACTGCTGAAATCCCGACGCTACACATGGCTCCAGAGACTAACGGTGGAAGTGGCGATGAAATATCCGTGAATGATGATTGATGATCGGAGATGAGATGATGCAAGTGGAGCAGTGAGAATCGTCTGTCCGTGGTGGTTGCCGAATCTGCAAAAGAAAATAAAATCGTTCTGTGTTTCATATTCGGTGTTATCTGTGTAGCCGACCTCTTCTTTATGACCTAATTTGGAAAGCTTTTAAAGAGACGAGTCGGGCCGGGTCGGAACAGTGAGGGAAATTTTCATTTTAAGTCGGGTATTCGTCTGTATGTCGCAATGTGTGAATTAAAACTTGCCGCGACGTCAAATCTGAAGCATTACGTCGCGACGTGTGAATTAATATGCGCCGCGACGTGTAGACTTGACTTGCTCGTCGCGACGTGTCGTCGTCTGCAGGCGCCGCGACGTGTGTGAAGGACCTGACGACCTGTTGACTTTTTGATGGGTTGACTCCCTTGTTCCTACAATATAAAATAGCACTTTGTAGTATCAATTGTCCTTAGGAAAAATTATAGAGAAATTAATATCAAATTGCAACAATTTACTAACAAATTGCGAATCACAAGAGCTCATTATAAGGAACCAATTTAAGCACAAAAGTCATCAATTAGGAGTCAAAAAATTCATTGACACTTATAAAAATGCAGCCAATTTATAAGATAAACTTGGCTCAATCAGCTAGTCTATCCGAATTAATAATATCCCATCTTATTAATCCTATGACTAGGGAAAGTTTAGATACTAACATAATTACACATGATAGGAGTCTCATTATCATGATCTCATCATGATTTCCTCCATGCTATGTTTTGTATCAAGGAATTCATTAAATCAATTTAAGTTCAACATCAAATCCATAAACATATGAACATTGAAATAATGAAAAATACCTTTATTAATCATAAAATAATTTGTACAATAAGTGCTAAAGGTGATTTTCTTTAGAGCACTTCTCTAACATGATGGAGTACATATCAGGAATGATCCATCTTCACAATAGACTGAAGGTGCTGAATATTCCTCTTTCTGATGTCTTCGTAGTTCACTAGACTCTGAACACACTCCCTCCAGAGTTTAATAATCTAGTGACGACGTATTATTCACTAGATGAGGAATGAGACTTCAATGCTTTGATTGCCCATTGCATTGTTGAGGAGGAGAAACTCAAGCTTACGACTCCTATAGCCTTTGAAGCAACTAAAGGGAAGGCAAGGTAAAGACCACTGATATCTAAGGTAAATAGACAAAATCTTCTCTACATGCTAATGTTGGTAAAAAAGAAAGGTCCTGTGGACATAAAGAAGCCAGCAATATAAGGCATAGAATGAAAGACTGAGACCATCAGGTAACTCCGTGGCTTATCAATTTATGAATCTAATTTTCAATAGTCATATTAAGTACTTAGTGGCTATAAAGCGGAACATTTGATCATGGTGCTTCCACTATGCAGGGTTTCATATCCAGGATAAAACCACAGAAAGAGAAGGAGAAGCTGATGGGTGACAGCAATGAAGAAGCGGATGTAATATCTATAGGGGATGTATGTACTAAACCCTGCTGCAAGGTTCATTTGGTTTTATATGACACATTTTATATAGGATCTTTATATCAAATTTGGACAAAGAAGGTTAATTTTTTATATTTAATGCTTCTATTGTACAGTTGTTGTTTAATGCAAAACAAAATGGTACAACTTTCTTGTCATATAGTTTGCATTGAATGTGTCTTACCCCGAATTAGACATATGTTTCTTCGTATCTTGGTGAACAAGTCATGTAAAAAAGAAACCTGATGAATGATAAGTCATACATGGTGTGGCATAAAAGTTTATGCCACATTTCTAGAGCTAGGGTTGAGAGATTGATTAAGGAAAGCATTCTCTCAATTCTATAGATGATGATCTGGAAACATGTGTTGACTGCTACAGGGGTAAGTTGACTAAAATAAGGATAAAGAGGTCAACTTGTGCTAAGACTTGTTGAGTCTTATACATACAAATATTGTAAGACCTTATACAGTTACATTGTGCAATTATAAATATATTTTCACATTTGTTGATGATTATTCACATTACAGTTTATGTGTTCTTTCTTAAAGACTGAAGGTTAAGAACCAATTGGGAAAATCCATCTAGAGTGTTATATTTGATCGCGGAGGAGAGTATCATGGCAAACATGATGTTTCAGGACATAATAGATTCGTTTGCTAGATATATGGAATCAATTAGAATAGTGACTTGATTCACTATGCCAGGTAGTCCTGAGCAAAATGGTGTGTTGTTGAAAGGCATAACTGCACCCTAAAGGACAGGAAGAGGTCAATGCAGAACAAGACTAATCTACTTGATTATCTAGAAGTGTGGAAACCTAGCCTTGCACACATTCGTGTATGGGGCTACCTTGCTGGGGTAGTATAATCCTTATAAAGACAAATTGCATGCTCATTCTGCTCATTGCTATTTAGTAAGATATCTTAACCACTCGAAAAGCTACAAATTTTACTGTAGAGAAGAAGGGACTAGAATAGTGGAATCATAAACAGCTAAGTTTCCAGAATAAGATGTCTATGATGATGGTGGGCCCTTTGACCCTTCAAATGATAACAGGAAGGATACTACAGTTATTTTGTACTCGTTACTCATACAGTTAGATCCGTAGATCTAGGTCTTAGTGTTGTGCTTGTACAGGAACATAAACTCATACCTGTACACATAGAGTTTCCTGAGGGTACAAGATCTAATGTAGTTATGTAAATCCACTAGAGTGAGATGACCTGCTATCCCCATCTAGATACATAGTCTATTTGGTGAACAGGACTATGATGTTAGACATGTTGCGGATCCAATTACTTTTACAGAAGCTATTTATGGACCCAATGGGGATTTGTGGTGGAATGCAATGAATGATGAGATGTAATCCATGAACTATAGTAAGGTCTGAAAGCTATTTGATTTGCAATAGAATTGGAAACTCGTCAATTGTAAATAAGTTTTAAGACTAAAAGATTTTGGGATAAAGTTCAGTGGTTTATGGGCTCGCTTAGTTGCCTGATGGTTCACTTAAGGAGAAAGGTTGGCTTTAACATTACCTTTTCCCCCATATCCTCGTAGGATACATTTTGATTAATTATGGAAATTGTAGCTCATGATGATATAGAGTTACATCAGATGGCCGTCAAAATCACTTTCTTAAATAAAGACCTTTATGGAGAAGTCTCTATGGAATGACCTAAAGGATTTTAAGATCCAGATGGAACTGACATGGTGTGCACGTTAAGCATATCAATATATGGTTTACATGAAAACTCCCGAAAGTGATACCTTACATTTAATGAGGTTATGACCTCTTTCAGATTCATGACAAATGCAGTTTAAAGATGTTTATACTATAAGGTCAGGAGGATCAAAATTATCTTCCAATTACTGTACATGGATGATACATTGTTACATCATATTACTTGACCATGTTGCATAAGATTAAGCAACTTTTGGTCAAGCATTTTGGCATGAAGGATCTTAATGAAGCATCTTTTGTCCTAGGTATTCACATTTACCAGGACATATCTCAACACCCATTAAGCCTCTCATAGAGTGCATACATCGTGTATGTGTTACAAAGGTTTAATATGATTCACAGTCAACCTTGTGGAATCACCTATCTCTTATAGTGAGAGATTAACTTTGACATAGTGTCCAAAGAATGAAGTAAAAAGAGAGGTTATGAGGAGTGTTTTGTATTCTAGTACGATTGATAGCCTAATGTATGCTCGGGTAAATACTAGGCGGGACATTGCATTTACTGTTAAACTGTTTGGTCAATATCCGGTTAACCCAAGTATAGACCATTGGAATGTAGTCAAGCGAGTGTTGAGATACTTAAAGGGAACTAAGGATTATATGTTGACATATAAAAAAGTCAACAGTCTAAACCTCATAGGGAATTCAGATTCAGATTTTAGCTATGTATCTGGATGATCAAAAGTCCACTTAAGGTTACATTTTTATGTTTGCAGATAATACAATGTTGTGGAAGATTATCAAGTAGGAACGGGCCACTTTCTTGACTATGTATGCAGAGTGCATGTTATGGGGCTGCTACACAGGCGGTTTGGCTTAGAAACTTGATTTTTGAGTTGCCTGTGGTTAATTCAGTGGCAAGACCCATTCAGTTGTACTGTGATAATCTTACTGCTGTGTTGTTTAGTAACAACAAAGAATATCACAAGGTCTTAGCATTTGGAGGTCAAATATTTGACCATAAAGGAGTTGATACGAAAAGGTGACATTAAAGTTTATAGCATTTAAAGACTGAGGAAATGTAAGCTGATCTTTTAACTAAAGGACTTCGCCCACTTGTGTTTGGAAGACAAGTATACAGGATGGGTGTTTTGAAGTCCTTAGATACTGTTAGTCAAAGGATCATTATTGTAAGGCCCAAATTTGTACTATAGTTGGAATGTTACATGTTTATGAAAGTGCATGTGTGATAGGTGTTAAAATTGTACTGTTAGCCCCGAATTTTTTTTTAATGTTAATTAAGCATGATTAAGCTAATTAAGCATGATTAAGCTAATTAAGCATGATTAGATTAAATTA
>JAOQMQ010000195.1:22342962-22355611 GCA_027563845.1 Erythroxylum subrotundum | reverse complement strand
GACTAACCAGAGCTTCCTATGGAGCCAGTGATTGATTACTAGAATCTGATCTACCTTAGAATTCTTATTTGCACATGAAAGTTTTCACAATTCTATCATGTATGATGGAATCATCAAAGATTTGACCTTTTTTAACTTCCTTGCCATATGTGATGATGGCTAGACTTCATTCTATTTTTTCAATTTTCCTACTTATGTTGTCTTGGGTTATTTGACCACAATATTTGGTTTTTGTTTTCTCTTGGCATCCGTACCTTTTACGTGATCATTCATGTGTCTTGTTGAACAGATTCCTTGTTTCATTCAACAAAGCATCTTGCACATAGTTGGTATGACTTACTTGAAGCTTCGAAGAAGTTATCAGCATTCAACAATTTATCAATTTATTGGTTATTCTCTGCAGGTTGCTTTCAGGACAAAAGTCTTTCATCCTAACATCAACAGCAATGGTAGCATTTGCCTTGATATTTTGAAGGAGCAGTGGAGCCCTGCCCTCACTATATCTAAGGTTAAATTTTGATTAATTGTGATGTCAAATTTAAACTGCTTTCTTATACCACAAAAAGTAAAACTGAATGAACAGCAGCATGACTTTGTACGTGGTGTACTTGAGCATGTCCTCTTACAGGAATAATCGCACGTTCCAATTATATCATTCGTTTTGTTTGATAGGTCCACTACACTGGTGTCAGCAGAACCAAATGATTTTGCTTTAGCAAAATTTTAGCAAATAAGGTGATAATTAAGACATGAGGAGGAATTGCCTTTCCATCTGTTAGTGATTGTTGTCAGGACACCAATGACGTGCCATTGGATTTAAACCCAAGAACATGATTTCCTGATACCACATCTTAGTGTCCTAATTCCTTTTTAAGTGATCAAAATCAGTCCAAGATTGACCATGTATTGTCAAAAGTTAGAAAACAACTTGATTTCTAAAGCTCTGAAGTAGTCCTCACTAACATTGAGTTCTGTTGATGCTGGCACGTACAACTTGATCCTTCTTTAGAAGGCCTATTGTGGCATGTCTAGCTCCAGACAGACAGACATCTTTTAATGCTTGAGTTGCTTGTGTTGAAAAATGTCTCTTTCATTTTCAGGTGTTGCTTTCAATCTGTTCCCTGTTGACGGACCCAAATCCTGATGACCCATTGGTACCTGAGATTGCCCATATGTACAAGACTGATAGGGCCAAGTATGAGACAACTGCAAGAAGCTGGACTCAGAAGTATGCTATGGGTTAAAGTGCGTTGCTGAACGTGAGGGAGGGCTTCTTTTTCTGTGGTTGGTATTTTAAGTAAGTATGCACAAACAAATTGTGATCTGTGGCTGTTATAAGCTGACCATAAGGGAGAGTGTTTGGAATCGTCGTTCTAAACACATTTGACTGATTTGGGCTCTTGTGTGTAGCAAAGATGATGCGTAGAACTTTGCCAAATCATTCAAGTACTCCTTGCTAACGAAATAGGTATAGGAATTGGATTGGAGAAAGTTCCTGGTATGCATAGTTATTAGACAGATACCTAATAGACATGTTATTGCCTTGAAAATTTACGTCTTAATGTGTCGTCGCAGCACTTAAGGTTATTACATATGTCCGCCGTTTTTTAAGAAAGAGGAAATATAGATGCCATGAATGTGAGGCATTACTCCATAGGATTAGGAGCGGTAATTATCATATAAAACTAACAAGTCTTTAGTAAACCTGTGTTTTATTGGTAGTGGAGGGTTCAAATATTTTGATTCACCCTGTTCAAGCCTTAACTAAGTTTTAGTGACAATGTGAGTCGTAATTGGCGCCCTTTCTGGAGCAGTTGGTGGATCTTTCGTACTAGCTCATGTTGCTAGTTGTAACAAAGTCAAACCAAAGGCCTCCAACTTAAAATCCAAATTGGGGTTGCCAGATAAGAAAGCAAAAGCTTTTAAAAGCTATATTAGAGTTACCTTCCCATTGACAGCTAGACAATGGCCATGAAACATGAGTGAGCTAAGAGGTACTACGTTAGGAACCTATAATCATAGGCCTACGACAATGGTTTGTTACGAGGAAGAAAGCAAGTTCCTAAACTTGCTACCCTTCTTACATGTTTTGTATGGACAAGTTTTTTCCATGCGCCGCTGACGTTCTAACGGTTTTGCATTTGACTTTTTTTTTTCTTCCATATTTTGAGGCATTGAAATGGTGTCTGTAATCGCATTATAAGCCTCAATCTCTTCATTTCTAGTAGCCATAGGCTCTCGCCTCTCAGAGTCAAAACCTACGTAATTCAGTCATAAGAACAATGTTTAGGATAGGTTAGCCATTGGACTAAACTCAAGTGTCACCTTGTCGGTGCAATTCCGAGTCAATTCTTAAATCGCATTTCCCATAATTTCCCTAAATATTTATTAATAGTCCCACCTAAGCAGCTTATTATTATATAAGATTGTTGATTGCTATCCAGAGATGTACCATGCTCATCGATGGAAATTTGACATTTTCAGTTGTTGATGTGATGTCTGTTACATGGATGAAGTTGAAGCAAATCCGCACAAACCAAGCACTTGACAATTGTTTTGCTTCAGTTCACAGATGATTGCCCCTCGTGATGGTCAAATTGATCAATCATCAGTTAAGAACACATCAAACAAGTGGAGGAGGATTAATGCAAAATATTAGATACTACTGGCACAGATTAAAGTTTATTTACATATGCTAGAAGCTGACTGACTCACATTGCACATGCAACCGAAACACTTGACCGACTACATGTACCAATCACTACAGTCAAAGAATTTCTTTTCTGACACAATGATATCTGTTGATCCCACTTGCAATTTATTCGTAGATTTAGGTTAGAGCATATAAAGTGTCCGTATAAGAACTTGAAGTCGAACAGAAAAGGAAAAAACAAAAAAAAGAAAGTAAGGCATCTTCAGTGAGTGTGAGAGCGTTAGCCGGAAACTAAGGGGAGTCAAAAAATAGACTGTTAAATCTCTGAAACTGCCTATATAATATAAGTTTTGATTCCCTACAAAAAGGAAAAGATAGTGGAAGCTTAGTTGTATCTCAGTTTAATTGTATTCTTTTTGCCATGGGGCACTGTGTGCAACGTCTTTTTGTGCCTGCCAACAATGTTGTTGGAGTATACTATCACGGCCCTATTAGTCTTTTCGCTGATTTGATTAGAAGATCGCACGTGTAAAAGCCCCAGAAAAAGTAAACAGGCTTGTGTTCTAGCTCAATCACCGATAGCTAGCAGTTCCTTCAAAAGGCTCGGTGAAAATGTTACTAATGATTACATACTGTTGCTGAGGTGGACATCTCTCAGTTTTGATTAAATCAGTAGTACATGAAATCATTCTCTAATCACTTAGATTTTAGCCTTTTCAGCTGGTGATAAGGTTAAAAAAGTGTAATTATGTTGCAATCAGATGTTGGTTTGGGAGTTGGGGCATGTGTAATCCTCTTTTCAATTATACTTTTTTGACTCAGAGTAAATCATTTTCCCAAGTGTGACCTCATCTGATAAGATTGCCCCATTTCAATTCCATTGCTAGCCTAGGTATAATTAACAATAATAATAATAATCCAAAGATACTGGAAGCGAACCTTACATTTTAAGATAACATCACCATTATATCCCCTGTTAGAAAACAGATATTCCCAAAGGAGCAACTTCAATTCCAAGCTATCACTTTTAAGTTCAGACATATGTTGTATCTTTTATCTATTAATAATTATGGCATCACGTCTATCTATTAATTATTTATGACATCTTTTCTTTCACTTCATCTTTGTAACTTTTAGGTTTTCTGTTATCGATATATGCATATTATAAGTTCCTCTTTAGATAAAATTGTGTGTATATATATATATATATAAAGTAGCAAAAGGAGTTAGATAAGTTTTACACCACGTAAGTTTATATAACCGTCCTCGTGTATGTAGTCGTTTAAAATTTGGAGCCAGGATTTTACCTCCCGCAAGGGACTTACTCGATTCGAGCGGAGATTAATTTGAGTATAAATGGCTTAAAAATACCTTCCCATAGTTGAGATCCTACTAAGACGTGTGCTACTTCGCTACTCGGCAGAAGGTGTACGACACCGTTCAAGCGATGTGAAGATTCACTTCTTTGGGGTCCGTCCGTTGCCTTACCAGCCGGTCATTCCTTGTCTTTGATTTCAAAGATCAATTCCTCAAATTAATGAATATTAATACTATGTCCAAAACAAGAGTGAGTGAGGTGAACATGAGACCATATAAAATGGTCAGCTTATGTGTATCCTCAATTTCAAATATTAATAAAAAGACTCTGCCTCCCCTCCTGTTCTTGTATATCATTAAGATAACAAGATTGGTATTTGAGAATAATGAGTATGTAAACTTAGGTGTTCTTTGAGTGAATTGTTTTGAGTATTTGCGTGGCTCGAAGTAATTACTTGTATCTAGGAAGGAGGTGGTGTCCTCATTTGACTTGGCATCTTACTCGCAATTAATGCCTTGATTCAATGGTCGTATCAAATCAAACTTCAAGTTAAGTATTTTAATTTTTGTGCAGTCCAAAGTGCTTCTTCGCTTGTTTGCTAGGACCGACTCCAAGAAGAAAAGTTAAAACACATCTTTGGTTTTTGTCCTTGCCGATCCACATTATACTCTGTATTTATCAAAGAAACGATTTTGTTATTACAGAGTTAGTGGGCTTCATTTCTCCTCGTCTCCCTAATCTCAAGATCATGTTTTTCCTAATAATAATGATGTTAGTTCTAGTCATCTTTTACTCCAAGATGTGTTCAATGAACCAATCGCTATAGTTTATTGTCGTTTAATTGGAGTTTTTTTTAAATTAAGAAATCAAGCATGTCTATAATAAAATAAATATAAACCTTTTTATTTAATTTCTCGAGCGCTAAAATCGCTTTAAATCTATTATATGATTAACACCTAAACCATAAATCTTAGTTCGTATCTTATCGTAAAAATTAATAATTTTTTTGGACATTTCCTTCAAATCATTTTTCAAATTAACTCATCTTAATTATCATAACTGCACATATGTCTGACATTTAACGATATCTACAGGCTGACGTCAGATAACTCTACAACTGTTATAGAGAAGGTTAGACAAAAAGAATTGATTCCCTTAGATTCTAAGCCTATTTATAATAAGTTTTGAATATTTTAATAATTTAATTGAAATAAAATTCTAATTTCAATTAAACTTTAATGAAATTATAATTAGTTCAAATTAAATATCGATTGTACCTAATAAGATCCAATATTTTTGCAATTCTAGATTAACCATTTCTTTCCTCCCATTGCTACACTTGAATTTAGTATGCAGTTGAAATCTCCCACTATGGTCCAAGGGTAATTTATTCTACGATTGATCTTTCTTATTTCATCCCACAACTAAACTCTCTGAAAGACACAATTAAAAGTATACACTACTAATATTTCGGCCATTAACAGCAACACGAAACCTTTCAAAATCTCACCCAAAAAATCGTGATTCTTTTGTCCAAAACAAAAGTAAAAGGCGACAACAATAACCAATAACAGTTTTTGAACCTCAAACCATCATTTTGACGTCATTTATGCCAAAAAATGATTTGAAAAAAAAAATCAATTTTGTACCAAAAACGAGCCCTAAAATTGAATGACTATGGAGCCCTAATACCAATTGTTATACACAGATGCATTCATCAACAATCACTAAACCAAGATCAACATTTTTATTTAGGGCATTAGCAATACAATGAGAATGACATACCTCCAATGCTTTGCAGAGAGTCTTGGTGTATTCTCTCCATCTTTTACTATAACCTATCAAAAATCAAGAACACCTTGTGTAAGAGGAAGCTAATGGTAGAAGACTCAAATATATTTTTGTTCACACCCACACACTATATACACACAACCTCACCATATATTATATCTTATAACATGTTCATTAAACTATAGGTCATAACATCCTTAAAATGACACAATTATCCTAGAGTTTACTAATTGTGTCATTTTAAGGATGTTATGACCTATAGTTTAATGGGTCAACATATAGTTATTAGGGTACTGCCATATGCCTCAAATGTAATTAGTAAATTATTAATCATCCCATTATAGTTATTAAACATATATTAGGCAATTCGATTAACAGTCATGCATATAGAATTAATGTTGTGATTATATTAGTTCACATATTTCCAACAACTTAAGCATCTTATATATTGGTTTGGAACTTACTAATGAAAACTTTGGGTACAAATACGTCTTCTCATGCAAGAAATAAAATTACAAACAAATTTATACAATTCAATTGCTTATTAAAACTTCCAAACACAACTGTATTTGCAAGCATTTTTAATTGTTCATAACCATTTGCAAGATGTATTTATCCTTTTCTTTTATGTTGGTATAGGTAAAAATCGTTCTTTTTTAATATTTTATTGCAAGTAATTGATGATGTAATATATGTTTATACGAAGATAAATAAAGAAGTAATAGACAAACATTAGGCTATATAAAAGCCCAAGTACCGACGACGGTTCGACTCATCGTCATGGGTAGGCACTAGGCAGTGCGAGTATTGTTTTTTCAGTTTGGTGATAATTAAAAATGATGCACTTTGGGATGCTAAATTTCACCAACAGACAAACTCAGGCTATAGGGACCCAAAGAGGAGCCTCACCCTTCTCATCGCGACTAAGTGCCTTACTATAATCCTGAAGCCACCACCACCACTATCTATTTCTTAATCGTTATGTTATATAGGTATGCTCTGGTCTCAGGCACCATTTTTGCCTCTTTACTCTGAACTCCCATGGACGCAACACGTGCCTTTCCAATGAGCGTTGTTATTAACATCTAATTTGTGTTTATAAAAACAAAAGAACACATACATGTACACTACATGCTCACAACACGTAGTACCCAAACTACCGCCGTCACCGTTACTGTGACGGACATCTTTATAAGTCATTAAACTAAAAAGAAAAGAAGAAACAAAACCCAAAAAGTAATACGTAGATAGAAAACAAAACTGATACTAAAAACACATCCGGCCGATACAAAATTAGCCGGGACTCCCACAATGGCTAGACCATCAATGCTGTCGCTGTCTCAAACAGCAACCAGAGGATCCGACCCGAATATGTCCCCTATGTCCTGGAAATGGTCTTCCACTCTCCAACTCGAGGAGAACCCAAACCCGTAATTTCCACCGTTGTTCATAAGTATATCACCCAAATCGTCTGCCAAATATCCACCAGACAAACCCGATTCGTCAAACATATTGGGCATGGAGCTCCGGAAACCGAATATATCATCAGGAAATAGTGTGTCCATAGAGGAGTACTCCGAGAAATCGGAGAAATTTTGCGATATGGACGACTCGTCTTTGATTCGTCTGACATCAACTCCAACATCACTTGTCTCTTTGCTTGAACCTGCGCTCTGGGATTCCACTTCTTCGTTGGAGGACGGAGATGGGCACCGGAGAACGGAGGTGGGCGAGGAGATAATGTTGTTGTAGCTATGAGACTCGTCACCGGAGCTAACTGTCGGTTGGGTGCACTTTGGAGGTGGGGTGACGAAGTTTGTTAGAGCGTCGGGGCCACGCAGCTGAATAGCCGCGTTGTCATAGACCATTGCAGCTTCCTCGGCAGTGTCGTACGTACCCAACCACAACCGAACACGTCGCAGAGGATCCCTGATCTCCGCCGCCCATTTTCCCCATGGTCTCTGCCTCACGCCTCTGAACTTCTTCCCCACCACCGTGCCAGTCGGCAGGACTGGAATACGGCACACCGGAACTCCAGGCTTTCTTGTGGAAGACTTCTTGCGGGTAGCATTTCTTGAGGACCTAGTTCTCCAAACGGGGTCTTTGGGGGCCGAACAGGACTCGACTACGATCTCATTCACAAATTTCTTCACTCTGTGTCGCCTACAAACTTCATTCTCTTCGTCGCTAGAAGAGTCAGTCGCGTCTGTGTCCATAACTGATATACGAACAACTCTTGGTGGTCTGTGCTCACAAACCCGGTTTGAAAATGGTTTAACAAGCTTGGTTTGGTGCTTGTGTTCACTGAACTTGACTGGAGGGATGGACATAATGCCGATTGGTTGATCCATTTTCGGGGGTTATTTTGCTTTATGGCGTTCTGAGTTCCTTTCAGATTCGCATTGACAGTGATGTGAGGGTGGAGGGAGGGTGGGCGTGAAATAGGTTGGAGAAAAGAAGAGAGGGAGATTCCTTTGAGAGTAGACACGAGGAGGAATAAAGAGAAAGGTGGCGGATATAAAGAAAGAGCACGACGTCAAAGGGAAGCTTAAAATTTACCACTGAATACACTCTTGAAAAGTTTCATTAAAGGACGAGAAATTTCAGTGAAAGAAGGAAAAGTGAGGAGGAGAGTGTATGTATCACTCGCTAACAGTAATAATAGGTAAGGGGAGAGAGAAGAGCGGAAAGTGTTGGCTTACCTAAGGATGAAAAGCACACACACACAAAAAAAAAAAAAAAAAACTAAACAAGGGGAGGAAGAGGACGGAGAACAGACAGGAAGATATGGTAAATCAAGTACAGAGGGAAGGAGAGCAAGAAAGAGAAGTAATTGAAAGCAAAAAGTATGAAGAAGATATAGCTTAGCTTTTAACGGAAAATAAAGCTAAGAATAAATCCCACCGCCGTAGTTGAGGTCGGGGGAGGCAGAGGCAGAGGCACAGGCAGAGGCCACTTAAATCCTAATCAAGCAGAGGCAGAGCTGATGGAAAAGAGAGTAAGAGATGGAGCAAAAGGACACTGATAAATAGAGTCACTCAACAGTTGGGGTGGGGTGGATGCTTTTTTATAGCATCCCGTAATTGGCGATTATAATAATATATTATTAATTATATATATTATGGGTTCAAAATCCTTTCGGGTTATATTGGAAAACAAATGGGCAATTCGGGTCAGGGCGTGGAGATATTTTACGAAGCTCCGCATAAAGGGGCACGTTTAAATTGACACGTGGCAAAATGGTCCTGGTAAAGAGTGATGATGCAATGGAGGAGAAGCGGAGCGGGTGTTGACTGGGCAAAAAGATTTCTTCTTGCACTTCGGGATTCACATTCAATCACTCTCGTCTAATCACGTGAGTGGACAGTCCTCATTAGCCACTACCTTTGACTACAGAATTAACTTCCCTGTACAGTACTCGCACAATTAAACTATGTTCTGCCTTTTTTTTGCTTTCTTTCTCATTTAATTTCACCTTAATACTACAGTTTATCTCTTTCGGGTTTTGGCTTACAGTAAACGAAATGTTTTACTTTTACGGTACCACCCACATTTTGCAGCAACCTAGGATTTGGTGCCACGTATAATAACTAAACGATGACAGCTGGGAATCCCGTGTTCCTGCCCTGAGTTTTAAATCACTGGGCCTCCTCAATCTCATTCGCTTTCCTAGATTTGGTGTGTTTGTGCCTGCTGGGTGAATATGATTGTTCAGAAACGTACCGCAGTATTTGTCAGGATTATCACTGGATGATTATTAATAATTATAATTAATAAAAAAAGAAATTTAATTTTATTAAAATCATATTTTTAGTATGTATAATTAATAATAAACATCAAATAATTACTACTAAGCTTTTTTTATAAAAGAAATATATTAAAAACGCATGATTACAGTAGAGGTTTTCAGAAATATTAGATTTCCGGGAAGAAACATTTTAAAAATCATTATTTATTAGGCTTTTACACATAATCGGCCTCCCAATCATATCTGAAACGACATGAAAAACAAAGAGGCCCACTGTTTTGTTCCCTTCTCTCTTTGTTTATTACGGTAATTGTAGTTGTAAACGTTATCGTTCAATATTAATACCAAGAAACAATGATCTGTACATGTATACAGAATACGAAGTCAGAAAAAAAATGACAGCAAATATATAGGAATAGCAGGCTCTTCTATTCAGATACAACTTGTTGCTTGTTTTTGGTCTAGTTCAATCAGTAAGAATTACAGAAAACTGCTGTCATTTTTCAAGTCGCAGGCTTTCAAGTTATCAGAATCTGCATAATTTCAGTTGAATGGAATATCATAATAAGTCAAGTTATATATTTTGCTATTGAGATTCATATATAGGCAAGGCTGTAGATTCAAGAGTAGATCACAGTTGCTAATATAAATTATTCTGAAGGGAATGGAATTTTGTTTTATGAATAAAGGTCTTTATGGCATAATTCTTAATTATTGGAGTATAAGATTGATTGTTACTTATCAAGAATTGAACTATAATTATTTGCCTAAGGTTGAATTATTTGTGCTTCCACTTGTGAACGAAGAGAATAGAATATGTAATTTAACACGTACACTATGATCAAAAGCATAATCTGAGAGAGTGACAATTGATTTGTCTCAAATTGGGTTGGAGCTAAATGTTAAGACATGGCTTTATGGGAACCGAACAGACGGAATAATCCTAAAGAAGGATCTCTCAATCTCAAACAAACGTTGAGTTTTCCTAATTTTGTCATGTTCGGTTTGGTTTTAGCTATAAATTTGTTACTCCTTGTTGGGATTAGGCAGCTCCAAAAGCATCCAAAGGTAGGCTGAGTTCTTAAATTCTTTTCTTCGGTGTCGCTGCATGATTTGTAGGTGACCTCTCTTTGTCTCAGCAAAGGATTATTCTCAATTGACCAAAGATGGATAGAACCAAATTACACCATTGTATATCTAATCATTAGCCGCTTTGTAGTCTAATGGATTTTTGTAGTATTTACTGATAGCAAGTGCTTACACATACCGTCGATGGATGGATAGCTACGTTCCGATAAGAAAACAACTTGAAAAGCAAGTGGTTTGGATTATTATTTGATTCCCATTTTGTTGTATTAAAAAATAAAGGGGGGTTTCTAAGTGACCAACGGGAATAGAATTTTAAAAAAATTGTTTTGTTTTTCTTTTAAGAAATATTGCTTATATATGGGGCACATACCTCCCATACTATCAGCAGTTGACTACCCATTTGTGCATTTATGGTATGCATGTCATATAAGCGCAATGTTTATGCTAATCATCGTTGCTATAGTATAAGGTAATCAAAACAAAACAGAACACTTGTTTTCACTTCATGTTAATCTCATACTCTTCAAATTGCAACTCGAGGTAAGAACTGATTCCAAATCTTGATTTTTTATGGCATTATCTGTGTTAGTCAACATACAACCAACCAAAGTAATATAATTATTTAAAGGTATTTTTTATTTTACATAAATTAGATGTATATAATAAAGTTTATGAGATAAATGTGCGTTGCAAACAAAATTACGATAAGATCATAATTATGATATTCATATTATATTTATAAATTATCCCAAAATTGTTTCTAGTTATTATTATATTAAGATTCCATTTTAGGATTCACATTCATATATATATTTTATGAAGGAGGTGGATGATCTTATAGACTAAAACGACCTCATATGAGAATTTTATTTCAAACATTCATGTATTTCTATGAAATTTTTTATTGTGATGATTATATAAGTTATCCTTTGACTTGAGATCACTAAAGTATCTCATATAAGATTTACTATAATTTGATACTACTTATGACATATTCTAATCAAGAGCAGCTCAGTCGATAGTTATTGGACATAAAATAAACTATAAGGAGATAACGTATGATACGTAAACCTAAAGACATTATAAAGAATGTTCTATTATTCTTGCTTATTATTAATTTGAAAAATGCTTGACCAAAGTGAAATGACACTTTGTAAATCAATTTATAAATGTTATTAATTGAATCAATTATTAATGATGGAGAACTGACATAATTGGACTTAAATAGAGTAAATAGAGTAAAAATTATTTTTATGCTCTATGTCTAAGCTGCACATTGTATAATGAAATGATTGAATTATACGAAAAAATCATATATAAAAAATTGGCTAAAACTACTTTGACATTAAATTCTAAATATTTGGGTGATATGATATGTTGCTAGGCATCAATTTTAATATATGAATATAAATTATTTAATTATAGAATTAAAGATAAATTTAAAAAGTTTAATTTATTTAATCATAAATGTGATTTAGGGTTAAAATTTATATTCATTACCATCATATTTGGAAAACTAGTAAGTCATATATAAAAATAGATCGACGAGAGAAAACAGTGCTTTATTTAAGTTAAATTTGATTATAAAGTTTGAGAAACTTAACAACTAAATATGAGATATTTAATAAATAAAGACTTATTTGAGATATTGGATCTTATTTGGGAAAATTTGGTATTTAATTAGAATTAATCGCAATTATAATTAAAGTTTAATTGAAATTATATTTTTATTTCAATTAAATTACCAAAATATCCAAAACTTATTATAAATATGCATAGGCTCTAAGGGCTACCATTTTTTTCCTAACCCACTCTATAATAGTTGTAGAGTTATCTCGAGTTGTTCTGTAGATATTGGACACGTACACAACTAAGATGATTGAGATTGCCAGTTATATAAATAGTTTGAGAGAAATAACAAGAAAAGGAACATGCTTCACAATAATGTTTGAACTAAGATTCATGCTTTATTATGCTTTATGTGTTAATTATGTTATAGATTTAAAGTGATCTTGTGTTGGACCCCGTTCCCGAAGCCCAACTATCTGAA
>JAOQMQ010000195.1:22315364-22330575 GCA_027563845.1 Erythroxylum subrotundum | reverse complement strand
TATAATACTAATAAGCATAATAATAATGGACAATTAAAGCTAGTAAGAGACTCAATACAAGGAATAATACTAGTAAACCCATAAGAAAAGTGTTACATGTAAAACAAAGTGGTACATTTTGAACACTTACCAGCTGAAAAAGTAGAGAGAAAAGAGAAGAAGAGGAGGACTTCGTTTTTTCTGACTTTTCTCTGACTGATGACTTAGCTATATACTCCTCATTTTAATGGTTTTATGAGCTGGGCTATTGGATTTGTTGTTATGGTTAATGAGTGGGCTCTACAGGGTTGTTGGGGTGCAGCTTGACGCTTTGTCTTGACTCTTGACATAGTCTCTGGATGCCTTCCGGTTGTGTTGCCCTAAAGAATATATATATACTAACTACTACATCTATATTGCCCGTCACTTTATCAGGGTTTTAGTGGATACATTGATGTGGATACAACTTTAGTGCAGACTATTGCCACTAGTTGAATCCACTGTTTTGCGCGCTTATGATAAGCTCAGAAATCCAAACACTTCTAATTGATTTTATAAGTTTCACATTTCACTTCGATTTATTTTCGTAAATTTTATGTTAAAAATCGATCAATTAATCAGTTAATTTTTATACACTAATTAATTTTTGTAAAATAAAATAAATCAATTTTTATTTAATACTTTTTTTAATTAAACTTTAAAATTTTGATAAATAAGAACAATGTTTTTAATTAAAATTTAAATTATTGAATTTTATTTGATATTTAATTAATTTTGTAATATCTAATTTTATAACATTGACATTTGCGCTCTGCTCAACTGACAAGCTCACCATTATGCTCTGCTGTAGGGATTAAATCATTGTAATTCGGTGAAAAACTATTTCAATAATATGTGAAAGAAAGTAATTAACTATTAATTTAATAATCATCAGAGTGAATTACTCCTCCGCATCAACAAACCATCTTTGCAATGATGATTATGAAAACCCTTAAGTTGATAACCTATCTCTTTTTCTAATTAAAAATTGGTATCAATTGAAATAAAAATTGTCTCGATGCAATTATTTCCAAAATCTGAAGTTGAAGTTATAGTTATCATTTTATGATGATAAACTCATTTTCGTTGAACAAAAAAAAAAAGAGGGTAGGCGCAGGCGCGGTCAAAATCCCAGGTTAGGAGGGCTTGTAGCGGGTTGGCTGGTTTCAGAAGGCTATTATTTCTCTAAACATAAAGGTTCAATTGTCGAGCTCAAATGTAAAATCTGTAAAGAACTTAGTTCAAAATCATAGGGATGGCAATGAACGGAGGAAAAAGAAAAAAGACTCCAATAATCAAGATATGCACACATCACAGTGTCAAATAATCCTCAAAGCCTTAGCCTTCTCCTTTGAAGAACATACTTAAAAAGAGATGTCGGCTGCGTGGATAAGGTATGTAAGCACAAGTGCCACCAACATTAGCACATATGCAATTCCCTGGTCGATGCTTGTCCCTGTTATCAAACACAAAACACCAAGTCTTCTCGGCATTAACATTTTATTTGCCAATCAACACACCATATATCCATTCCACATATTTCTTTCTACTTGTTATCTAAATTGTAACGCGCGTTTCGGCAAACACAACTGCTACATTCCTCACTATCAAACCCTAGATATTCCTAACCAGTTTCTGTAGCCCAAATCCAATCAATCTACAAAAAAAGAAAACGACGTATCTTATAAGTCATTCATGTACCCAAAGCATCCTTCTTTTCCTACATTTCCAATCTGCCACCACGCAACTCATTCTAGATCTAGAGAATCACATATCTTATAATATTGTTATAAAAAGGTAAAATGCAAGAAACTTTACATACCATCGCTGGTGGGAGTAGGAGCGGGAGCGGAGGATTGAGCCTGAACGGCAACGGGAAAGAAAAGGGTAGCGACAACCGCCACCAACCCAAAGGAAACCCTAGAAAACGCCATTTTTTGCTCTGCGAGTCTGTCCTCTCCCTCAAAGGAACACAGAAGAGAGATTAGGAAGAGGACAACCCAGAAGTGAAGCAGAGAGAGGCCTTGTTCTCTTTCTCCGCGAATTTGGAGTCATAAAAATTAAAAAGAAAAGATGCGGTTGTTAGTCATTGTATATGCTATAAGGAAAGACCGGTTCAGCCGGTAACCGGAAGGAGTAGAAGAGAAATGTGGGGCCCACTCGCCGCTGGTTTTGCTGTCGTTTTTAAAAAATTGTAACTTCTCTCTAGATTTTTTAAATATTTTTCTTTGTCTAACATTTTTCCATGATGAATTCTTGCTTTTTCTTCCACTAGTGTTTTTCCTTCTTTGCTTCTAACCATTCAAGTTATCATATGCTCCCTTATGCTCCATCCTCCGTCCTAAGTGTCTCCACCACTTATCTTCAATTTGATGGGTGAGGTGGTCACTTCTCTTGTGTAAGAGATTATGGTACTTTCATCTTCTATTTATTCCATGCCCTTCATTACTTACCATTTCAAACATCTTTTCAAACTTTCTCTTACCAAAACTTGAAGCTTTGCCTATATTAGAAATACGCCTACACTTTCAGCCATCACAAAGAATCTCATCCTAGTTTTATAATAAAGATAATTATTTTCATCAAATAAAGGTGGTCTATTAACATTTTATCCCTCTTGATGATGATTTTCCTAAATATGTCATTATGATGCTTGCTATAAGATTTTGTTTGACATACTAGCCTAATAGACCATCTTTGATACTACTTTTTAGTCGTTAATGACACCCAAGAGGGAGATGAATTGGGTATTTACAAAATTCAACAATTTTTCTAAATAATATATTCAATTAACAATAATCAATATAAATATGTATGAGAAATTGCTTAATACAATTTAATCAAACAATTGAACAATAATTTAAAAAGGATAAGGAAAAGAGAATGCAAATTGGGTTTGGCAAACAACCTCTGCCTACGTTTACTCCTAAGATTCTTTTTAAAATTACACAATAATTTTTCTTTCAAGACGAAAAATAACCTTTGTATAATCTTTTTTTTTTGTAAAGAGGAACCCTTCTTATAATTTTCTTCTAAGGTAAAGATGATGTCGTAGCACAAGTGGACTTTATCTCTAAGCCATTATATTTAAATTTACATGATAATTTCATGCAAGGTGGTAATGAGATTCATAGTTTTACAAACAATTCAATAGTATATTGTCCATGTGTGATTGCAAGTTTTGGATCCAAAACTAAGTGAAACCTTGTCCATTAGGCCTGAAATTTTAGGAGCATGCAGAGGACACATAAAATTAGTCATTTACTTGGACGCCAATTCTTCCAAATTAGTTTCCTTATTTTTTCAAATCTTTAGTTTGATTCCATATTGTCTAAGTTGTTTCCTAATAGTACTAAGAGTTTTCTTTAAGATCTTTAGTATGATTCTATATTTATCTAGATTGTTTCTTAATAGTTTTAGGAGTTTGTTTTCCTAGTATAAATAGGGGTTATAAGGTATTTTTTGTGTGATTTAGAAATACAAGTTCTGGCTTTTTCTTCACAAATTCGAAATTGATTCCTTCGTTTTATGTTGGTTTTTACGCCTATGTGGCTGGGGGACACCCTTGAGAGCTTTATCAACAATTATGGTGCTTGGCTTTATCAATTATTGTGGTGTTCTCTTAGTTTTTCCTTATGATTTTCAATATTTTCTATTCATTCAAACTAATGACCTTTTTTTTTATTCTCTCAAATTCAATTGGTTTGCCTAGTTTATCCATCAAAAGAGGAACCTCATTGCCACTTAAATCACCCCTAAGTAAAATATTCAATACCCCAACAAAGCATTACAACTTAATAATATCTCACTTATTCATTTGATAACTTTAAAATAACACACTACAAATATGACACAATGATGCTTAAATGATTGAAAAACTCTTTGAAACTTGTGTATACAACACCTAAAATCTTCTTGATTCTAAAACCAATGAGAAAACACATATTTATAGTGCATTGAGACCCAAAATAGTCATTATAACAACTATATTTGACGCATTGGTCGATTGGTTTGCATTAAAAGCTCCAAATTCACTAGCTGTTGAAACACTGATCAATCAGTATATATATTAGTCAATCAATATGGCACATTGGTTGATCAATACATTAATTGATATTGCTACAAACTCAAGGTACAAAAATTTTAACAATTTAAACCTATATAGGTCGACCACTAACCTATATAGGTTGACTAATCACCTCAAAAACATAATTTTTTGTTCAAATGCTTAAAACTAATTTGTGTAATCAAAATATGATTAAAATATTCCTCAGATGTTCTCTAAAGACTATTTGAAAGATCAAGAGGTTTTTATATTAAAATCAAAAGTTTTAATGCCTCTTAATGAATGAAAGACTCATACAATGAAGGAAGAAGAAATGATTATGCATGCAAGCCTTTTGGATCATCAAATTAACAAAGTGAGCTTACAAATAAGAATACAAAATGTTAAATAAATTTAATGAGCCTTGATCTTCTTTTGTTCTTATTTTGATCTTTATTTTATCAGTTGCAATCTTCAACTTTTCTTTATTAACTTCATACACTATCTTTTTGAGTTTATGACTTCATTTTGTTCTAATATTGGTTTTTATCGAAATAATAAACATATTAGTAGTAATTATGTTTTGTTGTCATCAAAACATCAATTGGAACCTCCCTTGGTTCAACAATCTCTCCCCTTTTGATGATAACAAAATATTTATGATATTAGAGCATAATGATAAAATTAAGCACACAAAATATAATTCAAGATAGTGATTAACTCCTCCTTAATTCATGTGTAAAATATAATTCAATCTAAAGATCATAATTCAATATTAAAAGCAAAAGAGATATTCAAAATCAAAGAAATATTCATACATATAGATAACATAAATTTACTCCCCCTAAATTGCGTCACTTTCCCTTAATGTTTTCTGTCCCTTAAATCTAATGTCATCAAACTTTCTCTCCCCTTTTAGAACCATCAAAAAGAAATTAAAAATGCATAATGTAAAGTCTCATGCACTAAGCTGAGTTGGCTAAAAAGATGAATTTGATCAACATTGCCAAACTTTGCCACTAGAGATTGCTATTTAATATTTAAAGAGTTAAATAAAAGGTCAAATTTCTAGAAACATCCCTAAGTGTGTCTAATTTGTAAAATCCACAATTTCGGTATGATGCGTAAGTTGAAAATTTTAGTTAAAACACCAAGGGCAAGTTTGACAAAATTATTGATTGCAATGATAATAAATAAAACATAATTGCAATGTCTAATAATCAATTGCATAAAATAATATATAATTTAAAATTTTAAAAAATAATGATAGAATAAAGTAGTCAAATTTGAAATTCTGGAATGACAAATATGATGAAATCATACTTTAAATGAATCATGTAATTTATGAAAAGACACGAGCAATTTCAAGTAATCATAAAGTTAGGGGTTTATCTAAAGATAATGTGAACTATAAAGATCTTTAATAAAAAGAGGACAAAATTGAAGAAGCTTGCTGTTTGTAATAGGGTGATGTTTTCAAAGATACAAATGAATTATCTAAGGTTTTGAAGAGCATTGAATAAGAAAAAGAGAAAAGAGAGGCAACACAAAGGATTGGAGCATAAATCATATGTATTGGTTGACCACTTAGGGAAACTAGTCGACTAGTAAAATGTTGTAGTAGACCTTTATATATCGACAAAAAATGTCACAAGTTAATTTAATCGTCTTCCCTGAAAGAGACTTTGGTTGATCATTATGGATTTATACTCGACCATACATGCAATAAACCTGCTCACAGACATATAGGAATTGTAAAATTTCTTTAAAAAAGTAACATTGGTCAACCACTCCAAAATATTGGTAAACCAGTGTGAGTAATTGGGAAACTAGAGCTTTGACCAAACAAAGAAGAAACTCATTAGAAAGATAAAAGAATGTCAGATATTATGACATTGGAACTATTTGGACAACTAGAAAACCAACAAACTCATTGGAAAGAAAAAAGGAGTGAAATTTTAAAGATAATAGTCAACCACAATAAGATATTGGTTGACTAATTAATTAGCTACTTTAAGGAATTGTCATTGAAACTCAAATTAAAGCATCAAAACTTCAACAAAATAATATTAGAACATATATCAACCAACTAAATATGTTGACAAGGCTTTGTTCTTGTGTATGAATATATCTAAATAGTCTTCTAGTCCTATCTAACCAAATCCCATAAACAATGCTACTTAAAGCTAGTTTGAAGGTTGTCCAATCTCTATCTTTCTATTTTTAGTTTAAAAAACATGATTAAATAAGAGCGTTCAAATTCCTTATAATAAAAATCCTTTTACACATGCTCATGATTATGTTCCAAATAGAGAAGGAGACATTGCATCCAAAGAAAAGAAGATTCATCGTTTCAGCTTTGTGATTACAAAACACACAAGCATTAGATGCATTCTTAAATTTTATAGATTATGTTTAAGGTTCTTATCTTTCCCTTGATGGCTAACTACAATATCAAAAAGGCTTTAAGATTCACCTAAGGGAACTAAATTATTATATGCTAAATTATTTTACACGCATGCAACCTACGTATGTATATAGAAGAAAGATTGATGAAAGCACTTGACGAATCATAGTTCTAGTGTATGTTATCTTCCTATCTTAAAGTGAGCTGATAAGTTAGATTTAAAAAGCACAAGAATCTAGAGTAGCTTGATGATAGAACATCTTTAATAATAACATTGTCAATAATCAAACTCCTCAGTGAGGAAAGTGAGTTGGCCTTACTTAAGGGGCTTGTAGTTGAGTAATTATTGTGCTAAAAGGAAATTGAAGCTTCTTCTTATAGCTTATAACTGATCCCCATCGTAACTCCTGCTTTAAGATTGAGAATATGAATCGTTGACCAAGAAGGAACATTTTTTAGAGTTATGCACCAGAAATTCCCCTCCTTTATATAGTAAATATGGATCCATTTAATATATAATAACTTTTTATCCTTCATAATTATCTATATCCTCTTTATGAACTGCACCTAATTAGTGATTTTGATAGTAATATCCCTAACCTCCTTCATCTTTAGGCAAACAAAGCTTACACCATTTAACTTTAGTTAAAGCACTATTTATAACATTACAAAACAATATAAATCTCCTCTAAAGTTACTTTATGGTCTTACTAATTCTTTCAGGAAATTAAATATGTGAAGACCAATAAACATGAATGATTTTTAATATAGAACTCACAAGTTGAACTCTCCATGTTAATGACAAGATACAATTACATCAAATCACAATTCTCAAGTTAGTCTTTTCAATGAGAGGTTTGAATCCATTAAAGAATGGTCTTTTATTAGAAATTAGAAGTCTAAGATATAATATAGGGGGTTTGGAAGCTTTCAACTTTGTTGTAGTTCTAATAACTAATATTTGAACCCATGGACAGAAGTAGCTGATTACAAATCCTTTTAATCTATGTGTCGCCTGATCAACAAAACAAACACTTTATTGTCATTTTGCTATATTGAGGGCTAAACTAGATTAAAATTTGAAGGAATTTAGAGCTACCATGAGTGCATTCACTGAATTGGGATCTGCCTTGGAAAAGAGTATAAGGTCACTTGTGAAAGACAAGTTTGAAATTCTTATATTCTTGTATTTATAGTGATATTTGAACTTTCTTTCCAGACTTATTCCATTGTTGATTAATCTAATCAATACCTTCTTACTAAGTGTGAAAAGGTAAAGAGAAAGAGGGTTCATTTACCTTAATCCCATTGTTCCTTAGAAGAGATTGGTTGACTCTCTATTGATTAAAATTTTATAAGACATTATGGTAATAAACTTAGCAATCTAACAAACAAATTTAAGAGGAAAAACCAAAGGCACGTATAGTGTTCAAATAAAACTCCAATCTAATGAGTCACATACTTTATTAAGGCCATTTTAATGGCACAATTCTTACCAGAATCATTTTTATTATAGTTTTTGTAAAGTTTTTGCACCAAAAAGACATTATCCTTTATAAATGTTCCTTTTATAAATGCTCCTTATAAGGAATCAACTATTTGAGAAATGATAGTTTACAACTTATTTGCTAACATTTTATAGATGAATTTATAAATAATGTTACATTAGGAATATAATACCTTATTGAGCTAGGGGAATGTACCATAGGGATAAGGCAAATAAAAATCTTGTTCAACTCCTTGAAAATCTAAAGAATTCAAGTATGGCATCAGTCACCATGGTCTTCGTATGATTCCATATTTCATGGAAAGAAAAGGAATTAAGACCATCTGTCTCTGTTTCCTTATTAGGGTTTAAGGTAAATATTACTTCTTCAACATCATGGGTTGTAAAAGGTTTGATTAAAAAGTCAACATCATAAGGAGAAATTTGCTTAGTAATTAGAGATTCCATCAAAGATACAGAAGAAACTGCATTATAGGGAGAGCCTAAAGAGTTGGAAAAGAAGGAAAAAGCTTCCTAATGTATCTAAGCTTTTGAACGTAACGAAACATAACTCTAATTTCTGAAAGAAACTATTATATTTTTGTTTCTTCTGAAGAGCATGATTTATGAAAGAAGTTGGATTTTTTATCTCCTTCTTTCAACCATAATATCCTTGACTTCTATTTTGATAAGGGAAAGGTTAGCTATAGCTATTTGGTTGTTAAGGTGCTGAGTGCTAGCCAAGTATAAAACAATATGGTATTGTTAAGGCAATTAAGTTCTTTCTTGATACTAACTGTCTCATACAAATAGATACCTTATAGCCCTGTATTCTGAATTTTAATCATTTAAGAATAGCTTGTTTAAAAAATTTAGCATCAACCAGGAAGTTGTTGAATCTAAATGGAGACCTCCTTTAAAAGTTGAACATATTTTTTATATAAGGGAGTGATCAGAAAGAAGATATTGTTTAAGCATGCTTTGCTACTTGGAAAGGTAATCAACTAGTAGTCATTCACCAATGCTCTGTCCAGTCTTTTCTTTATGTATTAATCACCTTATTTCTTGTTACTCCAGGTATAAAATAGGCCCTTCATACTCAATTCAGAAACTTATATATGACACATAGTTCCTAAATTCATTTGTGTAACTCCTTGGTCCAATGTTCCCTTCAGTTTTAGTAAGGCTAATTAAGCTATTAAAGTCACTAATTATCATATAAGGCTCATACATTGTATCTCCAATAGGATTCAACTTATTTTAAAGAGGAATTAATTGAAATGCAAGAATGGAGGGATAAACAAAAATGATATAAAAGCTTACTCTTTCATGTTTTCATTCTAATATACAAATGGAGGAGTTAGCCTCTTATTATGGATTGAGCTATCTCCATATGTTTGGATCAAATACTACTAATATTCTTCCATTATAATGGCATTGATGGTTGGTAATAATGGAGCTTTAAGGTCTAAAAGGAATCACCTAAAACCTATTTCTAAGTTTTTTCTACTAGAGTTAGGGTCATGGATAATGGAGCTTAAATTTTGAGGAGCTAGAAGAGCCTTATGAACATAAGCAAAGGCTTTGGGAAGAGGAATTAGAAGCATAATTTTTGAAACGAAAGGTAAAATGTTATCAGAAGACAGATGTACAAGTTTAACATTTCCATAAATGGTAATAGAAAAGGAAAGGGAAAAGGAAACAATAAAGCAGAAAAATTAAAATAAAAGGAAAAATAGGGAAAAGTAAACTAAAAGCAAAAGAAGAATGGATTAATAAACCTCATAATGAAGACTAAAGCCATAACTTACCAACCAATGAGTTAGAGGAAAAAATTTGAATGCAAAGTTGAGACCAAAAAGGAGCCAACAAAAAAGAAAAATTGACAAAAAAGGACAATTAAAACACGATGAAAAAGAGGGAATGAAGTAGAAGTAAACATGTAGAAAGAGAGAGGGGCTAGTAAAATCTCCTTGAGGAAAACATGCAGACCATGCAAGAACTCTAAAGAGAAGTTAGAACTTCTCTAATATGCTAGAAATTAATAACAGAACATGAGAAGGAAGAGAAGACTGATCTCTACACTTTTTTTTCTCCCTTTTGCAATCCCTTACAAGCTCCAATATATTCTCATCCTCACCCATTCAGCTTTATGCAGCTGTACAAACTGTTATTCTTTTCTCTCATTATAACTACCTCTCACTCATCCATGTGATTCTATTTTTTTTACTACAATTATCCCTTAAGCTTGACTGGTACATGCCTCACTCTAGTGCTATGCCTTAGAGGAACTAGGCCATCTTCAGTGGTTTCCTTCTCCTTGCTATATCCTTCTATTGGATCCACACTTTCATTGGGCTCTTGTTGCTCGTTGGGCTTCTCTTACTACTCTTGGACCATATCATCACTCCCTTCCTCGAATTGGACCTTGCCTTCAAGGTCTTAGTCAGGATAGTCTTTATTGAACTGGATCAAATCCTCCCAAGTGGAGGACTCGTAACCTGACCCACTGCACTAATATTTGTTTTGCCTTTTGACCTTTGAGGAGCGTTTGAATTCGACTGCCCGCCACTGCCAATGGCTCCAAAATAGGGTGATTGTCGATAGTAGATAGAGGTAGAGTGGTGACTCCAGCGGGCTGTTGTCCATATAAGCACTTGATGAGAGAGACATGGAAGACATTGTGAATGTGACTCCTAGCAGGTAATTCCAATTTAAAAGCAACATGATTAATTTCACGAGCCACTCTATAAGGACCAAAATATCGCAATCCCAACTTCTGATCGCACTTCGAGGTCACTGAGTGCTGTCGATAGGGTTGTAATTTCACTAGGACCATATCCCCCTTGTTAAAGTGGACTTCCTTTCTGTGTCTATCTGCTTTTTACTTCATTATGTTCCTAGCCTATTCCAATTGTAGTTTAAGGAACTTGAGGAGCTCATTACGATGCTCTAATTAAGTGTCCAAGGACTCAACATTGGTGGTGCCTGGTATATACGTGGGAAAATGCTGCGCTTCGTGGCCATAGAGAGCCCTAAATGGTGACATCCCGATGGACGTATGATAGGTGGCATTGTATCAAAATTCTGCCTATGGTAAATACTGCAGCCACTTGTGGGGAAATTCATGCATAAAACAACAGACGTATTGTTGGAGTGTTCGGTTGACAACTTCTGATTGGCCATCTGTCTGTGGGTGGTAGATGGTGGATCGTTAAAGAGTAGTGCCATTGAGAGCAAATAATTTGGCCCATAACTGATTCACAAAAAGTGGGTCTCAATTAGTGGTGATTGATTTCAGAAAGCCATAGAGACGAACAATCATATCAACGAATTTCTCCGCGACCGTTGAAGCATTAAAAGAACTAGGTAGGGCAGTGAAGTTAGCAAAGTTCATCAATCTATTAACCATTACCACTATGACAGTCAAACCTTTGGCTGAAGGCAATCCCGTAATGAAATCCATGGTTAAGTCCTCCCATACATGGCTTGGAGGGGGTAATGGTTGCAAAAGACTAGCTGGCGGGGTAGTGTAGTATTTCACCTACTAACACATTGGACACTCTTTGATAAAAGCAATAACGTAGTGTGGAACTTATGGAGGAGAGTGTTTCAAAGGGGAGAATCTGAAGCTAAGAAGAGTTTGTCCTTGAATAACATAATGCGATTGACAAGCTGATAGTCCTTAGGAAGATGACCAAGATGGTAAGCACTGTGCAATTCCTGAAGTTCCGATGTAACATCCTGTTATACCATGTTAAAGGTTAGAATCCTAGAATAGTGTACATGAGAGATTATTGAGTAGTTAGAAAGTGCATTTCATGCTCATGCATAATATAACATACACACACGTGTGAATATTAATTATTGCACACATCAAAATGATTGTACATGCATTCATTGACATTTTTTGGGTATAATTGATTTATAAATGTGATTATATTGAGAATTGTGGATTTTATGTATTGAAAATTGATTTGGAGAGTATAATTATTGATTTAGAATTTTTGGTGAATTTGGAATATTTTCTAAAATTGTGAGTATTTTTGGACAAGAAAAATGTCAAGTGGCAAGACAATTGATAAGTGATAGTAGAAATAAGAGTTAAATGGCAGAGGAAATTTTTATAAATGACGTAAGTCATTGAAAATTGGGAGACAATTGGAGTAGAAATTGGAGACAAATGGATTAGTTAAATAAAAGACCAAAGAGAGACTATAAGAAATGTCACTTGCCATACCCCATGCCTTAACCCACGAAACTCTCCCAAGTGAAGGAATATCTTCTCTTTAATTGGTCTTTCACTTTATCAATTACTTCATCTCTTGTTAATATCTCTTCTCATCTTCTTCATCTACGAACCTCTCTTTTTGCCCTATCAATGTAAGCCTTACTCTCACCCTTCTTTGTTACTATCATTTTGTTGTCTTCTTAATTTGCTACAAGAAGATCCAACCCTACCACCCTTGAATGTTGATGATCGTGTGAGCCATGGAAAGCTAGGTTTCATGTGATTTTGAAGAGTTTGGAGTTTAACCAAGTAAGTATCATATAGTTCTTCATGATTTGTTGAATGAAACATGTATAATGATAGTTAGAGGTTAAATGTTCATAAAATGGTGTTTTATATATGTTGGAACGTGGATAAAGGAATGAACACATTGGTGTCTTGTTTTTGTGTTTATGATGATTAATATTTCATAAGTTGTTGTAGAGATGAGTTTGAAATAGGAAGATCATTGAAAATGATGCAGAAAAATTTGATAGGTAAATGGATGTTTCATGTTTTGTTTTCAATATTTATTAACGTGGATCTCTTTAGGTGTTTTGGAGATGAATTAACATGAGTTTAGAGTTAATAAAAAGGAGTACTATGGTGTTTTGTAATGAGATAAATTAAGGTTATAGTTACAAGTGAAAAGAATGTGAGATTAGAGTTGAGCATGTGCAGAAATTTAGTGATGAATATAGATGAATGTAGATGTTCTGTTTTTGGTATTATGATCAAACATAGAATATGATTTGTTTATGATTGAAATTGAGTTGAAATGGAAGTGGGAATGAAGAGGAAATAATGAGCACATAAGCTAGAAATGATAGCCTAAGCCTCTGTTTGTTTGGGCTTATATTAGTAGAGCTTTTGTCAGTAGAGCTTTTTTCTATAGAGTTTTTCTAAGAAGAACTTTTCTAAGAAGCCAATTGACTATTATTTAAAAAAGAGTTTTTTTTAAAGAGCTTCGTACAGTAGATTGTTTGGCAACATAAAAATAAAGAGAACTTTTAATTTTAACTATATTTTATTTTGTAATAAAAATTATTTATGCATATAAATATTATTTAAAGTATATTAAACAATATGCAAAGCACATTATATTAATTATTATATAATTTTAAACCATATGAATCATAAATGAAAAATATTTCTAACCAAATTTTTTATATAAATTATAACATAAGTAAATTAATATTGAAAATAAATATTAAAACATATAAAAAAAGCTAAATAATATTATGTAAATTCCAAAATAAATATCTAAGTTGAGTAAATAGTTAAATACATAATAAACGAGAATATGAGTTTGTGGGTATTGTGAAAATTATGTGTAAAACATAAGGGTAAAAGGGACTAAAAAATAGGCTCGTTAATTGATCTGAAAAATCTACCCTAAAAAGCGTCTTTTTGAGAAGTTCCAAATTTGAGCTTTTTAAAAAGCTATATTTTGGTTGCCAAAAAAATCATATCTATTAAAGAAGTGCTTTTTTATTTTACAGTCAAATACTCATTTTTAAAAAAAAAGGCTTTTGTGGTGGAGAAAAGTGCTTATTGACCTCCCAAAAGTCCATCCAAACAGGCACTTAATAACCCTTGTAATTACTACCTATTGTCATGTACTTTCATATGAAGTTCACAGTGCTAGTCTATGGTTGGTCAACTGCTAGTGGGGTATTTAAAGATCTTGGATTGGTCATATTTTTGAAATGCACAAATTATTTGTTACTGTAAGATAGAAAGAGGTTTGTATTTCTTGATTAATTTAGGGAATGTAATCCCTATGATCAAGGGATTAGAATCCCTGTAATGAAGATTAGAATCAATGACATTAATGCTTAATATGTAACACTCCCTTTTATGTTGGAGCACATATATTATTCATGCCCAACTTGTTACAAATGTAATTGATTCCAGTACTTAGGGCCTTTGTGAAGATATCTTTGGGTTGCTCTCCAGTTTTGATATATTCTGTAGAAATCAAGTTGTGTTGAACTTTTTCACAAATGAAATGGCAGTTAATTTCAATTTGTTTGGTCATTTCGTGAAACACTTGATGAGAAGCAATATGTAGAGCAACCTGATTATCACACACAGTTTTGCTAATAGGCTTTAAAACCAATTTCGTATAATACATTATCTCACACGTTGCCTGTGTCAAAACTCAATATTCAGATTCTACATTGTATCTAGATACAACATTTTGTTTCTTACTTTTTCATGGGACTAAATTTCCTCTCATCAAGACACAATAGCTAGTCATAGATTTTCGATCGATCTTAGAACTTGCTCAATCAGCATCTAAAAAACATTCAATGTGAATGTATCCATGATTTTCATATAGTATCCTTAGTCCAAGAGCTCCCTTTAAGTATCATAAGATTTTTTTCTAAGGCCGTCCAATGATGAATAGTTGCAGAAGACGTGAATTAAGTTATAGCTCTATCAAAATATGCAATATTAAGTCAAGTTATTGTTAGATAGTTTAATTTTTCAACCAATGTTCTATATTTTCAGGATCTTCAAGCAATTTTCTGTCTTTGGTAAGTTGTACATTAGGGGGCATTGCGTTACTAAGGCCCTGTTTGGTTGGATGTTAATTAATGGAATGGAATGGAACAGAACTGAACGGAACAGAATGATTTATAATAGAATGGAATGTAATATAGTGAAAAGTTGTTTGGGAGGGATGAAATGGTTCATAATATAATGTAGTAAAATATTGTTTAGAAGATGGATGGAATGAAATGGAATGTAATGTATAAATGATTATTATACCCCTTATATTAAAATAGTTGTTGCAGGAGGTTTATTATTAATTATATAAAAATATTAGTATTAATTATTTAATAAATTTTATTTTATTTTGTGTAATTTATATTTAAAAATAATTTATTTATATTTTTATTTATATATAAATAAAAATATATACAAACAATTAAAGAATAATTTTCTTATATATTTTCTATTTTCATTAATAAAATT
>JAOQMQ010000195.1:22252104-22262127 GCA_027563845.1 Erythroxylum subrotundum | reverse complement strand
ATAACATTCGCTTATGATGCATAGACAGAATCTTATATTCATCGGACTTCAGCCCAGCATTCAACTTTTGTTGAGTATTCTAAAATCATTCAAAATTCAGTTGCGAACATATATCATTCAAATTTCAGATGCAAACAGAACACTTCCAATAGATTCCTGAATATCAAACTCCTCAGACCATTAAAGTCCGAAATTCACATACAAATTACAAACAATTCAATAATTGGAAGTTAAACAGAATAAATCAATCCTAGGAAGATCATCTAGGTTGACTCACAGTACGCTCCAATTTATGCTATTGCTTGGATGGTCCAGCAATTTCTAAATGGCGTCCGACTTGAGTGTCTAAAATCATACAATTCACAGATAATTCACTTTACAAAGTCGATCAATCAAATACATATTCATTCTTGCACCTATATACATATATCATGTTCAATGCCTACTCAGTTGACTTTTTTAACCATTCAACATCATACTTTATATACTACCATTTTGCAATCAGGTTTGTCCCTTTAAAATAGCTTGATTTACTCCAAATTCATCAATCATACTTTACATTTATCCTTAAATATTTCCATGATCAAAAAGCTTCTTATAATACATACACAATTGGTACCTTACATATGAAATTTTCCCAAGCTGAATCTATACGTTCACCAAAAATTTTCCAGCAACATATACTCACACATTCACCCGATTCTCATTCATAAATACCCTATTTTCTTCAATACTCATTCATCCATAGCTTATACACATTATTCATGTCCTAAAGATCATATTTTCATTAAAAGAACTCACTTATTCCTTTAACAAATCAGAATTTCCATATTTGAACTCAACATATCCAAAACAGTCCCTTCTTTAAGTTATGACTTCAATTAACTACATAAACTTATCAAGATATCTTCTGGCCAAACCATTTCACAGAAACATTAATAAGACATCAATAATCATTTTTCATGTTTTTATACTTTGACTAATTCGAGCTCTAAAGTCCCCAAAATTAGGAAATAATATAAGGTTCTTGCACAGGGGTCTGTCACAGGCAGTATTAGGAAAATAGGCATAACTCAAGACCTAGTCACTATTTATTCAAGCCACTTTCACATAGGTCAAGATAAGACCTAGATCTACAACTTTCATTCTTTTAGTTCTTCAAATTCATGCCCTAAAGATATGTAAAATAGGTCGAAAGAGGAAGATGAAATTGAAACCAGAATTTCGACCTACAGCTCTAATTTTCCACATTTTGTTTTACACTTTATACCAAAGTAAAAAAAACCTCTTTATAGTTCATCAATTATACCATCATTAGGCCTGAATCATACTCCAATTCCTCATCAATAACCTCTCCAAATCTAGTTCAAAATTATTCAATTAACAGCTCACAAATCCTAGTCTTTCATGCATCAAAAATCAAACCAGAAATCTATCCTTCATTATCATGCATATAGGCCTAATTCTTTCTCAATTCAAGAACAATTTTCTAACAACTTCCTTAGGCATAAATCTACCTTCTTTATACATTAAATTTCAGTCCAATACATCCACATAATGCTCTATACTCCATAGTTTCCATATACCAAAAACAAAACAGAAAATCTTCCAAGTTCATGCAACATTTTCCAGCACATATCTTCACCAATATCACATGCATTTTATTCCAATTCAAAAATCATTCTTATATCATTTGACATGCATAAAACTCAGATTGTTACTTACCTATTAGGCTTCCCATTTAACACAAAATTCCAAATTAAACAATCCTCCCAAGCAAGCAAAAATCAATGCAATTCCAAGGTGAAACTGAGCTTTTTTTCTTCTTTTTTTTTTTTGCCAGCAAGGTGAAGACAACTTTGAATAGATTTCTTGGCTATTTGGTGTAGGAATTAGGTTTGGTTTTCGTGTAGAACTTTAGCTAGTGTTAAGACCAAAATACAGAGAAAATTTGAAGCAATTTTGGTGGAGAAAGGTGAGGGAATCAACAGAAACATTGCTGCTAGAATTTGCTCCACCATCATGCTAGGTGTCAACTTCTAAACTCACCATATGTCTTAAGGAATGTAATACATTTGGTTAACTAATCAACTGCCACTAATCCAAATATTAGTTTGCCATTTGTCCCCTACTAAATCAATCCACATGTCATTCCAAGATTTCTCCATATGTCACATAATAATTGGTCCAATTGTCATTTAATTACTAGTCCATTTGTCACACATTTAACTTTCAGATGTCACTCAATTTTAGGCTTAATCATCCTAATTTTCATATATTAATTTTTTTCTTACCAATTGGCATTTTTTAAGACCAAATGTACATTTAATTCATTAATCTCTCAATCAATAACATTTAATTCCAATTTACTAATTGAAATCCAATCATACCAAAATTTAAGATATATTAATTCATAATTCACATAATGTTCACTTAACTTCTTTCATAGCTCGGGATAAGTCAATTGAGTGCGTATGCTATCTTTGTAATGTGTACAAATATCAATTCGTGTATGAATGCTAATGTTATGCATGTATATGCAATACTTAATTTAGGGTTAAACCCTACGCATATAACGAAAAATAGGATATCACATGTCACGTGACCCTTTATGGGACTTGACTCACTTGAAACGAACCAATTGGTTGTCCGAATCCAACAAACGTAATTGATTTGAAGTTTTGATTTGGACTTAACTATTTAAACTAATTAATTTTAAATTATATTGAAATACAAATTTTATAATTTTAATAAATTATAAGAAATTAGATCAACAATTCTTGAAAATTAGATTTAATCAAATTTAGATTTGAATATTCAAATTCAAATTTTATGATATCAATATTTAATCCATTTTCATCAATATTACAAATATTGTACAAAACTTAATACCGAACTTAGTTGTACGATATTGGTATAGGATAATATTGACTGTTGTTTCGAGAAATTTTTTAAAATTACAAAATAATCTCTCAATATATTGGAATATATAGTTTTTAGCTTTATTTCAACCATATCTTAAATAAAGTGACAATTGATTCTAAACAGGTAATAAAAGTGAAGAAATATAAACTTGAACTAAGTTTGACTCTTTGATGTATTACAATGGGCATCTCAAAATCATCGTACACATCCTTATATACCTCTGTTTGTGAGTTCAGGAGATCTTACATTATCTCATGTGAAACAATTATTGTAATAGTTAATTATATTTCCCTATTAACTTTTTATTTTTTATTTTGTGTAAAATATGGTCTAAAATGGACACTTGAATTCATAAATGCCTTAAAAGCGCACAATAAAGAGTAAAGTTTTAAAGGAACACAATAAAGAGTAAAATTTTCTTTATAATCTTTCATTGATGACTACAAAATAAGTTATATATAAAGAAGAACTATTTTTCATATTGTTCTTGATTGCCTCTTTCTTTATCTCTATATCATTATAAAAATAACTCGTTATTGTCTTCTCATCACTATTAACTAGATAAAATACTCTCACCAAAGGCTCACAAACTCATATGAGACCAAAATTCATGATCTTTAATTATAATCTTGGAAACTCCATTCTAGCATTAAACTTGACATATTGAGATGTAACTCACTTAGCACTTGTAAATATTTGTCTAAATTCCTTCATTTAAACAAAACACTAAAGTGATAAGAAATTAGATCCAAATCTTACAATTGCAAGGAAATATAAATTCCTACTATTGGTGAAATACTTTCTCATCAAATTCAGAACTCATGCATAATTATAGTTGAAATTTGAGACTTTTCTTGTTTTTTATACTGTTTCATTAATGATAGAAAAGTATAAAGCAACTCCTATATTTTCTAACATCAAGTCAATACAATGTGTAGCACAAAGAGTCCAATAGAAAGAACTATACTTGTTTTGTAACCTTAAAGATCATACTTGTTTTGTAAATGTTTCCTAACTTCTTTATAAGTAAAATCATTATTAGTGACGAACTGTAAAATATGTTTAAGCTTTACTCCATTCAACTTCACCAAATATCTCTAACAGAGTACTAATATTCTTTATAAGGTCAGATGCATTATTGAACTTTAAAAACATCATCTTTTTAGCAAAATAAACTAAAAAATTAATAATGGACTCCTATCTTTTATTTTTTTCAATAATTACACATTATTGAACACCTATAAGTCGTCTAAGTTATTCTTTTTTTTAACTTAAATAACCTTTTATTTCATAAGCATAGCTGCTTAGAAAATGACCTTTATAGTTATTAATTGAATGAACTTTATATCTTGGAATATAAAAGGCAATATCATCCATTATAAGCTAGTAATAATAAGACTGAGCAGCATTAAATACCACACCTGCATCATACATCATCTAGCCATTGATATGCTTATATTATAAGTTACTTCTTTAGATACATAGCTTCTTTTATTAGATACATAGCTTCTTTTATTGCTCACATCAGTTTTAGCAATTGCTTTTTGTTGGGTAAGAATACGTCCTTTAACATTTCTAGTATCTTCTTGACCAATGCAAAAAGAACTTTCACTACCAATTTTTTAGTTCAGTTTTTGTCTTCTTTCTTTCACATTCTGATACTTTTTTAGAAAAATTTTCACCTACCATTTCACATTTTAACTAAAATTCTTATCAGGCTCCATATTGATAGGTGTAGTTTCTGTTATGTTTTGATAGGTATTTTAGTGTGATTATAGGTGTTTAATAGATGATTATTGCATGTTTAGGCTTAGAATTATGTTAATGTGATTGTTTGTTTATGTTTTAAGTGTTATGTGGTTTAGAGCATGATTTTAGATCTTAATCTTTTGCTCTTGAGGTGTTTTGATATATTTGTGAGTGATTGAAATCAGATAAATGAAGATTGAAGGAAGTTGGAGCATGTTTGGGCTCAAAGGGAGGGCCATGATCGTGTGTGGAGTGTCATGGTCGTGAAAAAAGACTTTTCCCTTCTATCACGATTGTGACAGAAGGTTTTCTATGCATGGTTATGATCGTGACATACACTTTCCAGACACAGGATTTTCCATCTGTTTTGATGTTTGGGGGGGCATTTTTGGAACAAAGTGACCTGGGTAAGACCTAAAAAAAAACCTAAGTCACATATTTACTATAAATGAACATAAAGAGACTAAAATGAGCAGCCTCTAATTTTCCAAATTAAGATTAATCAAGGAAGATCAAGAAGGGAGCATTGGATAGTTCCAGTTGTTCTAGCATTTCCAGTTCAGTCCACATCAAGTTCTTTCTTCTTTATTTATTTTCTTTAAGTTTGATGTATGAACTAGGATTGAAGATGCTATACACGTTTATGATGTTTTAATTTTCAGATTAGGATTTGTTCTTGAGTTATTTTTTGACTTGATCATTGTTGATTTCAATACAATGTTATGGTGTTGTGATATTCGCGTATGCTTATACTTCGATAATTAATAGAGAGAGTGAGTAAAGTAATCCAATTAGGTTGTGTAATGAGAGTTAACGACCTAATAATTCATGCAAATATGAGAGATCTTGTGTGAAAATTCAATTATCTGATAGATCACTTAAAAACTAGTTGAAAATGTTAGGCTGCTTTTGTAAATCAAAAGATTGCAAAATCTGAAATTTCGTAATCAATTAGGGTTAAATGATTAGGCCTTAAGAGAGAGTAATCAACCCTTAAAAAATATATGATTGACACGCAATTGAATCAATCAAAAGTAGTTAAGGGAGTAAAATAATGATAGAATGAATCCCGGGCTTTCCCAATAGAGTAAATGGTGAAACACAGGGCAAATTTTAAAATCACCCTATCCTTCTTTAAGTGTATATACATTTTGCTAGCCTATATAATTATATTTATCTATGCATTCTGAGAACAATAGATTTGCATTGTATTTTGTATTCGACTATAGATAGTATGGGAATATTTACATTAAAAAAAATAGATGTGGAATAGTTTCAATCTTAGCTTTACATAAAAGACATTTAGGATCAAAACTCCCTGAACTTCCAAACCATCTTTCTTTGTTTTTCAGTTGATTCTTAACAGCCAACCAGCTGATAGCAGCTGCCTTAGGAGAAAGGAATTTCTTCTAAACTAGCTCATACTAGGGAATCTTGTGTTAAACACATATGGAAAGCTTATGATAGGAGGCATTACTAAATTTAGGAGAATTGCAACCATCCTGTATAGGTCTATCTTCATGATAGATGGATAATTAATCATATTTATACCCCATATTTGATGTATTTTTGCTTGATATTTTATATTTTTATGTATATTTGATACTTAATAGTCCAAGTGTGTTTATAGGCTATAATTACCTTCATGAACTTAAAAGAGAAGAATTCAGATGAAAACATGACATAAAACGAAGATTTGAAGCAAAGAAGGGATACAAGACCATGCATCAACCTATGTACTTCTCTCAGGCTGTGCAAAATCACAAATTTTAAGTATTTTAGGTTATACACAGTCTAGTACACACCTGTGTATCTCCCATAACCCTAAAATTTAGGATAAAAAGATGTGTTTGGAGGCAAAATAGAGGAGCATACATGCAGAGAAGTTCAAAGGCTTTGAGAGGTGACTTAAGGGACAATTTTGATCCAAAGAAATGAAAACACGAAGAAATCGTCAAAAGATCCAAGAAAATACAAGATAAAACTTCTACCTTGCAAGAACATTCAATACGAGATAAATGAGAGATTTATAACTATGATTTATTTTCTATTCATTTTTCTTTCTGTTATTGTTTGATTTCTTCTTCAATCATATGTAACTAAATTTCTTGAGTATTTAGGTAGGATAAACCCTATGTTTATACTATATCATGTTTTGATTCTTTTATTTAATACAATTGTTTGATTGACGTATTGTGATTCAATAACGTGTTTAATTTATGTTCTAATAGATCCAGAATATTATATTATAATTTGATTTCATAAAATAGAGATTGATAAATCCTATGTATGAATAGATCCACCGTAGTTGAAAGGAGTTGATTGCAACCCTAGAGATAGGATCACATAAATCCTCCAGATTAGGGTCAAACCTAATAACGCAATTCACTAATCGGTAAAACAATCTTTGTACCTTTAACCTGAATAATATCTGTTGATAATTCTAAGATTAGTTGTTAATAGTCTCAAGTGAGTTATTAGCATACCCTACGAATTTTCATGGTCCAATAGGTCAATAAATCAATTGCATAATAAAAGGTCAACTATCCAAGGTTTTTAGGAAAATTCATAACCTAGACACTAATTCGTGATATCGATATTTTTCTTTGTGATCTCTCGTTTCTTTTCTCTTTATTGCTTCCTAGTTTATTTTAATTCTTTAAGTTTTAGTTTTTAATTTAAGAATTCAAAATCCAATTCATAGATTAGATAATAGGATAACGGTGATTACTAATAATCATCGTCTTCGTCGGATCGACCCGTACTTACTAGTACTAGCTACAGTTATGCTGTGTACTTGCGGTTATTTCATAATTGACTAAGTATAGGTCAATCACTTCTCCTCCTTCTAGTTGATGGTTTAGGAGATCCAACAATCTGCTAGCCCCTCTAAAGTTGCAGTCCGAAACTCCATTTGAAATGATGCTACTTACCTTACCTGTCTTGCTAGAACTAGTGAGGCTTCTTTGTTCATTCCTTAAATTATCAATTAAATCATGCAATTTTACTACTGGTGATGGAAATGTTTATCTTTAGGGACATAAATAATGCTTAGAAAAGGAAGTGGTGTGATATTCTCTTTGTAATTATTGCTTCTTATCTATTATCAACTACAAGTTGCCATAATTATAGAAAAACAAAATTAGAAGAAAAGCTTCATAAAATTTTTACCTAAAAAGGTTGAAAACAGGCAAAGGAATTCAAAACCTAAAGATTAATTGAAACCTGTACAACCACACAAAGAGACATAACACATAAAATGAATTATAATTACAAAATTATGTGCCTTGCTGTTGATACTGTCAATAGACACAAAGCAAAAGAAGTGCAAGCCATAGTAGAAGGTGATGACAATGGAGTAGAGATGGTGACACTGTAATATAACAACAATGACAGCAAAAAGCAACAATGATGGAGGAACGACAAGGATGAAAGCGACAATGATAGGAGAGTGACTTGCCCAAGTTGAGAGGAAGAAAGAGGCACTAAGGTATTAGATTGTGACTGTTTTTTTAATTTAATTCTCAAATTTTTTACAATTTACGAACCCTACCTGATATTTTATCAATATCGGCTAGTACTAGCCAGAATGGTCAATAATGACCGACATTTTAACTCAGTACAATATCATGTCATTTATTGACCGATATGTTACGGTTTGAACTAATTGCAAGGTATAGGACTTGAATCTCATATTGATTAAATACAAAATTGATATGAAATTTATAAAGACTTTGGGCTCTCTATCCTCATAAGCTAGCTTTTGGGGTGTGGCTCTCTTAAAGTTCTTATCAATTGGTATCAAAGCCGATCTTGGAGTGGTGGCCCATGGAGTGGTGGCCTGGGAGTGCCAGCCGTGACCAACGTGGACGTTACCAACAAGGATCTCAGAGTGGTGACTTATGGAGTGGTGACCTGAAAGTGTCAGTCGTGACCAACATGGCCGTGACCAATGAGGACATTAGTCCTTATGGGGGGACGAATATTACGGTTTGATCTAATTGCAAGGTATGGGACTTAAATCCCATATTGATTAAATACAAAATTGATATAGAAGTTATAAGGACTTTGGGCTCTCTACCCTCATAAGCTAGCTTTTGGAGTGTAGTTCTCCTAAAGTTCTTATCACGATACCGTCAGATACACTACAAAATCCGTTCTATTGATTTCCATTCGTACCAACAAACTTAGCATTATTGTTCACGGTTTAGTGGAGGAAAATTTTGTAATAATTATTATAATAACAGGGTTAAAAATTTTGGATAATATTAAAGAACCTGCTTGCTTCTTGACTGCTGCCATTAAGATTAGTTGTTACTTACATACTTTGACGAGTCTAATAGAATAAACGAGGAACCTTGAGTGGTTTGATATGTAGACAGCAGTTTTAAATGTCTAATTGTAGTTGTATGGTGAATCTGTTTAAAAAGGGGTCCTTGAAACTCTGCAAATTAGGAGTCCCGACCATCTCGCAAGCACAACTGCGAAGTAAAAGAAAGGATTTGGAACCTCCTCTCTTTCCAAGAAGAAACTAAAAACAAAATGAGAGACGCTGTATGGATGCCGAGCATTTTCATATTTGCCATAAACAAGATGCATGGCAACGTTTTAAAGATGGCAGACCAACACACAAAAAGTACATTATACATGAAGCCACTACTAGTAACTTCATTGACCCAACAAAACTTCTACATATACCAGACAGGGAATCTTTTCTACAGCATTGGAGCAAATCTGATTGCTCTCCAACCCCTTAACACACTTTCCTTCCCTTTACATCAAAAGTAAACTATGTAATAAATACACACTAACTACCCTCATTAAAGCTACTTGTAAGCCTTAAGCATCATTATAAATAAGTAATTCAGAAGATTGGGTACTCCCATTCCATACATGATTCGATCATGACAAAATAATAGCAGAAAAGATGCTAATTGATATGCCAGCAGATATTCATTCCAAAAACAGAGGATCTTCTTTCTGCTGATATAGTTCAAACAGCTGTGCAGAGTGGTCAATGGCTATTCTTTTGCAGCTATCAAGACCATCTGGGTCATAAGCTAGTAATTCTTCGACTGATTTCTTCAGTTTTCCTTGCTGATCCCCATCAACTAAAAACTCGGCCAAAGCCATATCCCTGAAAAGATAACTTTTACTGTAAGAAAACATCAAACATGGATACAGAAAATAATCACCAGCAAGGATAACACACCAAAGTTGGAATATGTCTTCATTTCAAAAGGTAACGGAATGTAAATTAGTTTCTGAAAAATGTTATTGCACACAAAAACAAGAATTAAGTTCTGAATGGCAATGGCCCACAATCAATAACATAATAGTTCAATCATA
>JAOQMQ010000195.1:22218980-22231314 GCA_027563845.1 Erythroxylum subrotundum | reverse complement strand
ATTGTGATTTTTATATTGATGTTTTATTATGATGCCATGTGAGGTGAACGTAGTGATCGAATGTAGCTCACCTTTGTCGTAGGATATGTACCGGAATGACCTGCGGGCATCCCGGTGTGTAACCTACGGTAAGGGGGCGCTACATAAAATTACCGATTTTATTAATCATGTGATCTATTTGATTATTTAACTCTCATTAAATAACATACTCATTTCGTATTTATTTCACCCTCTCGATTTATTACCGAAAAGTGAAGCTACAACGATCAATCACAACACCCAATTGCAATAACGTAAAAACGATTAGATTAACATTAAATCAAGTCAACATCCCTAAAGAAATTTAGAACATCATCAATGAATCCAAATCTATAAACATATTCAAATCCATCTTATACATTTGCTAAAGAAATAACAAAAAGTCCGAAAAGTCCCTTGAAAACTTGAATCTTGAAGATTGTCTGCATTTATTGTCATACAGGCCACGATCGTGGCCTATAGTGCCACAATCGTGGCACCTGATTTAACCTTCTGTCATAATCATGGCAGACTCACTTTTGTCACGATCGTGGCCATGGGTTTTACCTTAGGCTTCCTCCAATTCTCCTTCGTTCTTCAATATTTGCCTTTAAACGCTAGCAAACACATCGAGGCACCTCATACGCATAATTGAAGCTCAATCGTGTGCCCTAACCCACAAAACACACAAAACATAAATGATTAACTAAATAACAAAATCTTAACCTCAATATGCATTAAAAATTCAATTTAATAACTAAACACATACTAAACAACCCACTAAATCATTATTCAATCTACCACTATCATTTCTCCAACCAGGGTTATAGGTGTTCGAATATGGGTCATTTTGCACCCTCGGTTGAAAACTATTAAGTGAGTTTGCTTATTCTTCCTCACTTACAAAAGAGTCAAAAGAATACGAACGAACATTAGCTCCATGACCATAAGTTCCACATATACCACACATCTCTTGATTTGGAACATTTTGGGGTAGTCTCATGGTTAACATTTTTACATGCTTTGTTAGCCCAGCCAATTGCATAGCCATTTCTTAGCTCATAAACTATAGAAAATAATAAGACAACAAAAGAGTAACTCAATTATGCATAGTCAACTAAAATAGTTTCATTGATTCTCAAGAAAAGAAATCAGCTCATTACAGAATAAACAAGATTCATCATCTTCATATACTTCAATCTCACCATTATTAGTAACAAAGAAGTATTGAAGCAATAAACAGAGTGAACAAACCAAAATGAACTATCAAAGAACTAACAGAGTAATAAGTTTAGATCCAATAATGCAACCGATATAAAAGTAAAACAAAATGAGCAAACAGAGAGTGTTCGGATGAGGGGGTTGGTAGTGGGACTCCTGCCAATCTCAAGCTCTCTACATCCTCTTAGATGATTAGATGCTACCCTTGGCTTCAGCTCTGCTTTCTCTCTATCAACTGTTTTCTCTTCTTCCTCACCACCAACTGGTCTTTTAATTTCTCCGCCTCCAGCGTGGTTTTTTTTCTATTTTCTTAGTCTCGGTTTTTTTCTCTACTCTCTGTCTATCTGTCTCCATCCGCTATTCTTGTTTCTATTTATAGTGCAAGTTTAGGTTTAGGTTTAGGTTTAGGTTTTACACCGTGAAAACCTGCATCAGATGACACGTAATATTAAACGAATTGGAGAAAATTTCTGTCACACTCGTGACTATGGGGGTCACGGATGTGACTCCCTTGTCACACCCATGAATTGGGAGTCACGAGTGTGTCAGGTGTGACTCCCAAGTCACAAGTGTGACTAATTAAATGCATGCATTAATTAATTATTGTTACACCATGAATAATTCACGTCTAACATTCCTTCTTTCATGAAACATTCACAAGACACTTCATTTAACATTTATGCAACGCCCATGCCATTTTCACTCAATTCATTTAAAATTTGAATTAAAACGCAAGAATTTATGCCCAAAATCAAGATTTGAATGCAAGTAAAATCAATAAAAATTAGACACAACATACCTCATGAAACATAAAATTAAAATCTAATTCTTGCTTTAAACCAAACAAGCACTTAAAATATATACAACATTAACAATAATATATTTCTAAGCCTATATACATGAAAATCATCTAAAAAAACACTTAAAAACAAACTAAAACATCTGAAAAAACATAGTATGATTTACACCTATCAATATCTCCACACTTAAACTTTTGCTTGTCCTCAAGCAAATCTAAAAACATAAACAAAAAAACACATAATTACATAAAGACACAATCATACAACAATACAATAATGGTACAATGACATTAAATCTCATGGAATTAACTTAATCTCAAACACCAATCACTCAAAATGTGCCAACATACTAACTTATTCCTTTTATGCTTACGTTCTTTGATTTGAATATACATATCAATCAAAATATTAACATCCTATTCATATACCTATGAAACTTATAAGCATGCATTTATTATTAATAATCAATTGAAAAGGAAAAATATCACTAAGTAACTGATTCGAACCTTATTCGTGCATTTGGAGGTCAAATCAAAAATAATCCAAGGATTGCAATATAGGATGTAACCTCGGGTCATTTCACTTAATTGGAACCTAAAATGAATGGACCTAAGTTAACCTATATGTCATGCTATGCAAACTAATTGGGAAAAGGGGGGGGGGGGTTTGATCTTTGAAATGATTAACTGAACTAAATTGAAGTGTAAAAAGTATGTAAAACGTATTTTTGGATTTTTGGAAATGGAAAATGGAAAGATTAAAACAAGTGATCAAAAAGTGATAGAATCCTCTTAAAATTTGGCCATCCTAGTGCGAAATTGATTTTAATGGGAGTAGAGATCACTAAGCTTCAAAATGATAAACCTTAAAGTACTCTTTAAGTCCAGAATGTTAATCAGTGGGACTCCATTTCTCAAGATCCCGTTAAGTGCTTTTAGTGTGTGTAGTCGGATCACCCAATGCAATAGGGCAAATGAAATCTTAGTCAACTCAATATCAAACACAACCATGCAAGATAAAAGAGAATCAAAAAGATCACAAATGAACATATATGAGACTTCATATATTCAAACTCAAAGTTCTGCATCAACCAATCCAAACTATACATAATGAATATCCAACATTTGATTAAACCATAATCAAGTAGCTCAACTACAAATTACAAATCCTAGACCTAGGAATTCATAAATCATAGCTAAACTATGGATTGAACTACTCCCCTTTTAAGCCCATTGAACTCCAACCATCGCTACATCTTTAATAGGAAGGAAAACACCTAGCCACGCATTGCAACCAGAAGCTTCACAACTAGGAATGAATCCGAGCTACCCATGGTGGAAGTTGACGGTGAAAAATGGGAAAAATGAGAAAGTTATGAGAGAACATGATGATGGAATGATATCTCTCGACTCCCCTTGTGTTTTTATCACTTATTCAGAAATAGGTTTTCCAAAACGGGTTCCTGGGTCGGGTTTTACAGTAAGTGAAATACCCAAAAATGGTTTAAGTCTGGTTGCTAACTTGAAGGTTCGTCGTGGCGAAACACTAACTTTTCTGCGACGATCTTTAATGGTTTCGCCGTGGCGAAACATTGGATTTGCCGCGACGAACTTTACCCGAAAGGTCTTTGCTTGATCTTGTGAATTAAATTTCTTTGCATCCACTTTTGGCTCTACTTCTTGAGTGTCCTGCAATGAAAAGTAATAGTTTGTAATATCAATTGTCTTTTAAATCAAGTGAGTGCAATTGCTAACTAATTATGACAATTTAACCCTCAAACTACATTAATTCAAAGCAAGCACTCTTAGGCTAAATTAAGCACAATGTCCAACAAAAAGAGCCGAAAAGTATAACAAAAATCATGAAAATGTCACTAATTAATATAGAAAACTTGGGTTCAATCAAATTCCCCCACACTTAGACCTTTGTACTCCTGGACAAAGCTTATAAAAGATCAAAGAGATATATGTGCAAAAGAAAATACCGACCATACTTAAAAACGAGAGTAGAAAATAAGTAAAACCACTTTCTCATAAATTGTTGGGTCCCAGACCACCCACTTACAGATATTGTCTGCTTTGGGCCAAGGCCGTAGTGCCAAGCACCCTCACGGTTTTGGTTCCCGATGCCGTAGTGCATCCAGGAAGTTTTCCCACAGGACTTCCCAGGAGGTCACCCATCCTAGTACTGCTCTGGCCCAAGCACGTTTAACTTTGGAGTTCTGATGGGATCCGGTGCGTTTGGGCAGGAAAAACGCGTCTACAAGGGAGAGGTATCCACACCCTTATAAGGAGTTCTTCGTTCCCCTCTCCAACTGATGTGGGATAGAGCCCATAGCCTTGTGCTACCGGGATATCCCCTCCCTTATGGAGGCCCAACGTCCTCGTTGGCCCATCGGTTCGGGTATTGACTCTGATACCAACTGTTGGGTCCCAGACCACCCGCTTGCATATATTGTCCTCTTTGGGCCAAAGCCGTAGTGCCAAGCACCCTGTGGGAAAACTTCCTGGATACACTACAGCATCGGGAAGCAAAACTGTGAGGGTGCTTGGCACTACGGTCTTGGCCCAAAGTGGACAATATCTGCAAGCGGGTGGTCTGGGACCCAACATAAATCAACCAAAGCAGACTAAGGTGCGCTAAGAAGATAAACACTGTAAGAATTTAATCCAAGAGATTGAGCAAAAGAGATTTCTCTCAAGGGAAATTGTTTAACTCTCAACTCACTTGTCTTGGGATAATTTCACTCTAAAATCTACTTAGCCCATTCTTTACTATAAGCTTGTGATAGTTCTACCTCTCCACTACAAGAACCATAATTTCGTAAATCAAGAGGACTTTAAGGGTTGTAATGATGGATGAGGGCCAAGTGAAATGGATGGAATAAAAAAAAAGATGAGTAACATGCACCATAATTATTCTCTTCATGAAACAAGCATCAACTATTCTAAAGAAAGGATTTAAAATTCTACCATAGCAGCATTTCATTTGCTTTTTTTTTGTTTTTTTGTTCAACACAATTGAATTCTATACTTTAAAACAATTGCTTAGGCAAATTCATAATTCAGATGCAAACAACATTCCTTAAATATTCGATGAATTGACCTTTTTTTTTCAAATATCAACTTAAACTTAGAAAACTGGAAATAAAATATTTACATCAATATAAAGACATGTGCATGCATTAAAAACATGGCTCAAGGGGCTAGCAATGGTTAAGTGTTTAGGGGTATTTGTTTGGGTGAGGGGTTTTGAAATGAATGCCTCTATCATTTTCACAAAATTTTAGTTCATCAAGCCTTGATTAAGAATTAAAACAAGTTCTAGAGAGATATGAACTTAAGTAGATACACACAAATGAAAGAATTCAGGCTTAAATATCCTTCCAACAAGGTTAGTATCTCAATTAAGCAATCTCAAGGTTTAAAAACACATAGCGCCACTTTCTTAGCGTACCCTCACTTACCTTTAGTTGAAAACATTGAAAATGGAATTAGCCAAAATCAACTATCATTTAAAAACATGGATAGTTCTTTTCAAAATTACATGTAAGACTTTGAACTTTTCAAAACTTCAACACAGAAGTATTAAGAATCTAATTTGGAAGAATCGGTGAACTGAGGGAATAAAAGCATTGGCTTGGCCCGAGAAGAGATGAGGGGGGCGGGGCTTTGCCGCGGCGACCATAAATTATTGACCGCAGTGAAGTATGTAAATGACTGGCTTCGCCGCGGCAAAAACAAGGTTGGTTGCGGCGAAATATGCAAGAAGAAAGCTTCGCCGCAGAGAAGACATTGATAGCTGCAGCGAAAGGTAGCAAAAACGTGGAAAAAGAAGGCCATGTAATTTTGAATTTACCTCAAAAACCAAGTTCACAACTACTTAAGTGGCCAAAATTGATGCATGAAGAAACTTTTTGCTGAACTAAAAAAGATAGAAATACCTCCCCCATACTTGAACAAAATATTGTCCTCAATGTTAAACAAGTAACAATCACATAGTGAATATTAACGGGGAGAAACTGGAAGATAAAGCATAGGGGCCAATCAAAACACAATGAGAATCAACAAAAATTACATTATGTGCAATAGGCCAGTACAATCGATGAACTAGAATGGGATATTATTGAATTGAAAAACTACTAATTAAACTAAAAACTAAGTTATTTTCCTACTGGAGTAGTTTCTCCCCCACACTTACTCAGCAAACTAATGCTCTAAAACATGTAGTAAACAGTCACAAAGCAAGAGTAAGTAAATAAGTGGAGGAAAGAAAAAACCTGGGAGTTATAGAGGCTACTGATTCTCATAATAAACTTCAGCATTTGTCATGTCGATGCCAGCCTCCACGACGCCATAATCACCTGAAAAATTAACAGAAAACCTTTCTCCAAAAGAGTTATGGTTGACAATAGAAGAATCCAGGGAATACATTTTATATAACATCTCGTTCCCATACTAAGGGTCAAAACCCTAAAATTCGGTACATGTGAGCTCAAAGAGAGATTAAGAAAATACATTTCATGCTCATGCATAATGTTAGTATATATGCACATGAATTTAAATTTTTACACTCATTAAAATGACTGTACATGCATTCATTGGCATTCCGGGTTTAATTGACTTATATGTGAACGTGATTATATTGCGAATCGGTGTTTAGTTGTGTTGAAAATTAATTTGGGATGTATATTTAAGGATTTAAAATTTTTGGTGAAATTTAGGAAATTTCTGGAAATTTTAAGGGTATATTGGACTAGGAAAAATGCCAAATGGCAAAATAATTGATGAATAGTAATAGAAATAAATGTCAAATAGCAGTGGAAATTTTTATATGTGACATCAAGATTTAATGACTTATGTCATAGAAAATTGGGAGACAATTGGAGTAGAAATTGGAGAAAAAATGAACTAGTCATTAAAGTAGACCAAATGGAACCATGGGGAAGTGACATGAGGCAAGTGACATGTGTCACTTGCCACACCACTTGTTTTAAATCACAATACTCATTAAGTGAAAGACCCATAAGATGAAGAAATGAAGCTAACAAAAATAAGAGACAATTGTAAGTGAAAGACCAAATGAAGCTAACAAAAATAAGAGACAATTGTAAGTTAAAGACCCATCTTTGGTCTTTCACTTACAATTGTCTCTTATTTTTGTTAACTTCATTTGTTCATCTTCATCATTTACTTTCTTCTTCACTCACGATATCCCACCCTTACTCTATCATGTTGATGTTTGTTCAACTCTTTTACCTTGCTTCTTCGAGATTCATTGTCTCCTTCTTTTTGTTGCTAAAAGACCCAATATATTCCACCTTAAAAAGGTGAAGATCGTGTATGTTGAAGGAGCTAGGATCCCACAGTGATTTGAAGGAGCTTTGGAACTAAACATGTAAGTTAAACTTTGTTCTTCTTGAATTGATGAATGAAACATGTTTTGATGATAGTTAAGAGTTAAATGCTCATAAAGAGAGGATGGGTTCATGATGAAATGTGGATGAGAAATGGGGATAGATTCATGTCTTGCTTTTGGGTTTTGATGGATAATAAATTAGGGAATGACATAATGTTGGATTGGGTGAGTGAATGGTGTTTAATGGGTGCTGGAAAAATATTGACTGTAACATTTTCCATTTGATTATGCTTCAGTTCTTTAGCCATAATTTTGTTTTCTAGTTATACGAATGAGATGATTCTTGATTTGGAGTAAACTAGAGACATATGAATACAATTTTTATGAAGAAGTTGAATTCAAATTATGTTTAGAAGAGTCTCAAAATCTGACCTGAAGTTGAAAAACTGGGTTTGCTTTTGTGAAAATTTGCCACGACGAACTTGAAAGATTAGGTTAGGATTCCTTTTGGGTAAAGTTTGCCGCGGCCAACTCTAGGTTTCGCCGCAGCGAACTTGTGCAAATTTTGCGAGAATTCCTCTCTGGAGGAGTAAGCCACGATGAACTTTTTTCTGCAGTGAACATGTTTTGGTAGTTTGGGAATATCTTCTTCTATACTTATCCAAATAAGATGATTTTTGATTTGGAGTAAAATAGAGATATAGGGCTAAAATGCATCTGAAGGATTCAAATTTTGATTCAGTCTTTAAGACTTTCAATTTCTGGATAGAAGTTGAGTATAGTGTACGGTTTCAGTATAAGAACAGTCCAAAAATGTTTGGAGTATAACTTTCAGATTACTGAACCAAATTAAATGATTTTGGTGTTATTAGAAACTTAATACAATGGGGAACTGTTTTATAGAAGAAAGTTTTATCAAATTACTTCATTGATCTGTTCAAAATTATAATGGAAAATTGACCCAAAGGTTTGGAATTTTGGAGGTGATATTGGAAAGAATGAGAGTTTGGATATTGTATGATTATATAATGTTAGAATAACATTAGTGAATGAATTTTTGGTATTAAAGTACTAAAGAAATGTGTATAATGGAAATGAAGGGGTTCATATGAATATAGTTATGATTAAAAGGAAATGAGTAATGGGTATTAAATAAAAGGTGAATAAGATTTGGATACTGTGAGAGCTAATAATGCTAGAAATAAAATGATGAGTAATTGAATTATGAATTTTGATTCTAATAGTTTTATTGAGGTGTCTCCTAAGTACAAATTATACTTAGGTGAGTTTTGGAAGGCCATTGATAATGTGACAAGAATAATGGAAAGATACCCGGGATTGTCATTGAGCATGAATTGTACATATTCCATATTTATGCATAAACAAATACTTATAATTATGCAATTATTAATGTGTGTGCAACGTGTGTATTGCATAATGTTGATGTGCAGATACACGTCCGCATCCTAACATTTCTAGATCATGGAAGCTAATGCTAATCTAGAGCGTACTGTGAGTAGATCGAGATGGTCTTACTTTATTGTTTGTTTTGTTTAAGTTGTGAATTGAATGATTATGCAATGTGAATGTGTTGGTTCCAGACAATATATGTCCGAGGAGTTTTATAAATGTGAGAACATCAAGTGCTCCTTGTATATGAATTGGATTGAAATAAGTGTACATAATTTGAATTGTTAAATGTCGGACTACGGTCCGATGATAAATTTGTTATGGATGTGCATTTGCATATGAATGAAAACGTGATTTTCAATTTTAATGTTGAATGCAGGACTAAGGTCCGACGATATGCGAATGTTATTGAATGAGAATATGTAAATGTCATTGATGCATTCCATTTCATGAATGCATGAAAGATAAAGGTAGTTGTGACCAGAGTAGCCACCGAAAAAGAGCTTAAAACTCAAATTGTGAAAAAGAGCCTCGAGCTCAGAAAGTGATTAAGAGCCAAAGGCTCACTATGTAAAATGAGCCTGGTATCCCCAACGAATACAGAACAGTTATCAATGAGCCCAGTATCCACAATAGATACGAGACAATTATCAATGAGCCTGGTATCCACAATGGATATGAGACAGTTAGGCACTCGGTCACAACAAAGTAACAAATGGAAAGTGGGTCTCAAGTGCACTGTATATGCATGATATGAATGATTATAATGTGTTGAATGTAAAAATGTGAAACGATGGATCAAGTGTATGTGATTCAATATGATTATCAAATAAATGATGTGAATTGTGCGTTATATGACCGAGTGAGCCATCGATGAGGGTCACTCACTGACTTCGCAAAACTCACCTAAAATTTGCAACTATTTTTCAGGCTCAGACGAGTACCCCGTTAGATAAACGGGAGTATACTTACTGCATTCAAGTGAGAGAAAGAGGTTGGGATTAGTTGGCCTCTGCATTTGTATTTTCTTATTTTTGTATCAATTTGTATATTTTGAAATTTCTGTACAATGCAAATCTGAAACTATGACTATAAGTATTTTGTATTTTGTAATGAGCCCAAATGGTTATTGAAATTTGGATGATTGTATTGCTACGATTGAAAAGTTTATGAATAAAGTGGGCCCGTTTTGATTTCTGAATTCCGCATACGTGATCGATTAAATTGAAAAAAAATTGTACTGAATTATTTGAGTGTTTGACTATTCTAGCATGTCGCCCTTGCTGGGTACATACTCAGACATCACTCAGGATATCGAGCACGTGTCTTGCGAAGGTGGGGTGCTGCATTTTAAAGCCAAAGGAATCATCTTGCAATTCAAATTCATAGCAGGCATCATCAACAGCAATGTCAATCATGTTAACACCCAAAAGTGAGTAATCTTCATGAGGATGTTTCATTGCTTCATACATATTAAAACAAACTTTTTGATCACCTACTTCCATTGTAATGGTGCCTTCTTTCATGCTAATCACGGTGCTAGCAGTCCTTAAGAAAGGTCTACCAAGAATTAGTGTGGTGTCATGAACAAGTTCAGAAGACATGTCAAGCACATAAAAGTCAGCAGGAAAAACCAAACCCTTAACCTGGACCAAAATATCCTGTATAATGCCCACAGGATGCCTAATAGACCTATCAATCAATTGGAGTACTACAATTGTAGACTTAAGAGTCTTGACTCCCAATGAATTGTAAACGGACTTACACATGACATTAATAGCTGCCCTAAGATCTAACAAAGCTTTCCCTATAGTAACTTTACCTAAAGTACAAGGGATAGTAAAAGATCCAGGGTCTTGGCATTTCACAGGAATTTGAGGTTTGAATAAGGCAGACAGATTTGAGCTAACTTGAACTCTTTCATTTGGCCTAAACTTTCTCTTATGGGTACGCAAGTCTTTAAGGCATTTGGCATAAGCAGGGACCCATTTCATAAGATCAAGCAAAGGAATATTAACTTCCACTCTACTAAACAAATCAATAATATCTTTTTTGTGCTTAGTTTCAGTCATTCTTTTGCTCATCAAATATGAATTAGGAAAAGGAAGGTCTTGAAGATTTACCTCCTTACCATTGGCTTTATTGTCTCCCTGCTTGCTTGACTCACCATTCTCCTTTGATGTTGCCTGTTCGTGTTTGCTCGCAGAATTTGTTCCTTTGTTATGCAAAAGTGTGGTCTCCTTTTCAGCCAAAAGTGCTCTCTCCTTAGAGCTTTCAGACTTCTTGATCCTTACAGGTGTGAAAGGCAACTCTTCACATTCAATCTCCTCCTCAATTACTTCCTCATCTTGATCACTGAAGTTCACTTGCTTCCCACTTCGAAGAGTGAGGGCATTCAAACCCTTAGGGTTTATAACAGTGTGTGAGGGAATAGTTCCATTGCTCCTAGCTTATTGCTCACTCATGTTATTGGATAGCTGAGTGACATAGCAGTTGATGTTTTCGGTCTTTGTCTCCCATTGCTCCATCATTTTCTCTAGGGCATTGAATCTAGCATCATTCTTAGAAAAGTCTTGATGAATAAGAGAAGCTATAGCATTGAACTGGTTGATTCGAAGCCTTCTTGTTCTTACCCTTAGAGGTCAAATCAAAAATTTAATTCCAAGGATTGCAGTATAAAATGCAACCTCGGGTCGAGTCACTTAATCGGAACCTAATGAATTGATCTAAGCTAACTATGAGTCATGAAATGCAAGCTAAGGAAAGGGGGTTTTGGTGTTTGTAAATCTTGGCAAAATGAAATTAATTGTAAGGAAAATGTAATAAAAAGTATTTTTGGATTTTTGGGAATAAGTAAAGCAGTAAGATAAAAAACACGAATCAAATGATAATGGTATCCTCTGGAAAATGAGCTTTGGCTATCATAATTGAAAACAAATTTTTATGGGAGTGAATCACTAAGTTTCAATTGGTAAACCTTAAAGAACTCTTTAAGTCCAAAGTTTTAGTCCATGAACTCCATTTCTTAAAACCTTATTAAATGCATCTTAGTGTGTGCAATGGGTAAGTCAATGCAATAAGTCATTTTGTAATCTAGCATCATCTCAATATCAAACACAACTAGGTAGATAAAAGAGAATTAACAAAATCACAAATAGACATATATGAGACTTCATATATTCGAGTTCAAGGTTCTACATCAACAAAACCCTTTAACACATTGAATGTTCAACACTTGATTAAACTCTAATCAAGAATATTCATCTACAAATTACAAATCCTAAACCTAGTAATTCACAACAATGTAGCTGAACATGATTAAACTACTCCCCTTTGAAGCCCGTTAAACTCTAGCGATTGCTATATCTCTAAGAGGAAAGAGGTGCCTAGCCAAGCATAGCTTCAGGAGAATTTACAGCTAGAAACCCCCCAAAAGCATCCATGGTAGCAGCTGTCGGTGGAGGAGTGGACGATGAAGTGGAGGAGAATGGATGAACTTGTGTCCGATCATTGAGAGAGAGTCCAAA
>JAOQMQ010000195.1:22196202-22218880 GCA_027563845.1 Erythroxylum subrotundum | reverse complement strand
AATTTTGTTAGGAAGAGAACCAAAAGAAAAACAAAACAAAGGAAAAAATAAAGCTTAAATGCTTGACTTCTTATTAGTTGCCCATTTTTAAACACAGAACCAAGTTGCCTTTATATAGGTTTACATAAAACAAACATAGCTTAAAACTAGGCTGACACACCTACTACTAGCTATTTATTAGCAACTACTTTGCCTAGCTATTTATGAAGAAGAAAGATGGGTCGCTGAGGATGTGTGTGGACTACCGGAAGTTGAACCATGTTACGATCAAGAATAGATATCCGCTCCCACGCACCGATGATTTGTTTGATCAGTTGCAAGGGGCGCGAGTCTTTTCGAAGATAGACTTGCGATCGGGTTACCATCATTTAAGGATAAAGGAGTCCGATGTATTAAAGACTGCTTTTAGAACGCGGTATGGCCACTTTGAGTTTTTGGTTATGCCTTTTGGATTGACAAATGTGCCTGCAGCTTTTATGGATTTAATGAACAGGGTCTTCAAGTCCTTCTTAGACCAATTTGTCATTGTTTTTATAGACGATATATTGGTTTATTCTAAGAGTGATAAAGAGCATGAGGAGCATTTGTGGGTTGCTTTGGAGACTTTGAGGAGGAATGAATTGTATGCAAAGTTTGATAAATGTGAATTTTGGTTAAGAGAAGTAGATTTTCTCGGACATGTGATTTCGGAGCGCGGAATACATGTGGATCCGAGAAAGATAGCAGCGGTTGTGAAATGGGAAGCACCTAAGAATATAGCAGAAGTGAGGAGTTTCTTGGGTTTAGCTGGATATTACAGGAGGTTCGTGGAAGGCTTTTCTCTAATAGCAGCTCCACTTACCAGGTTGACCAGAAAGAACCAGAAGTTTGAGTGCACAGAGGAATGCCAGAAAAGCTTTGAGGAGCTTAAGGGTCGATTGACGAGTGCACCAATTTTGACCTTGCCTTGGGGTAATGATGGATATAGGGTATATAGTGATGCCTCGAGAAAGGGATTAGGCTGCGTGTTGATGCAAGGTGAGAAGGTGATCGCCTATGCCTCGAGACAATTGAAACCTCATAAGATGAATTATCCGACGCATGATTTAGAGTTAGCTACCATAGTTTTTGCATTGAAAATCTGGAGGCATTATTTGTATGGAGTCACCACCAGGGTGTTTACTGATTATCAGAGTCTGAAATATCTGATGAGTCAGAAAGAATTGAATTTGAGGCAGAGAAGATGGTTAGAGCTGTTGAAGGATTATGATTTAATGATAGATTATCATCCGGGGAAAGCAAATGTTGTAGCAGATGCTTTGAGTAGAAAATCGACTCTGGCTCATGTGAAGACAGTGTATTTTCCTTTGCTGAAGGATTTAGCCAAGCTCCGAGTAACCTTGGCTCAAGCAGAATCAGATTGTATTTTAGCAAATTTTAGAGTAAGGCCAGTGTTGAATGAAAAGATTAAGGAATTGCAAGAGCAGGATGAGTACTTGAGTAAGCTCAGAGAAGAGATAAAGAATGGTAAACCTTCTGAAGTAGAGGTAAGGGAAGATGGATTGATGGTGGTAGGTAGCAGACTGTGTGTTCCTGATGTGTAAGGATTAAAGGATGAGATTTTGGATGAGGCATATAATGCGCCTTACGCAATGCACCCAAGAAGTATAAGAATGTATAGAGACTTGAAAGAGCATTTCTGGTGGAAAGGAATGAAGAGAGAAGTTGCAGAGTATGCTAAGACATGCTTAGTGTACCAGCAAGTTAAGGCTGAGCACTAAGCACCTTCCGGTAAGCTTCAACCGTTGTCGATTCCGGAATGAAAATGGGAGAAGATTTCGATGTATTTCTTGATGGGATTACCAAGATCTAATAGGAAGCATGATGTAATTTGGGTGATTGTGGATAGGCTAACCAAGTCTGCTCATTTCTTACCGATTAGACAGACGGATTCGTTAAATGTTTTGGCTAAGAAATACATGGATGAAATAATTAGACTGTATGGGATTACCAGTTCGATAGTTTCGGATAGGGATCCCAGGTTCACCTCCAGGTTTTGGGAAAGCTTACAGGAAGCTTTGGGGACTAAGTTACACTTTAGTACAGCTTTCCATCCGCAAACTGATGGACAATCGGAGAGGACGATTCGGACTTTGGAGGCGATGTTGAGAGCTTGTGTTATGGACTTTAAAGGCTCATGGGATGATCATTTGGGAATTCAGATGGCGCCATATGAAGCTCTGTATGGTAGGAGGTGCAGAACTCCTATTTGTTGGGATGAGGAAGGTGAGAGGAGGCTTGTAGGGCCTGAGTTGGTTCAAGTCACTGTTGAAAAGATCAAGTTGGTGAAACAGAGGTTGAAAGCAGCTCAAGACAGAATGAAGAGTTATGAGGATGTTCATAGAAAAGAGATGGAATTCGATGTGGGAGACAGCGTGTTTCTTAGAGCTTCTCCATGGAAAGGAGTTTTGAGATTTGGTAAGAAAGGCAAACTGAGTCCGAGGTATATAGGCCCCTATGAGATCCTTGAGAGGATTGGGCCTTTGGCTTATAAGTTAGATTTGCCAGTGGAATTGTCTAAGATCCATAATATTTTTCATGTATCGATGTTAAGGAAATATCGATCAGATCCTTCGCACATAGTTCAGCTTTCAGAAGTTCAATTAAGAGAAGATTTGACTTATGAGGAGCAACCAGTGGAAATCTTAGATTCGAAGTAGAAAGTCTTGAGAAACAAGGTAGTAAAGCTAGTCAAAGTCTTATGGAGGAACCATTCGACAGAAGAAGCAACATGGGAGCCTTTGGATGCGATGAAGAGAAGTTTTCGCATCTCTTTGATGTTTCAGGTAAGAATTTCGAGGACGAAATTCTTTTAGGGGAGGAGAATTGTTAGACCTTGTTTTCTTTCTAAATTTGCATAATTGTTTAATTGATTGTTTATGCTTATTTAATTGTGGTTTAAATTTTTATGTTAGATTGGGCCTTTAATTTGAGTTGAGGGAAAGATTAGAAATTAGAAGTAGTATGAAGTGTTAGGAGTAAGTTAGAATTGAACTAAGATAGTTGGAGTCATTAAAAGCCAAGTAAGGGCATAGTTGGAAAGGGGCTTTAAGTGAGGGGCATTATGGGAAAGCAAGGAAGAAAATAAAAGAAAAAATTAGAAGAAGGGGGGAGAGGATTGTCGTGGAAGCTTGAGAAGGAGGAGAAGAAATCGAAGAAGAGAGGGGAAGGAGGAGGAAGAATCGAAAATCCAAGGAGGAAGAGAAGAAAAATTGTGGAAAAGAAGAAGAATCAAACTTTAAGGTTAGTTTTCATCATCTTCTTCATGCTTTGATTGAGATTTGAGTGTGGTTTTGTTGAAATGAAGAAAACCTAGAGAGAGTAAGGGGTTAGTGAGGAAGAAGAAGATGATGGAGTCTTTGTGTTTTTGGGGTTATCAAGGTAGGGTTAGAGTTTTTATCCATTTGACTTATGAATAGATTATATTGAAATTCATTAGGGTTTATAATGATTAGGGGAATTTGGGGATTTTTCCCAATTGAGTTGAATTCATGAAATTTTGTTTGTGTTTAGGCAATCACGAGGCTATCCAAGAGCAAAGGGAAGGAAGCCATTGATTTTGAAATTTTTGCTAGTAAAAGGTGGGTAATCTACTTATAGTTGTTGAATAATATGTGCTAAATGGCTTGTTTTACTTGTTAAAATGTTGATATTTCACTATGATAGATATAATTGTGATAATTGATTAAGTGTGTTTATGACATGTTATGCTTTGATGAATGCTTGGCATTTTGATATGGTTATTATGCTATCGAAGTGAATCATGGCATTTTGTGAATGATTAAGTCATGAAATTTGATTGTGTTTGGGCGAGAGGGGACCGTTTTGTAATCACATCAATATTGACATAATGCCTTCTCCCGGCAGCCCGCTTGTGGCCCACGAGATTCGAAATGGAATCGTTTCGTTCACGATACAAACTTCGGTTTCATCGTTCCGTTTCACGGAACCCTCAAACCAAATTGTTGGTGCATTACATTTTTTACGTGTTTATTCATGCTTTGAATTGAATTTTAGCCAATATGTCTTATTTGAAGGTGTTATGAAGTATGGCATGTGTATTGAGTTCTAAATGTTAAATTTACATTGTAATGAAAATGCCTATATGAATATGCGTGTGTGCTATTGAATATGGTCACTTGTGTGGCACAATACCAATGGCTATAAGTATTTTAGCCACTTAGCTGTGAAGCTCAACCCATGTTTTTCCCTCCCCTCAGGTGCAGATCCAGAGGGCCGATAAACCCTCGCAAGGCATTTGGACGATTCCGAGAGAGTAGTTTTTGTATTAAGTTAGTAGCTAGGCTTTTGAGTAGCTTTAGTAACATATTGAACATTGAGCATCAATTGTATTTTTGTACTTGTGTAAAGCTTGAATGACATGTCAATATGTACTTAAAGCTAGGAATGAAAGCTATGTATTGAACTTCATTTGGATTTGGAAATGAAATGAAATCTTGGAAAGTTTCTTTTTATATGAATATACAATTTTCAAAGTGAATATATGTGGAATGTGTATAATTGAATGTGTTGGATTGTGATTTGCCAATTACAGATGAGTTGAGTTTTGGAAGTTTTATGTAATTAGGTTGGTTTTAAATGGTATTGAAGTGGTGTTGTTCTTGAAAGGATGATTTTGAGAAGTTTAGAAGTGTATTTGGTGTTTGGTTGGAAGATGAAAAGGCTTGGAAGAAGTCTGGACTTGTTGTCCAGTGTGTGTCCTTTAAATGGACATGCATGTCCGTTTAACGGACACTTTCGGATGGATTTGGTGTGCGTCTCCAGCTTGTGGCCGTTAAACGGACATGAATGTCCGTTTAACGGACCTTCTCGGATGGTTTTGGTCTGTTTGTCCAGCATGTGTCCGTTAAATAGACATGCAAGTCCGTTTAACGGACATTCTTGGGGAAGATTTGGGCAGTTTGGCCATTTGATGTCCGTTTAACGGACATGCGTGTCCGTTTAACGAACATCCTCTGGCCAATTTTGGTATTTTGCATTTTTGTCTGTTTTCGAAGCCGATTCTCGTTTTGTGGTCTTCTTGAGAGTTTTAGATCGCGTTGGGTTATTTCCAGTTGGTCCAAGAACGAAAGCATTCTAACTTTTGTAGAAAAAGTTTTGGTGTTCGCGCCAAGTTACGTTCCGTTAGAGTTAGGGTTGGTTGAGATAACCCTATAGGAAACCCGCTAACGCTTTTCGTTTTCAGTTTGGATGGTTGGGCTTCGGGAACAGGGTCCAACATCTTTTGGTATCAGAGCCCTAGGTTTTAGGAGTCCTAGGCGTAGAATGTGTTTTGTTGTGCTATGCATTATTGTGTTATGTGACAAATTGTTTTCATATTGACTTGATTATTTACATTAAGTGACATGCATATCATGCATACATGTAGACTGTGAGCTAATCGTGAGTGTTTCTATTGAAGGAGTGAAATGCCACCTCGTAGAAGGACACGATGAATAATGCAAGGATCAGTCGCACTTGACCCTCCATCGAGAGAGGAGGGCACGGATGAGTCTAAAGCCCCAGGAGATGCTGAGGCTTCTGTAGGGCATAGTAGTGGGCCCTCTCGATCTCAGACTCAGGAGTCGCCTGTTCTGCAGGAGCAAGCGCCTGCCTTAGATCCGATATTGTTCCAAGCTTTCACCCAGGCGTTTGTCCAGGCTATAGGACAAATGCCGCAATCTTCTGCCCCAGTCAAGAAAGGGAAGCAGTTTGACAAGTTGAGAAAATTTGGAGCGGTAGATTTCTATGGGAACTCTGATCCCGAGGAAGCTGAGATCTGGTTGCGAAAGACAGAGAGGATTCTTCATGAGAAGGTTGAGTATGCTGTGAGTCTGCTTCAAAGGGATGCCCTGCATTGGTGGGAAAGTATTCCAGGAAGTCAGCTGAAGCCACCAGTTTTGGCATGGGATGACTTCCTCAGCTGAGGTATACATTCAGCAGAAGCAGAGGGAGTTCCTGAGTCTCACTCAGAGGGAGATGTCGGTCAGTGAATATGAGCGTCGGTTCACTCAGTTATCCCGGTACGCAGCAGAGCTGGAGCTGAGTGAAGCAGCTAAGTGCCGACGATTTGAGTCTGGTCTGCACCTAGCTATCAGAGAAATAGTAGTGGTGCAGAATTTCTGTGATTTCCAGCAGTAGGTGGAAGCAGCACTGAGGGTGGAGAACATAGAGAATATAAAGAGTGCTGTTAGCAAGAAGAGGAAAGGTAGAGAGCAGTTCAAAAAGGGATTCGGTGCTCGTATGTCAGAGAGAAGTGCCAGGACTCTTCCTGCTCAGTCAGAGGAGAAGAGTAGTGGAGCAAGCAGACCGAGGCCGATGAGAACTGGTTCTCATCAAGCCTCAACGGTTGGAGGCAGTAGAAAGGGAGATGGGGATAAGCCGCGCACTCCTAAATGTGAGCATTGTGGGAGGTTCCACAAAGGAGAATGCTATCGATTGTCCGGAGCGTGCTTCAATTGTGGTGAGAAGGGGCACATGGCAAGAGAATGCCCCCAGGAGCCAAGAAATGAGAGAAGTCAGATGCAAACCTCCAGGAGGGCTGAGACAGTGGGGCACAGGTCAGTGTCAGAAATGGGCAGTAGAAGTTCTGAAGCCGCCAGGAAAGTGAACCTTCTAGGGAGACCGAGGGTTTAAGCTCCAGCCAGAGTATTTGCCATGACAAAGGAGGATGCTGAGGCATCCCCAGAAGTAGTAACTGGTATGCTTAAACTCTTTGCTGAAGATGTTATTGTTTTGATTGATCCGGGTTCTACTCATTTGTTTGTGTCAATGAGTAGAACTATGCATGATAGAGAATTGAGCCCATTGGATACTCCTTTACTGGTGAGTACTCCAATTAGCCAATGTATTGTTGTTAGTCAGGTTTTTAGAGACTGTGAGATTCGTATTGGAGAGGATCGTTTAGTGATGAATCTAATGCCTTTGAGAATGGGAGGCTTAGATGTGATTTTGGGGATGGATACTTTGGAAAAGTATAATGCCAATTTGGATTGTAAGCACAAGATTCTGGAGATTGAAATGGACAATGGTAGAAAGGTGGTGTTTGTGGGGGACAGAAAGGCGAGTCCGACCAGAATGGTTTCGGCTCTGACGGCGGATAAGCTGATGAGGAAAGGTTGTGACATATTCCTAGCCTACGTGGTAGACGCAAAGGCAGATGGAGGGAAATTGGAAGAAATCCCTGTGGTCATGGAATTCCCTGACGTCTTTCTCGAGGAATTACCAGGACTACCTCCTTCAAGGGAAATTGAATTTCCTGTCGAACTTCTTCCTGGCACAAGGCCAATCTCAATTCCGCCTTATAGAATGACCCCGACAGAATTGAAGGAGCTTAAGGAGCAGCTGGAAGTTTTATTGGAGAAGGGTTATATTAGGCCGAGCTCTTCGCCTTGGGGAGCTCCAGTTCTCTTTGTAAAGAAAAATGATGGATCGCTGAGGAAGTGTGTGGACTACCGAAAACTCAATCAGGCTATTATCAAGAATCGATATCCGCTCCCGCGCATCGATGATTTGTTCGATCAGTTGCAAGGAGCGAGAGTGTTTTCTAAGATAGACTTGAGGTCAGGTTATCATCAATTGAGGATAAAGGGATCTGATGTGTTGAAGACTGCTTTCAGAACACGGTATGGCCACTTTGAGTTTTTGGTTATGCCTTTTGGATTGACGAATGCGCCTGTAACTTTCATGGACTTAATGAATAGGGTTTTCAAGTCCTTTTTAGACCAATTTATTATTGTCTTTATTGTTGATATATTGGTTTATTTTAAGAGTGATAAGGAGCATGAGGAGCATCTGAGGATTTCTTTGGAGACTTTAAGAAGGAATGAATTGTATGCAAAGTTTGAGAAATGTGAATTTTGGTTAAGAGAAGTAGCTTTTCTTGGACATGTGATTTCTGAGCGCGGAATACATGTGGATCCGAGAAAGATAGAAGCGGTTGTCCAATGGGAAGCACCTAAGAATATAGCAGAAGTAAGGAGTTTCTTGGGTTTAGCTGGATACTACAGGAGGTTCGTGGAAGGCTTTTCTATTATAGCAGCCCCAGTTACCAAGTTGACCAGAAAGAATCAGAAGTTTGAGTAGGCAGAGGAATGCCAGAAAAGCTTTGAACAGCTTAAGGATCGATTGACGAGTGCACCAATCTATGCATGTTAAGTTTGATGATGATTCTCATCCAGATAGAAGAGATGATTCTGATGATGAAACGCTTTCTACTCCCTTAGTTGATAATCGAGACATGTCACCATTAGATGTTCCACTTGAGAAGGTAGAAGATATTCCTAAAAACTTTAGTCTTAGAAAAGACTAGAAGTATAAATCTTCTTACCCAGAAAACCTGATTATAGACGAAACTTCAGAAGGAGTGAGAACTAGGTCTAAATTTAGAAGAGAGGCAAATGTAGCTTTTATTTTTGAATTAGAACCTAATAAAATTGATGAAGCTCTTCAAGATGAAGCTTGAATTTCAGCCATGCAAGAAGAGTTAAATCAATTTACAAGGAACAAAGTTTGGTCTTTAGTTCCTAGGCCTCCCAATAAGTCTATCATAGGAACCAGATGGGTACTAAAAAATAAACTAGATGAATCAGGAAAAGTAAACCATAACAAAGCTAGATTAGTAGCTCAAGGCTATAATCAACAAAAAGGAATAGACTATAATGAAACTTATTCTGCTGTAGCTAGACTAGAAGCTATTAGGATTTTGCTTGCATATGCTGTTTGTCATGATATAAAACTGTTTCAAATGGATGTGAAAAGTGCCTTTCTGAATGGTTTTATAGATGAAGAAGTTTATGCAAAGCAACCTCCTAGTTTTGAAGATTCTGATAAACCAGATTATGTCTATAGACTTAAGAAAGCTTTGTATGGATTAAAACAAGTACCCCCGGGCTTGGTATGATCATCTAAGTTACTTTTTGATTAGAAATGATTTTATTAGAGGACAAGTAGATACGACTCTGTTTAGAAAATGTATTAAAAATGATTTCATTGTAGTACAGATATATATAGATGATATTATTTTTGGTGCAACTTTTAAGAGGCTATGTTCCAGTTTTGAAAATCTTATGAAAAGTGAATTTGAAATAAGTATGATGGGGAATTGAAATTCTTTCTTGGTTTACAAATTAAGCAAACCGAAGAAACGTTTTTTATTCAGTAACAAAAATATATCAAAGAACTATTAGTTAAGTATAAAATGGAAAAGGTCAAACCTATATCAACCCCTATGCATCCTTCAATTCTTCTAAGGATGAAGCGGGTAAAAAGGTTGATCAAACTCTTTTCAGAGGAATTATTAGTTCTTTACTTTACCTAACTGCAAGCAGGCCTGAAATATTGTTTAGTGATTATTTGTGTGCAAGATTTCAAGCAAATCCTAGAGAATCTCATTATATTGTTGTCAAAAGAATATTGAGATACTTGGTAGGTTCTACTGATCTTTGCTTAATGTATGAGAAAGGTAAAGATTTCAGGTTAATTGGCTACTGTGATGCTGATTATGTTGGAGATAGGATTGATAGAAATAGTACAAGTGGAGGTTGTCACTTTCTTGGTCATAATCTAATTTCTTGGTCAAGCAAGAGACAAAGTTCAATTGCTCTATCTACTGCAGAAGCTGAATACATGTCAGCTACAAGCTGTTGCTCACAGACGTTGTGGATTAAGTATCAGTTAGAGGATTATTCTATCCAAGAAGATCAGATTCCAATCTTCTGTGACAACACAAGTGCTATTAATCTCTCAAAGAATCTAATACAACACTCGAGGGAAAAGCATATTGAAGTTAGACATCATTTTATACGAGACTATTTACAGAGAAGAATCATTAGTCTACAATTTGTTGAGACGAATCAACAATGACCGGATATCTTCACTAAACCTTTGAGTGAGGATAGATTCAAGGAAATCAGAAGAAACTTGAATATGGTAATGCTGAATGACCATTCGTCTAACACATCATGACCCAGACGATTCGTATAAGAAGAAGACAAAAAATCGTAAGTTTTCAAGTAAATAGTAACGGTAAGTTATGAACGGTAATTTTTCAAGAGTAGGTATTAGAAGGAAATCTTCTCAAGATTCTAAAATATCTTCTACTCTAGAATTTTCTTGAAATAATTTGAAACTGACTTGTTTAGTGCTCTCAACTAAGATGATTCAATACTCTGTTCTAAGCTTCAAATTCTTTTCGTTTCATATTCTTACTTTCTGTGTTTAGTTTTTATTTGTTACAGATCACAAATGGAGCAATCTTTTATCAATGGGATACATGTTGATTTCATCTCCTTAAAGGAAAATCAGATGAACATTGAACCAGAAATTGAAGCAGTTGGCTGTAGAAATTTCTTCAATGTTCATGAGAAGGTCTATTTATATGAGATATATGACTTTTGGAAGAATGCAAAGGTGGTAGACGACACCTTAGTATCACTGGTAGATGGATTGATAGTTATCGTGACACAAGATACTATCGAGAGGGCCAGTGGATGTTCTAGTATTGAAGTAAAGCTGTTTAACAATACAAGATGGATTACTCAAGGTCGTGTAGATAGAATGCACATTAATCGACAACTATATGGAAGTAGTGATCCAAAAGTGAAGAAGGCTTCAACCCTTGATCCAAACGCTAGGGTTCTACATTCACTGCTTCTACATTGTGCTCTACTAAGATTAGGCTCGAAGCATATTGTGACAATGAATGATGAACATTGTTTGTTTCACCTACTGAATCACCAACCCATTAATCTTCCATACTTGATTTTGAAGTACATGATGAAGTTAAAGGGAGATTCTAGCTCTTTACCTTATGGTATGTTGTTGACGAGGATTTTTAGAGAATCTGGAAACTTTCTCGTCAGAGGTAATAGGATAAAGATGGATGTGAAGAGCATTATCAATGCTACTACTATTCATAGAATAGGGATAAAGTCTGAAGATGAGGCGGATGCAGGTTCTACACCTAAAGAAAGGTCTGAGGGGGAGCTTATAATAAGACGGAGCAGGAGCAAACGTGTTAGGTATGCAAGAAAAACAAAACCTCTATCGACTGCAAAAACATCCGCAGAAGAAAAGACTGAGAAATAGTCTGAAGTATTAATAAAATCTAAGACGATTCTACGAAAAGAGGAAAGCTGAGCTCAATAACCATTGCAACAAGTGTCATTGAAGAGAAAGGCAGAGACACTTCAATCAGAAAAATCCAAACAGTCAAGAAGGTCACCAAGACTATTGACCTTACGATAATAAGAACAGAAGAAGCAGAAAGCTCTGATTCTTGGTAAAGATTATGAAAAGAAAGAGAAAAGACAGTAGTCTACGAGATCAATTGTCTCTATTTTGCAAAGTCAATCAACAAAATCATTTAGAGAGATAGAGATAAAAAGGAAGTTAATATTTGAGAGGAAGAAATCTCAACAACAACTTTCTTCTAAAATGATAGAAGAACAAAAGAAGATGAAGCCCAGTTTGAAAAAGGTTTCTTCATCTGATGTTCAACAGAAGATGAAGACAGTTGAACACCAATTGGAACCTTATAATCCTTCTCAACCAATCAACAAAAAGGATTTGAGAATAAAGATTATAGAAGAATCAGTACCTGTTCAAAGCAGAAGCTTAATAATTATCAAAGAACCTTTTAAAAAGTCAGTCAAGGTACAAATCGAACCTATACTGATTAATGATCAGACAATACATCTTCTAAGTCATGAAGAAAGAAGATTATATGGTATTCTGCGAGATAAGGAGGCAGAACCATATCCAATGAAGATTTCAAAGGATCGATATACAATCTATCCGATTACAAGCAGAACATCAATAAAAATTGTGCCAGATATACAACTAAGATGTTCAAACCCTATGATAAACGAAGAAAAAGGGAAAATTAAGATGTTTCCTGAAGGGAATGAAGATGATCTTACAGAAGAGCAGATTCGAGTAGTTGTGAAGAATATAGATGATGTATGTAATGCAGCTCAATTTAGAGGTATCTATGTTTCACATCACATTTCAAAAGCATCAGAAAGTCAATTTGGAGTTTACACCACAGATGCAAACTTCAAGGTAGTTGGCAAAGTGACAGAAGGATAGTACCGAAGCATCATGGTTGAAGGTATCAATTTCAACTTAGAAACCTTTGTGCATTTAATCATGCATTTCAAAACTTTAGGTTTCATACCTTCAGTCAAAGAAGTATTACTGTTGAATTCCGTTTTCGGAACCTAACTCTTCCAAAATATCATAACACTTGAGCATATTTCCATGAAATCTCCTTGACCATTTTAATAGGGAGTCAAAGAACATACAGAATCGAAACTACTTCAATCTATCATTTCATTACTCAAGCAGCAGAGTTTGAAAAAAACTTTATTTACATATCGAAAGCCACACCATTGGCTTATTACAAAAATACAAAATAGCAAATGAAGCAATTCCCTTAGGCTCTTGATCACTTGATCTCTTACCTATCCCCTGAAGATGGGATAGAAAGGGGGTGAGCTTGAAAGCTCGTGGGTTACAGTTTATAACAGAAAAGTAAGTAACACTTTTGAAACCATTTTACTTGTTATAAAAAATATCTTATTAAATCATAAAATACTTGTTTTTCAAAATTCTTGTCATGTAGTCAAATTCACGACTGCAAGACATGAATGCCTAAGACTTGTTCAAACATATTATAAGCATGTAAGCACATCAGGGTGGTTTGGGTAAGTCCATAATGATGACGCACTACACATTTCCATATAATGGTCCTGTGTAGTCGTAAACTTAAGGGAGTCAATAAAGGAGCTCCGTGCCACTAGCAGGCAGGCGGGAGAAGCCTCAACTTGTTCAACGTGCACGTGACATTCTTGAATGGACCACCAAAACCCACATAACATGTATTTCAAAACTTGTTGCCCAAAATGGCACTTTTCGAAAACTTGATTTCATATACTTGATATATTTCGAAAACCATTTCCGAAAAAATGATTTCATAAACATGCGATCTTTTCAAAAGAAATCATTTTCACAAATCATGACACAATTCACATATCAATCATGCATCATTTTCTCAATTCATTCAAGACACAATTAATGCAACACTAATGATGCAATTTAAATCATTAAATTTACTTGATTTAAAGAAAACAAAATTGGCTTATTTACTCTATTATAAACATGTACCGACCTTGATTTCCTTGCTTAACTTTGCTCAAATTTCCTCTACTCTCCTTGCTCCTCTTGCCTCTCTTGATTTTCTTCAACATTGACAAAAATCCCTACATCAATAGGCATTCAATTGAGAAACCCATAAGACATATTCACTAAAATTGATCCTAGAATTCTTAAAACCATACATTTCTTAAGCTATACAAACCAAAACCCTTTCAAAAATCCAACAAATCAAAAGTTCTCTTACCTTGATTCTTCACCAAATGAAGAGATCTTTGGCTCAATTGGAAGCTCTTCTCTTCCTCCACCTTTTTCTCCTCTTGAATAACCTCAAAATCTCTCTTAAAGGCTAAGGAAATTAAAACCCCAGCTTGTTTTCTCTTCTTTCTCTCTTTCATTCTTTTTCATGTTTCTCTCTCTTTTCTCTTTTCTCCTCCACGCATTTTGCTTCTTCTCCCCCTCCTCCAATTCACGTTCTCTCCTTCTCTTAAATATAAGTCCACAATTTTTTCTTCCTTTTTTGCCCTTAATGAGTCCAAAAAGTCCCATTTGCCCTTCCATGTATGCCTTATGTCTTTTGTGCTTAAGTGTCTTGCCAAAAATATCCTTGAACATTCCTACATAACACTATCTTCTAGAAAAAATCTTCTCTGTCTTAAGCTTCTAATGACATCAAAATCATTCAATTTGGTTTAGAAATTCGAAACTTGTAATCCAAACATTTCAGACTATTGTTCGACTGAAACAATACACTATACCCAACTTCCATCCAGAACGTGAAAGTCTTAGAGACTGACTTACAATTCACTTTCTTCAGATAATTTGTAAGTCTATCTCTCTAGTTTACCACAAGTTAGAAATCATCTCTTTTGGAGCTCTACAGATCAAGATATCATCAAAATACTAAAGTATGTTTAGTAAAATAACACTAGTTCATATTATTTAAGAGCACACTCATTGTACCTGTTCCACATTTTTCACTCAATCTTTCTTAAATCATTTCAGATGGCTATGATTTTTGTTGGAGATATAGAGCAATGTCTTACGAGTCCAATGGTTCAAGAATCAAGTCATTTGGGTGTCTATAGAAGAAGTTATGGCCAAAGAATCCAATCTAGTTTTGTCCTCATTCATATTGAACCTGTCTTGGGACAATTTGTATAACTTTCCCTACTGATGTGGGATTTAGATGTTGTTTAGATGGTTTGAAAGAGGACTTCAATATCTACAACTTTAATGAAGACCTTGAAGAAAAATGTTACCATATGAGGTGTCAAAAATAGGAACAAACGATATGACATCATTTATAGACGAAGTGACATTATTAGACGATACAAGATTGGGAAAATTGCCATAACTTTCCCTATAGATATCTGATTAAGGTGTTTCTTAGATGGTTGTTCAAGATCTACAACTTTTGTGAAGAACTTAAGGAAAAATGATATCTTTTTTATGGTAAAAAATGGAACAGAAGATAGGTACAGACGAAAAAGTAGAAGAAGCAAAACATAGAAGATATGACGTCATCACAGACCATGTGACGTCATCACGAAAGAAGCAAAAAGTAGAAGAAGTAAAAAGTAGAAGAAGCAAGACATAGAAGATATGACATCATCACAGACTATGTGACGTCATCACAGAAGAAGCAAAAAGCATAAGAAGCAAAACATATAAGAGATGACGTCATCACAGAAAAAGCAAAAAGCAAAAGAAGCAAAAAGCAGAAGAAACAAAACATAGAAGAAGCAAAAAGTAGAAGCAGCAAAACGTAGAAGATTTGATGTCATCACAGCCCATGTGACGTCATCAAAGAAGAAGCAAAAAGTAGAAGAAGCAAAACATAGAAGATACAACTTCACTCTTGAACATCTTCCCTTATGAGGACCATAACTTTCAACTCAGATGTCTAAAAATTTCGTACTATATACCGTTGGAAAGATAAAAGAAAGACCTACAACGTTCTAGAAGACATATTTGCCTAAATCAGCCTAAATTGATCCAGATTTTTCCTAAAATCAGAACACAGATTTTACATTCATCCACCAATGTACTGAACCCAATTCTCAACTTTATGACAAATTTTTGAGATTCTTAGAGATAGAATCTAAATTCGATGTCTTCATAAGAAATGTAGCCATATGTCTCTAGTTTAATCTAAATCATGAATTATCGTGTTTGGATAACTAGAGAAAAAGTTATGGCTAAAAGACTGAAGCATACTCAGTGAACATTTTCCAGATCTACTACCGATTTGTTTCAAAATCTTTCCTTAACATAACTCATACCAAGATCACCTTTACTACTTCATTTACTCTCATTCTCAACTTCATTTCAAATCAATATCATCCATAACAAAATTATAGTCCATGATTAATCATGAGCACTAATAACAGAACATACACATATATACCTATCCTTCATCAACTTACTACACATATTCAACTTCATTTTTGCTTTCATTTCACTTCTAACTTTCTTTAATTCTTCCCATTGCAAAATCTCTTATCCACCAAAAACACCATAGCAAATCATGAATCTATCCACTTTTCTCATTCCTTACTTTACTCTTGTCTATCATTTCTTGGTTCAAAATTTTTTCATTCATTTGTTATTTACCCATAACTAATCACCAAAATTTCTCATTTAATATTTCCAATCTTCTAAGAAAAGTTTGGGGTCCAACAATTACACCTTCTTGGGCAACCAATTCCTAAACTACCTAGACCTGATGATCTTGATCTCCTACTAGGAAAACAAACCTTCAAACTACCCTCAATCAAAATCATAGATTTAGATGTTTTACCTGCAGAACCATCTGTTGTTGAAAACCTTCATCCACTTAGTGAAATACAACAAGATCCTACTGTTAATGTGGAGTTCTTAAAGCATTTCATAAATTGGACGGAAGTAAGTCACAAACAGAAGGAAGTTCAGGAAGCCTTAGCAAAAGAAATTGAGGAAATTCATGCTAAGGTTGATGAACTAACTGACTCAGTGGGTGATCTTCATGAGGAACTAACACTTCTATGGGTTACTATTAAGCAAGACCTCAAGATGATCCGCACTGACATGCAACATATGTTTTTTGAAATACTGAAGCGTCTACGATGAGCTATCTTTTTGATTAATAACAAATAGGGGGAGAAAAAGAATGGAAGGGGAGCAAAAGAGAAGAAGAGAAAAAGAAGAAAAGAGGAGAACAACAAGAGAAGAAAGCATTGTATATCATATCCATGCATTTCATTTCTTATAAATATATTTTCATCTAAATATTATTCGTCTATTATTCGCCTGAATATCATTTTATTTTCTAAAATTATGATTATTTGTTATCACCAAAAAGGGGGAGATTGTTAAGTCAAGAAGACTTTACTTTCTATTAATTTTGATGACAATCAAATAATAATAATGTTAGAAAAATCTGTTAAGTTTGCAGAAAAATGAAAGTAACACTTAATCATCCCAGATACGTCAACAACAGATGAAGTGCAACACCAGACGAAACACAACAACAGAAGAAGTGTAACACCAGACGAAGCGCAACATTAGACGAAGTGCAACACCAGACGAAGCGCAATATAAGACGAAACGTGATAACCGAAGAAGTATTGTCATAGACGATACAAAAGGGAGATATTCTAGAACATTAGTAAGTTAGTTGGAGTTAGTTACAGGACTCAACTAATAACGATTTCTAGAAGATTCAAGAAGCAGTTTCTCAAAGAAGATAGTTGGAGACTTAGGCTATAAATATTAGTTCTAATCGAAGACTAAATAACACTTTTATAAGAGAATTTTTTTATTGTACAATACTTAGAGAAATTCTGTATTCAAAGTGCAAAAGAAAGGGAGCGAATACTACTATAACGTGAAGCTCAAAAATATCTTTCCTAGAGAGAGAAAGAAAGGCTAGAGCCTAGAGAGGCTAAGATAGCATATAAAGAATACTTTATGAGAAAGACCTGAAGAGGCTCTGGAAGTGTAGAAAGAATACTTGTAAAGATGAAGAGTTTAGTGAATCTCAAATAAACTTTGAGGACTGGACATAGCCCAAAGTTTTGGGTGAACCAGTATAAAATCGTGGCGTCTATTCTCTAACCTGTATCTTTTAATTTTCTTGTTGTTAGATGAGTAGATAATATTACATGCGATTGCATTACTTATCAACTTTAGTAAAGTGTTTTTGTGATCATTTGAATTTTGTAAAGAAATTCACGAAATATCAAAAGATTAATATTTTTGAAAAGATTACACAATTCAACCCCCCTTCTTGTGTATTCGATATACTTTACGTGATTTCTATATTAACAAGTGATTTACTTCATTTGGAACCCTCACTCAGTAGGATCCTACGTATGCAAATAGCTAGACTAATCCCAGGTATGTTAAAGTCCACCCTATAGCCCTCCTATGCTCTCTCAACATAGCAAGGAGTCTCTCTTCCTCACCGCTAGACAGGGAATTGACAATTATGACAGGTAATCACTCAATAGACTCAAGGAAAGCATAGGGGGTAGGGGTTTTAATTCAATCTTAGGAGGTTGCACATCAGAAGGGATTAATTTATAAAGTTAAGAGAGAACAGATTACTCCCCTTTCCTTCAACCAATGATAGTTCAGGTTCCATACTATCAGCTTTACAATCTCCATCTATTCCAAGTGTTGAACCAACCTCAGGGTGATTTATGGTAGCAACTGCCTTGGATAAATCTTCTACATAACTGAATCATCACTAGACAACAACTCATCCAAGTATCTCAAGGTATGAGAAGAATTAAAAGTAGATAAGTTAAGAGATGTAAGGGATTGATAATAATCCTTAGAGTCAAGGTGTCTTTGCATCAAATGAGTAGGTGTAATAGATGAAAGTGGACCATCTTTGTTATCTTTAGTCAGACATGTTTGTTGCGATGAAACAACTTCATCAATTGCCACATCAGTGTCAGCCTCCACGATGCCATAATCACCTGGGATATTAATAGAAAACCTTTCCCCAAGGGAGTCATCAATGACAATAGAAGGAATAGAGCTTACATGTGAGTCAGTAGATGATACCGTTGCTTTGCAATTAACTACGGTACAGTTAAGACATGTTATATCACCTCCACATGAGCAAGTGGAGGGAAAAGAATAAAGAGATGAAAAGGAAAAAATGGTTTCTTCCTCATTAGTAGAATCAAGTGAATACAGTTCAGAGCCAAAGGAATCATCTTGCAATTCAAATTCAGAGCAAGCATCATCAACAGCAATATCAATCATGTTAACACCTAAAAGTGAGTAATCTTCATAAGGATGTTTCATTACTTCATACATATTAAAAGAAACTTTATGATCACCTACTTCCATTATGATGATGCCTTCTTTCATGCTAATCATGGTGTTAGCAGTCCTTAAGAAAGGTCTACCAAGAATCATCGTGGTGTCATGAACAAGTTCAGAAGACATGTCAAGCATATAAAAATCAACAGGAAAAACCAAATCCTTAACCTGGACCAAAATATCCTCTATAATGCCCTCAGGTTACCTAATAGACCTATCAGCCAATTAGAGTACTACAGTGGTAGACTTAATGAGTTTTGACTCCCAATGAAGTGCAAATAGACTTAGGTATGACATTAATAGCTACCCCTAGATCTAACAAAGCTTCCCCTATAGTAATTTTACCTATAGTGAAAAAGATAGTAAAGGGTCCAGGGTATTGCCATTTTACAGGGATTTGAGGTTTAAAAAGGGCAGACACATTTGAGCTTACTTGAACTCTTTCATTTGGCCTAAAGTTCCTCTTATGGGTACATAGGTGTTTAAGGTATTTGGCATAAGCAGGAACCTGCTTCATAAACAAATCAATAACATCTTTTTCATGCTTAGTTTCAGTTATTCCTTTGCTCATCAAATATGAATTAGGAAAAGGAAGGTCTTTAAGATTTACCTCCTTATCATTGGCTTTATTGGCTCTATGCTTGCTTGAATCAACATGCTCCCTTTCTGTTGTTTGTTCATGGTTTCTCTCAGAATTTGTTCCTTTGCTATTTAAAAAGATGGACTCTTTTTCAGCTAATAATGCTATCTCCTTAGAGCTTTCATAATTCTTTACCCTTGCAGGTGTGGGAGGCAACTCATCACTTTCAATCTCCTCCTCAACTACTTCCTCAGCTTGATCACTAAACTTCACTTACTTCCCACTTTGAAGAGTGATGGCATTCAAACCTTTAGGGTTTATAACAGTGTTTAAGGGAAAAGTGCCACTACTCCTAGCTTTTTGCTCACTCATGTTATTGGATAGCTGAGTGACATAGGAGTTGATGTTTTCAGTCTCTGTCTCCCATTGTTCCATTCTTTTCTCTAGGGCATTGAATCTGGCAGCATTTTTAGATAGTCTTGTTGAATCAGAGAATCTAGGGAATTAAACTGGTTGTCATTAGAAGTCCTCTCCTCCTTCATCAATGCCATCATATTACACAAGAGTTGATTTGTGTCTTCCTTTTGTGGAACGGTTAAAGCCTACTGTTGGTTTTGGAATTCGTTAATAGATGGACCAACCCCTCCACCTCGCTGAAATCTGTTTGGAGGTCTACTTTCTTCATTTCTCCAACCAAGATGAGGATTTGATATCCATCCCTCATTATATGTATTAGAATAAGGTCCCACTTCTAATTTGGCCGACCCTGATAGACAGCAAATACCTCTTCATAACAATTGGGACAAACACTAGAAATATGCATCACAGGACCAAAAGTTTCACAACTAGGTGCAGTAAGATCTATAGGGGTTAGGGGACGATGCACACTCATATTTTTCAACTCTTCAGTAATGAGGGATAGTTGAGTAGTCATTTTACAGAGTCGACCTTAGACTCAAGACTTTCCATTCTTCTAGAGTGCATTGTTGAAGCTCCCAACTTATGTACTCCACTAGTGTCCCTAGCACTGTACTGTTGGTGATTTAGAGCAATTTTCTTAATCATATCCCAATTCTCTTCAGCGGTGAGGTCTATTAGTGAACCTCTTGAGGTTGCATCCAATATACCCTTATCTTAATTTTCAGCCCATCATAGAAGTACTGCACCAACTGCTCGTCTGGTATTTAATGGTGAGGGCATCTTGAAAATAGATCTAGAAAACGAGTCTAATAATCGTAAATGGACCCATCAAAGTCTTGTCATGTAGAGTAAATCTCCTTTCTCATTGATGAAGTTCTGGAGGCAGGAAAGTACTTCTCCAAGAATGCCTTTCTCAAAATTTCCCAGTTGTTGTAGGCATTCGCCACGTGTCTCAGAAGGCTCATGTACCACTCCCTTTCTTTACCATCCAAGGATAGATGAAAGACTTTCCGTAGCACTTGATCTAGAGAAACACTCACCGGTTTCATGTTCTGGAAAATCATGGATAACGATTGCAACTGAATGTAGGGATCTTCTCCTTCCAAACCATGAAATTTAGGAAGAGAGTTAATAAGCAATCCTTTAATCTCAAAATTCACATCAAAATTAGGACAAGCACTAGTAAAAGGATCATAATTCACATCAGAGGTAGTAGTCCTTCTATGGTTGCCATTGTTCTCACCAACTCGCTCCTGCTCCCCATTACCTCCATTATAACCATTCCTGGGTTGGTAGCATTAAGGTTAGGGTTTTGCATATTAGTTGGGTTTTCATCTATTATCTCACCTTCTAATGATTCACTCTCACTGCTTGACAAGCTAGACTCCACTGAGATATTCTCCTTTTCAACAACTACCTTGCTTATCCCTTCTACTCTCTTCTCCTTTTTAATTTTTCTCAGACTTCTCTCAATTTTAGGGTTGAAGGGTACGAGTTTGGTTTTCTGGGGCATGCAAGGGAAAAATTCAAAATAGAATAAAAGTGAACAAAATTGACTTGCAAGCACACAAAGTCAAGTAAAAAGATGAAATGTGATGGATGCAAGTGTATGGGTGTGTGAAAGTATGTATGCAGAGGTAAAGAAATTTTCAAAGCTATGTAGGAAAGTTGGCCGAAGTGAAGCCAGGGGTTGGCTGCGAAGAAAATGTCCCGAGAGGAATCCTCGTAAAATCTCGCAAGCTGGCCACAGCGAAACAAGGAGTTGATCGCAGCGAAAGTTCACAGAAAGCAACATGCGGGACTCTGAACTATGCATATGTAAAATGCTAACTATGAAAAATGAAGAAAATCAGTATCTTTGTTAGTATTTCCAAAAATTTTGATGCTATGCAAAATGAAAACCTATACTATTGACAAGTATGGAGCTAAACTATCTAGAATGCAATCTAAAAAGGCTCTTAACCCCACTTAGCAGCAAAATGACATAAGTTAACCTAGAGAACCAATTTCTTGGTTCCCCGATAATAGCTCCATTTGATTTAAACCTAATCGTAAAGCCCTTGGAGGCTAAATCAAAATAATCCAAGGATTGCACTATAGGGTACAACCCTGGGTCATTCACTTAATCGGAACCTAAAATGAATGGACCTTAGTTAACCTATATGTCATGTTATGCAAGCTAATTGGGAAAATGGGGGGTTTTGATTTTTTAAATCATTAATTGAACTAAATTAAATTGTAAAATGTATTTTTTCTAGATTTTAGGGATATAGAAAATGAAAGATTCAAAAACAGGAGATTAAACAGTGGTAGAATCCTCTTGAAAGTGAGCTCTGGCTATCATAGTTCGAAATTGATTTTAGTGGGAGTAGAAATCACTAAGCTTCAAAATGGTAGACTTTAACGTACTTTTTAAGTCTAGGATCTTAATCAATGGGACTCCATTTCTTAAGATCTTGTTAAGTGCTCTTAGTGTGTGTAGTAGGATCAGCCAATGCAATGGGTCAAATGAAATCCACAATCAACTCAATATTAAACATAACCATGCAAGATAAGAGAGAATCAAGAAGATTACAAATAGACATATATGAAATTTCATATATTTAAGCTCAAAGTTCTACATAAACCAATCCAAACTTCACATAATGAATATCCAACATTTGATTAAAACTATAATCAAGTAGCTCAACTACAAATTGCAAATCCTAGACCTAGGAATTTATAAACTAATAGCTGAACCATGGATTGAACTACTACCCTTTTAAGCTCATTAACTCCAGCCATTGCTACATCTTCAAGAGGAAAAGAAACTCCTAGCCATGTATCGCACTCGGAAGCTTCACAACTGGGAATGAATCTGAGTTACCCACAGGGAATGAATCTGAGTTACCCATTGATCGCGACTCTGTCGTTTCGAACTAACTATCGATCCTTGGAAACCTTTCAAAAATAATAAATACCAAGGACTGTAGTACAGGATGCAACCTCGGGTCGTCTTACTTAATCGGAACCTAATAAAATGGACCTAAGTTAGCCTATATGTCATAAAATGCAAGTGAAATCAGCAAGGAAAAGGGGGTTTTGATTTTTGAAAACATTAACTACACTAAAATGCATTGTAAAAAGTATTTTTGGGTTTTTGGAATAGAAAATGAAAAGATTAAA
>JAOQMQ010000195.1:22113638-22127420 GCA_027563845.1 Erythroxylum subrotundum | reverse complement strand
AATGCTTGTCACGATAATGACTTCGCATCATTAGAATCCAAGGAAAAAGTAATATCAGAACAGAGAAAGAGTTTCAGTGAATCTGAGAAAAGGCAGCGCCGTGTTTCATTTTCCACTTCTGGAGGAAAAGGGAGGATAGATGATGCGATAGTTCGCGAAAACATTTCCTCCTCTGTTGAACTCGCGGACGAAAATGATGTATCTTTCACGTTCCAAAGTTCAGACTTTCCTGAGCATTCAAGTGATTTTTTAGATGGTATGGTGAACAAATATGGGGAAGGAAACAGGAGCAGAAGAGTAGAATGGGATATGGTTCCACGGGATAATATAACACGTCGACAGAATTCTGTGGAAGATACGTCAATGGCAACTGAAATTGAAGTTCCGTTTGATGAATGCCTAAACTCCAGCATATACCAGGACTCTCAGGTGGTGAAAAAAGATGATGTATCCAGGGTCGGTGCATTGAGAGAATCTTTCTTTATGGGTTTCAATAAGAGGAGCTTGAGAGATTTCTCAAGCTCTAAACAACGCATGGAGAATGAAAAGCCTAATGTTTTTGTAAACGGGCAACCTATACCAGGTCGTTTGAGGAAGATGGCTGAAAGTAAAGCTGGTCCTATTCACCCAGGAAACTATTGGTTAGTTGTCACTTTTTGTTGCAATAGCTTTGGTTGAATTGAATTACATGCATATACCAAGTGTAGAAATCAATAACTTAATACTCAGAAAGTACTAAAAAGTCATGTTTCTGCCTTGAGCAGGTATGATTTTCGAGCAGGATTCTGGGGCGTGATAGGATATTGTTGCTTTGGCATAATTCCTGTAAGATGGAAGTCATAGCTCATTATAAATGCCTATATATTAAGTTCAATGTTACGTAAAGTGAAGGACCATGTGCTGGTGCTCTTTTTGCAGCCTCAAATTGAAGAATTCAATTACCCTATGCCAGAAAATTGTTCTGGTGGAAACACTTGTATCTTTGTGAATGGAAGAGAGCTTAATGAGAGAGATCTAGAATTACTTGCCATCAGAGGACTGCCCAAAACGAGAGACAAATCCTATATCATTGAAATTTCAGGGAGAGTTCTTGATGAAGACACTGGTAAAGAACTGTACAACCTAGGCAAACTTGCCCCTACGTAAGTCCTCCTTTTCTTATACTCTTGCTCTGCTTCATCAGTCAAGATCTCCACCTCATCTATAATAATGATAGAAATTAATTGGTGCAACTTTTCCTTGTTTTGCATATGGGAAAGGGGAAAAAAAAGTGTATATGTCTGATTAGTGATCACCAACTGTTTTGAACAGAGTCCAGAAGCAAAAACGTGGCTTTGGCATGAAGGTTCCAAGAGAAATTATGTAATCTTTGAAACTTGGAAGCAAAGATTCCAAGATAAATTGGGTCTTCATATCCCTGGTTTTAGGTATGGATATGGAATGGAACACATCAAGAGAAATTCCAGGCATGGTTAACTAAACAATATCAGATGGCTGAAGCACCTAAATGCCACATTCTGACTTTTTTTTTTAATGTTCCTATATATCAATTGTATTGTTATTTGTTAGTGTTGGCAGGTTTGAGAACTAGGATTCCTCATCACTTTCACATGGAGAAACCAAAACTGGTGTATTGGAAACTTATTGGAGAGTCTAGACAGTGGACTTCAATGTATTAGGTAAAAGGTAGAGATCATAAGCAAGCATGCACGCATCATATGCCGCCTTTCAGGATGGTATTGGTAGGACTTGTCAACTAATGTTGCCGTTCCAAATAGCCCTTCCTACCTTGTAATTGTATTTTAAGTAAGAAAGAAGTTCCGAGTGTGCGCCAACATCATTGGTATTGTTTATGTGACAACAACGGAACAGGGACTTGGTCCAAAAGAGGAGCTAAGTCCTCAACCTTTCGATAGTTTAATAATTCAATGAAGTAAACCAATGGAGCATCGAGGGTGCCATTATTAAAACCCCAACACTTCCAGCATGTTTGTTTTTGATGGGGAGGCGGGGACCATTTCGTATAGGTTCCTACTCATTTTAAGGATTGTTCTAATAATTCCCTGCATCATGAGAGAAATCATTGGATCACCGGGTTAGGTTAGGCGCTTATTCAGATTGGTGTATAATGCATGAACCACTTAGATTGGTATAATGAACTAAAAAAGTTACTTTTTTCTTACTGATAAGACAGTGCCCTTTTAAGAAAAATAATTTGGCCTCAAAGAATTAACAGTTTCTTTTTCTTCTTAGGTTAAGTCTTTTTGTTTTATTTCATCGTTGTAATTAACTGTTAATTGATTTTGACTGAGAATAATAAATAAATAAAATAATTCCCCTTCTGGCAAAAAACACAAGAGCACACTGTGAGGATTTCCGTTCAATCCATGATCTAACATTCTTGTCTCTTCCCGACAACAACTTAGCTCAACTTTGATTATGCTCGTCAAGGTGCCTTCTCTGTCGGTGACTATCACCCACCTTCTCATCTTGGAATAAAGTCGACATCTTGATCATCTTGGAGAGGTTGGGCAAAGGCAGAGCATTGACAGAAATGAAGTTACTGTGGAGACAATGGTCACTTAAAAAGTACAGCCATTGGATATTGAAGCTAGGAGTTGCCATTCTCTTATCGGGTCTCGCTTTTAGACTCTTCCTCAGCCAATCTTCAAGATTTGAGCCAGAGCTAGAGTCATCTTTCTTTGACAAAACCGAACTACCCCCGAAGCCAACTGTTACAGTTGATGCTCCAGAACCAATTCCTGTCTTTGACATTCCAAAGCCGCCTGTTTTCGATAATCCCAAGTCGTCTCCTTCTACCGATTTTCCAGTGTCTGAAGACGAGACGCCTCAGAACGGTAATCGAATTTGTCTGCTTTGGATTTAGCTTTTGTCTGTCTTCTTTCTTTTTTATTCGTCTTTTCCATTTGTAAAATAATTCACAGTGGATTGAAAAGTTGGAGACATGTTCTTCATGTAATTACGTGCAATTTTAGATCTATAAAATGGTTGCGGTGACTGGCACTGGGGATCCCCTTTGCCATAATATAGCCTTTAGGCAAATTCAGATTGGTGGTTCTTCCACAATGTTTGATGGGTTATTCTCTCATTTAGATTTCCGCTTATATTATGCTTAAGCAAATTATCATGGTTATTCTTGTAGCTATGGTTGAGTCTGCATTTGGATAGATCTAATGCTTAGGCGGTCTATTTCATGACGGCCTTTTTCTCTGTCCTTTAAATGTCTCATCTAGTTCTTAGTAGACTCTACGGTTTGTTTCTGAAATTGATGCAGGAAGGTGTGATCTTTTAATTGGGGATTGGGCTCCTAATCCTTCAGGACCTATCTACACAAATGCCAGTTGCCCTTTGATCGACAGTCATCAAAATTGTATGGGGAATGGACGGTCAGATACTGGTTATCTATACTGGAGGTGGAAACCTCGGGACTGTGAGTTACCTCCGTTTGATGCTAGAGGATTTCTTGATTTAATGAGAAACAAAAAATGGGCACTCATTGGTGATTCAATATCTCGCAACCATGTACAGTCATTGTTGTGCATGCTCTCCACGGTATGCTTGAATACTCAAACTAAATTTGAAATTTGACTTTGGGAAGTGAACTGACTTTCAGATATTTCATTACTTCTCTCTTGTGCCTCAGCATACCATTTATGTGGAATAACGAGGTGTATACATACTTACAGTACTAAAGTTCACCCAGTTTCATATTGTCTTGAATACTTCAGTTGTGTTTTGTGTGTAAAACTGCTAAATTTGGCTGTGTTAGGGACCTTTTGTATCCTTGGTTTACTTCTTATTCTTATTTTTCTAGATGAGGGTAATTACATTCTATTTTGTATTAGCTGATATATAACTGAGACGTCTTGGTCATTCCTTGAATGAATTATCAAAGATAGAGATCTTCTTGATAGTGTTATTCATTAAGATAGAGATTCTTCATGATGATGCCGCTCATATATGTTTTGTAAATTCAACATTGCTTTAACTCTAGCTATGCTTGCCCCAAGTTTTTTTTGTTCAATGACGGGAAAGTTTTCAAGTTTCCAGATTGTTTCCTTTTAATGGCATGGCCACCTCCTTGACATAGCACAATGAGAAGAATACTTCTTTGTTTTTCCCTTTTAGGTTCATGGGGTTGTTACTCGATGTTAGAAAGTGATTTGAAATCCTTTGAAATTTTAATGTTTCTGCAAATTGCTTCATTATAGGTTGTGTTAAAGGAAATATGTTTGGGAAAATGACAAATGCAAAATAAGTTTTGGAATGTTCAGGTTTAATCTTTACTTTAAACACTTTTCCCAACTGGGTTTATATGGTTACGCATATTTGAAAATGCCTAAGAACATGTAGCCTTCAAGACGATCCATCCCTTGGCAGTTGACCTTACCAGGACACTAGTATTTCTTGAAACTGGTGGTTTTGTAGATCTTCAAATTTTTTCTACTACAGCAACTATAATATCTAACAGTTGTCAGCAAATATTTCTTTCAAACTTGAGCATGGGACAGTTTTTATTATCGATCCTTGATATAAGTTTCTTTGACATCCCGCTTTTCTATGTGTCTATAATACTTGTTTTTTTCGACTTATTCTCCATTTGGAATTTGATGATTTTGTTTTTGTCCAATTATAGCTACATAGGTGTGAAATTCTCTCCTGTGAAGAAGCAAACTAATTTATAAGTTGCTACTGCTTACTGTTGTTTTTTACTTAGTTGACTTTCCGAGAAGAATGCTAATAATGTGATGTATCAATTGTTTGGGAAGACCTTAAGTGAAAATACATTGATAAAACTGAAAATAATTTGTGCTCCAGGTTGAAGAAGCAATTGAAATTTACCATGACGCAGAATACAGATCGAAAAGATGGCATTTCCCTTCGTACAATTTTACTATATCTAATATTTGGTCCCCTTTCCTTGTACAAGCTGCGATCTTTGAAGATTATAATGGTGTTTCATCATCTGAAGTTCAGCTGCAGATTGACAAGCTTGATAAGAACTGGACCGATATGTACCAGAGCTTGGACTACGTTATTATCTCAACTGGAAAATGGTTTCTTAAAGCTGCTATTTACTATGAGAATGACACAGCAGTGGGCTGCCATATATGTCCTGGAAGGAACCTGACAGAGTTGGGATTCGACTTTGCTTATAAGAAAGCACTTGAATATGCAATGAACTTCATCGTAACATCAAAGCACAAAGGCTTGATATTTTTCAGGACATCTACGCCAGATCATTTCGAGAATGGAGAATGGCATAATGGAGGAACGTGTCCGAAACAAATTCCAGCTAAAGAAGGTGAGGTCCAATTAAAGGACGTGAACAACATTCTTCGAAATATTGAATTAGCAGAGTTTGAGAAGGCATCAGCAAAAGCTAATGAAAATGGGGTGAATCTCAAACTTCTTGATTTCACGCAACTTTTACTACTGAGGCCTGATGGCCATCCAGGTCCCTACAGAGAGTTTCATCCATTTGCAGAGAACAAAACCGCCAAAGTTCAAAACGATTGTTTGCACTGGTGTCTACCCGGACCAATCGACTACTTAAATGATGTGATCATGGAAATGGCTATTAATCGTTGAGATGATGTTCATTGACTGAAAGTATCTTGTTTCAGCAACTATTCATTTCCATGATATAGATGCTACAGGTTAACCACCTTTGGTTGGAGTTGACCTGTCCTAGTTTGACCAATCTCCAATCTCCAAATTTTGTTGGATAAAGAGGAAAAAGAATAGTTTACCTTCATACCTATGTTGTCTATATTAAGATGATCATTTAATTGTAAGTGGCTTTACAGTCATGCTACAAGGAGATTTTCGGCTCAATTAGCTGAGTGAACCTTATCAAAAGCTATTGCATTTAAATTTCCATTAGCTGATGATACTGTTACATCATACATTTTGCATCTTTGAGTAGACATACTTATAATTAAGGATTGTAAAACCGGATTCGACTAGTTGGTTCAACCGGGAAAACTATGAACTGGACGGTTTTTCGGTTTGATTCATGCTTATAAACGTTATTGTTAAAAATCTGTCGGTTTTTAACTTAACAGGTCGGTTCACTAAATTAGGAAAATTTCGCAATCTTATCTTCTTCACCTTCTTTGGTTTTTCATTTTTTAGAGTCAATATTCAACCAAACTTCAACCTTCTCTTTGACTCTTACAATTTTGGAAAAGTTTTCAGTCTTAATCTCCAATCAAACTCAACCTCTTTAATAACTTTTTAAATTTGTTCATCCTCTTCAATTAAAAATAGAGAAAGTGTAAGGATTAGCCAATTAAAGATATTTTTCTTTTTTTCGCTTTTCAGAATTTCATAGACGCAAGGATTTGTGTATTTTTGTTTGGACTTTAATCTTGTGCTTTATTGCTTTCATCTTTCTTTTTTTCAGTCTTTGGTTCGTTATTTTATAGGGTTATGCTTTCATCTTTCTTTTTTTCAGTCTTTGGTTCGTTATTTTATAGGGTTATGATTTATGATTAAATAATTGAGAACCATTAGGGAATATGGGGTTAATTATCTACTCTATAAAATTCTTTTAGTTTCAATCTATCCTTATCCATCCCAAAAGAGAAAAAAAAAAAAAAAAGCACGAGTTATGCTAGGATGTTAGATTCCACTAACTTTAGTTAATGCATATGGAAGTTTTAGCTTCTACAACTCTAGTTTAGCACCATTGACGGAGCTATTCGGGCCCAGCCGTGCACTGGGCCTCCCAAGAACGGTGTGTGTTTGTATTTTTTCCTCTTTCTTTTTTTTTCAGTGTTTCTTTTTGCAGGAAATAGTCCCCTCTAAGTGCTTTGTTATGTGTAAGGACTAGTATCACTGTGTGATTTTTCTAGTTGCTTTGTGTTGTAGATACCAAAAGCTGTAGTTATGTAAAAAGCAGTTCAGTTGTATAATTTATATTGCTAACATATTTTGCATGTTTCTTAACATAGAAATCTCTAAATAAGTAAAAATAAATAAATATCAATGAATTTAATTTTAATATCAGAGTTTCTTAATATCATAGTTTCCTCCCATTGATTTAATTGAACTTGAATATTAACTTGGAAATTTTATTATTGATGTATGTATGGATAAGAATTTCTTTGAATTAAGTGGAATTAGAGACCTTGCTAAGAGAATGGTGGCTACGAAAAAGCATCACGTATTCCCTTTGGTTTATTTGTTAGTCAAATTGTCATCACTTTTACTACTTGTTACAGTCACAGCGAAAAGAGTTTTCTCCGCATTGAAAATTATCAAGAGTTCACTTCGTAATAAAATGGGAGATGACCTATTAAATGATTGTTTAGTGTGTTATATTGAAAGAGATGTATTTGCAAATATTGACAATTATCTTGTTATGAAAAGATTTCAATATATGAAAAGTAGGCGAGGATTATTGTAATTTTAATTATTTTATATTCTTAATAAAACTTTATTTTTTTATTTAATTTTGATATAAATTTTTTTGTAAAATCTATATTTTATTTGGGCCCTCCTATCTTAAATTCCTGACTCCGTCACTATTTAGCACACGTTTTGAGTTTACACCTTCGTTTTGAGGGACAATTTGGTGCTGAAGAACTCCATGCAGTTACGCAGCCAATTGTAGTGGACGAAGGCTCAACTATTACCAAACATGTAATTAATTAATTATTAATTATTAATTAATTTTTCTTATGAGAGTTTTCGAATTTGTGTTAGGTTGGACGACTTATTCCTTATTCTTGTGCTTCTTGTCTTATCTCACATTAAACCAATTTGATAATTGCAAAATAATAAGCATAAACTTGTAAACTATAAAGTGTAAATTGAAATATTTTTACATTTTTCACTCACTCACTCACTTGAAAAGTGTATCTCTATATTTAGTGGTTATGCAAGTGATCATTATTTTCAAATACTTTCAATAGCTTTATGATGTCTTTTTAACTATGTCAAATTTAGGAATACTTATCAAGTGTGTTAATCAACGAAACCAATGCATCCTTTTATTTGGACTCTTTAAAAAATAAGATATATAATAAGTAAAAGCTTTCCATTCACTTACTTGTATATTTGTGTTTTGTTTTTGAACTTCCTTATTACCAAATTTTTGTCTAACTGTAACTACACTGGCTTGTGAGATATAATATGCTCAATAGTATAATTATTTTCAATATTTATTGCTTTCTCATAATTTGAAATGTTATAGTTATGTACAAAACTTATAGAAATTACTTTTCTCATATTTTTAGGCTAAAATTATCGTGGAGAATATGGAATCATCAGGAAAAAAAAATCAATGAACTTAACATCCTCTACTTGTAGTAAGTTTGATCCAACATGAAATTATTTTTCTTCTTCCTAAACATCTGATGGAAATATTCAATATACTTGTATTGTTTACAATAGAAAGTTTAAAAGGGAAGGGATTTATAAAATGAAAAAACATTTTGCTGGTGCTAAGGTTAATATTACATTTTGCAAAAAAAAGTACCAATTGATGTGTGTGAGAGGAATGAAAATTATTTACAGTGATAACTAAAAAAGAAATAAAGAGAAATAAAGAGGCTCATAATGTTATTTTTAGATATGATGAAGCATAACAAGTATTAGATAAAGAAAAAAAGAGTTGTTATTGACATATATTCTTATTTTCCTCCAAGAACTACTCCTACTTTGTAACCTAGTTTAAAAAAATGTTTTGGTTTATAAGAATGTTGTTTTAGTAAACGAGCATGGGCTCGATGGTTTTATCATTCGTGCATTCCTTTAAATGCTTCAAATTTACCCTATTTTCAAGAAGCAATAAATGTCATAACAACGATAAGTCTAAGATTTAAGGCACCTTCCTATTATGAGATTCATGTGCATTTGCTTCTAGATTTAAAAAAGAAATGTTAGTTGATTGTGGATACATATAATTAGAAAATAATACGATGCACTATTATGACAGATGAGGGGACTGATTAAAGACAAAAAAAACCTTAATTAATTGTTTGGTTTATTGTAATATTGGAATAACTTTTATCAAGTTTGTTGATGCTTTTGATATGGTAAATAAAATGCTCATACTTTATTTGAATTATTTTCTAAAATTGTCGGATAAGTTGGACTAAATAATATTATGCATTTTGTTATAGATAATGCTACTAAAATATGTATTAGCTGGATTCTTGTTACAATCAAAGTATAAGCGTATTTATTAGTCTCCATTTGTTGCCCATCATATAAATCTCATTTTAAAAAATATTTGATAGTATGGATAGTATTTCTAATCTTTCTTCACATGCATCTAAGGCCATAATTTTTTATGCATAATCATATTACATTTTTGACTTGGTTAAGAAAGCAAGAAAATTAGATTAAGATTGTATGTTCTATTGCTACTAGGTTTGCAACTACATTTGTTACTTTAAAAAGTGTTTATGATCATAAACAACTACTTCAAAATTTAGGGACAAGTAAATACTTTTCAAGTTATAAGTTATCAAATAATGCAAAAAAGAAAAGAAGTTTATGCTATTATTTAGATAATAAATTTTGGGATACATGCTTGATCATTGTGAAGATTATGGCTCTGTTTATAAGTTTATTGAGGATTGTTGACTCAAGAATCTATTTTTAGGATATATATGCAATGGTATGTATATAACTCATAAAAAATTATGATCTTTTTTAAGTGAAGGAAAAATTATACAAGTCTTATATAGATATTCTTGATTGATGATGAGATAAGTATCTTACTCAAAGAATCCACTTAGTAGTTTATTTTGTTAATCCTTATTGCTTATATAGTGGAGATGCGTTTATAAATGATATTATAAGTGATCTTTTTAATTTGAGTGAATGCAAAGGTATTTTCTTTATTAAAGAGCAATCAAATGCAACAAATGAAATTAAATTATTTTATGAAGGTTTAGGGAGTTTTGTTATTTCATCTACAAAGAGAGAATGCATGATGAAAAAATGCTTCCTAGTAATTTTTCACACTTTTAGTTCACCCTATACTTATTGATAATATATAATTTATTTTTTAATTATTAATTTAAAATACAAATAAGTAGTGGAGATTATTTGGTGAAAGTACTCTAACATTGAGAAAACTTGCTATTAGATTACTCAGTCAAACAACTTCTGCATAAAGTTATGAACATAATTGGAGCGTTTCTTAACATATTCATATAAAAAACTAAATAATTTGGAATACCAAAGACTTAATAACATTTTTTATATTACTTATAATCTGAGAATGAAAAACATGCAATTTATTAATTTATCTTTATTATTGACTTTATAATTTCTTTATTATATATTTAAAGCATTTAGTAAGAAGAGAACATATGATCCAATTGATACCGATTGTATCAATTATATTGATTTTTAGATTGAAGAAGAAGAACCATCAATTGATTTTAATTATATTGAACTTGAAAAAAATTACGAAGAAAATGCATTTGTTACAACAAATGAATTAAGAACGAAAGGACAGCAAGGAGCTACAGATCTGTGAGTGTACTTGAGATTATTTTGCATGAAGCATATGTGGATCCAAAGTTTTAACCCACTTGTGAGGAATAGGAGAAAATTTCTTGTGTATAATAGTAAATGGCATTACAATGGTGTCTAACATTGTGTGTATCCAAAATTTGAAATTTCTTTTGGCATATTCTATGGCAATGAATTATTATTTAACTTTTTTTTATAAAATTCTATAAATTATCAGTTGATATCTTATTTTGATATGTTTAACATTTAAAGCATAATGTATTACAAATTTACAATAGAGAATAATTTCATATATTACTAATTTATAATTTATTTGAATGTAGTAAAAGAAGTTGATGTAGATACTTTGATCAAAGTATGGTTTATAGGTCATTAAATAACATTGGAGAATTTAGAATTTTTAAGGATGATGAGACGCAAACTTCTTTAGAAATACAATTTTGATTTTTATTATTCTTCTAAGTTTTATATTAGATTCAAATTTAGTTTAATTATTTAGATTTGATTTATTATTAGTTCATCATACATAACAAACATTGGTGTATTATTTTTATTTAAATAAATATTTTATTTTGTATTTTATTTTTGCTTATTCTTATAATTTTACTTCTTATTAATTACATACTAATTTTATATTAGTTTAATACTGATTGAACCTTTCCTTTGACCATTTTGATATAATGTCCGATTTTTAAAACATTGATTATAATCCTAAATATTTTGTGTATTTTATGGTGAACATTTAGGATTTCTTTTATCAATTCATGTCTTAAATTTATACCTTCTTTTTAATCTAAGTTCTATATTTTTAATTTGTTTCAATTAAGTAGATGTGCTTATAATCTAACAAATAAGTTTTAAATCTTAAATTCTATTCACCGTAACACATTTAAATAAGATTTAAAACTAATTTAATAAGATTTAAATGGATTTAGGACTAAATTAAAACCAAAGATAAAAAATTACAATGAAGGATAAACGAGATTAATCTTCTTTGTGGTTTATCATTTTTAGAAACTTTATGTATATTTTTAAAAATTAAAAATATAAGAAATTTTATAAAAATTTTTATAATATTTATTAATAATAAAATTACCAATTAATTAATAATTATTTATAAAATATGATTTATCTATAAACTATGAGAAATTAATCATCTTATTTATTAGTATTATGGAATGATAAATTAAATTAAAACTTAATTTGTTATCATATAAAAATAAATATATTATTATGTATTAATAAAATATGATATATTAATTAATAAATTATTAATATTACATATTAATATCAATATAATTTTAATGTTAATACATGAAATATATTAATGCTAAGATCATTCTCCTATTAAAGAAATAACATAAAATATCTATTCAAATTCAATAACTACTAAATTGAGGTTTTTGGTTTTGAGCATACAATCAATAAAGACTTAGAGATTAAGAGTTGAAGAATTTGAGACTTACAAATGCCCCTAAAAAAATGAAAGCCATAAAAGAAGAACTTAAAGCCCCAACAAAACCATATACAATGATACCTTACAGAATAAAAATGAGGTTTTATTCGACCTTACCAATATGCAGAAGGAAATGCATTCCAAACTAGGAGACGAAACTCTTAAGTAGATGGAAAGGAATGCCCTAACTAAATAATTAAAGGCAATTCGAAAGCATAACTCACTGATAAAGAAAAAGTTCAAAATTCAAAGGTTGAAGAGATAGATAACTAAGGAGAAACATCAATAAAATTATTTCACTCCAGGACTTTGATGGCACCTTTTTGAATGATCAAATATGATCTCAAGAATTATGCCTTCAACTTCTTCAAATCATCTTTTGGTAAGGTTGACAGATTATCTGGCAACCTTTAGGACCTCATTGTTTTCATTCCCTAAGCTATTGCAACTGACCAAGTATAATTCCTTATAAAATTGATCACTAATATAGATATAAAGGAAGTTTTTATTCAATCTTAATTCTAATAAAAACTCAAATTTAAATGGAATGAATTCATTCTTCTTTTAAAATACTTGGGAACTCAAGCTTCGCAATCATTATAATAATTGCTAAATTCTTTTCAAAAGGGAAGATGCTAAAGAAATCTAACAAAACTCTCATATGCTTAATACCTTATGTCCACAACACTACCAACTTATTAGATTATAGACTTATTTCACGTTATGATATAATTACAAAATCATTTCCAAAATATTAGCATCAGGGCTCCAATAGATTTTAAAGGTCTTGATTCACCCCACCCAAAGTACTTTTGTTTAAGATAGGAACATTAGAGATAATATTTTTATTGCTATTTTAAAAAAAATCATGTGAAGGAAAAATCAAGATTTATGTCTTAGAAATATACTTTCCCAAGGCTTTTAACTCCGTCAATTAGAATTTTATAATTGTAATCATTAAAGTGTTTGGATTTCTAAAACAATACATCCATTAAATATAGAAATGCATCTTAACTAGTTCTTATGGTATTATAATCAAAGAAGAACCTATGTAGATGTTTAAAAGGGCAAAAAATTGATTAAATATCCTCTTTCACCCTACCTTTTCATCCCTTACATAAAGACCCTTCCCTACATCATATCAAGAAGCATACAACAAATAGAAAAGGTTTAAGTATCATTACAAATGTGCAAAACTCAAGATTTTTTTACTTGCTTTTTATACATGACATTATTCTTCTCTGTCGAGATAATGTAGAATCTAATGTGGTCTTCTTACAATCTCAGCAAGAATTCAAAAGCCTTCAAAGGCTCAACATTAATGTGTTAAAGTCTAACTTCTTCATCTAATCATGTTTCCCTGAACTTGTAGAAAAAATAATTAATTTATCAAAATTCAAGCTACCTCCCTTCAAATACCTTAGCATCCTAATCATTAAAAAAAAAAGATTTTCCTACAAAGATTGTTAATCCCTATTTGAATCAATTCTTAAAATAACTGGAAATTGATCTAACGATTTTCTATCTTATTCAAGTATGAAGCAGTTGATTTCATCTATTTAAAATAATTAGTATACATATTGGAGCGCATACGTCTTCTTACTCCAAAACTTGATCAAAGTCATAAAGAAGTTGATTAAAAACTTCTTGTGGACAAGAGTAGAGAGCAAGTTTATAGTTAAAAAAATCAAATGGTCAAAGGTCTATTTGCCAAAGGAGGAAAGGAGACTAGGGCTTCACATAATTAATGATATGAACAAAATCTTGCTAGTTAAGAGGATATGAAAACTCTTAACAGATAAAGA
>JAOQMQ010000195.1:22072494-22087897 GCA_027563845.1 Erythroxylum subrotundum | reverse complement strand
ATAATAAAGCAAAATGAAGAAAGCAGACGGAAGGAAGCTAAATTGAAAAGCAGACGAAAGAAAGCAGACGGAAGGAAACTAAATTGAAAAGCAGACGAAAGAAAGCAGACGGACCGAAGCTAAGTGAAAAAGCAGACGGAAGCTAAAAGTGAAAAGCAGATGGAAGCTAAGTAAAAAGCAGACAGAAGCTAAAAGTGAAAAGCAGACGGAAGCTAAGTAAAAAGCAGACGGAAGCTAATTGAAAAGAAGACGGAAGCTAAAAGTGAAAAGCAGACGGAAGCTAAAATAGAAAAGCAGACGAAAGAAAGCAGACGAAAGAAAAACAGACGAAAGAATCAAAAGACGCATCAGTCTGAGTTAGTTACAAAACTCAACTGAATAACCGTTTCTTGAAAGAAACAAGAAACAAGAATCAAGCAGTTATCAAGAAGCAGTTGAAGACGAAGGCTATAAATATGAGTCGGAGTCGAAGATTGCAGAAGTTAGACAAGTTACTGAAGTTAGCAAATATTAACAATTCTTGAGAGAAATTATTGTGCGAAAAATCTAGAGCTATTTTTCTGTAACAAAGCTCGAAATACCTTTCAGTTGAAAGTAGTGCAGATAGCCTGAAAAGGCTAAGTGTGAAAGAATACTGATTGTAAGAGACCTGAAGAGGCTTGGAAACGAAGAATACTTGTAACGTTTTTCAGAGATAGTGGAATCTCAGAAAGACATCTGAGGACTGGACGTAGCCCACGGTTTGGGGTGAACCAATATAAAAATTACTGTGTCGAAATCTCTCAACTTTCAATCTCTCTTAACTCTCAAACTTTCGATCTTACTGTTTTTACGTAAGTTTTCGAAAATACTTTACAACTTTGTTTCTCAGTAGTTTTATGAAAAGAACAAAGTTCTTTTAACGAATGATTTTTTAAAAAAAAGGGGTTTAACGAAAAGAATACACAATTCAACCCCCCCTTCTTGTGCATCTGTATATCATTATTAAGTATTGTATTAACGCGTGATTCACTTCACTAGGAAAATCATCTAGGTTGACTTACAATATGCTCCAATTTATGTTATTGCCTAGATGGTCTGGCAATGTCTAAATAGTGTCCAACTTAAGCATCTAAAATCAAACAATTCACACATAATTCACATTACAAAGTCGATCAATCAAATACTTATTCATTTGTGCACATATATATTATGTCATGTTCAATGCATGCCCAATGACTGTCCCGGCTATGTTTCCTTAATCATAATTCATAATCATTCACATATTGTCACTTGGATTTGTCTTGTTCGCATTTAGGTTAATGCCTTAAGTAGACTTGATCATACTCCATACATTTAACTAACTTTTCCAACATCAAATTATGTTCTTTTTAAACCTTAATTAGGTCCAAATGCATCATAGTTAAATACCTTATCCTTTATTGGTTCAAGAATCACGCAAAAGAAATTTTTCTTTACTTCCATGCAATTTCCACAATCGTATATGGCTTCCCAAAATCGTGGGATGGGTTATCCAAAAGTTCCCATTTAATTCCTTCAATAATTTTCCAAATTTTCTCAGGATAGGTTTCGGGTCAGTATTATATGGCCATTATGATATAGAAACTGAGGTTTATAGATAATATGTTCTTATAAAAAAATGTTCCTCTATGTCTTAAGTTTCTAATGAACTAAAATTCATACATTTTGGTTCATTATTCCCAGAGTTATACCCAAAATACTACAGACCGTTCTCAAACAGTGACAGAATCCAAAAACTCAACTTCAAGCCAAATTTAGAAACTCTTAGAGATAGAATTCAAATTTGATTCCTTCATGAAACATATATCCATATGTCTCTATTTTAATCTAAAATTAAAATCATCCCATTTGGATGTCTACAGTTCAAGATATGGCAAAAATACATATGCATGTTTAGTGAAAACACCACAGCTAACATATTCTAGCAATTCTTCTTTCATTTTTCTAGATTTTTTTGCACTTTATACCAAAGTTGAAACATCCTCTTTATAGTTCATCAATTATACCTCTATTAGGCCTGAATCATACTCCAATTCCCCATCAATAACCTCTCCTATTCTAGTTCAAAATTATTCAAGTAACATCTCACAAACCCTAGTCTTTCATGCATCAAAAATCAAACCATAGAGAGGTTTACAAGCCTGTGTGAATATATACACACTCATGTGAGTAACATACATAGCAATGTACAAGGACTATATAGGAAATTGAAAAAATGTAAAGCTTTGAAGACGTTACTTTTTCCCATGTGGAGATACACCCCTGTGTGAATAACATGCATAGTTGTGTCCCTTGCACTCGTAAGCTCTTATGAATGTGTAACATCGTAGTTTGGGAAGGTTTTTGAGATACACGATCACTTACACATCCATGCAATTGATTGTGTATAACCTACAAATCCTAGTTTTGTAATATAAAAGGCAATTATGAAAAGGAGACGAGAGAGAAGCAACAAGAGTTGAAAGATAGAGCCAAAGTTGGAGTTGCAGAAACGATTTTCAAGCTAGGATGAGGAAAACATGAAGATACTTTCAGAGATCTAATAGAGAAAGACCTTTCATCAAGGATTCAAGAGGATTTTATTACAGAAAAGAGGGACATACATATCTATGGATTCTTTTCTTTTTAATGTTTCTTTTGAATTTTTATTTTTTTCATTCTCTATGTTTAGGAACTAAGTTGTTTATTGCCTAGGTAGAAAGAAACCTAAGTTAGGAGGGATACTATGATTTGATTCTTTATTTAACGAATTTAATTGATTAATTCATTGAGATTCAATTATGTGTTTATGTTCTTGAATTAATATGTTCGAGATATTAGTTTAATGTTTGATTTCATATTATTGAAATTGATAAATCCTCTTGTATAAATATAACATAAATTCTTTAGATCATGGTCAAATCTAATTGAGAAATTCGCGAATTGGAATAATGCGATCTTATGGGTTTTAACTAGAAAGAGGTTTCAGTTAATCAACCGAGGATTAGTTGCTAATAGTTTTGAGAAAGATCTTAACATAAGATAGGAGTTTCCACAGTCCAACGATTGATAATTGAATTGCAATATAAAGGGTTAACACTTAAAATATCATAAGGGCATGCATTACCTAGGTACTAGTTATTAGATATTGGATTAGTCTTTGTGTTAGATTTGTATTGATGATTCATCATTATGTTAAGGCTTAGTTTAGTTTAGTTTTAAATTAAATCATCTTCTTAATCAGCAGTTATATAATAGAAAAGAGGTTATCACTAATACTTGTAATCCTCATGGCATCTCTTGTCAATGTTAGCTACAGTTACACCATACACTTACAGTGTAAAATAATAAATTACAATCAATCCATATGCACATGGTACATTGAAAAAACCTAGCATATGACATGATTACAGTTAATAATTTGATACAAAAACTATATTTCAATGGTTGTTTGTCTTACTCTCAAGTTGATGTAAAGTATATAGCTTTACTTTCAACATCGCCACAATCTAAAGGTGAACTATTGTGAATGCTCTGGAATTTGGAAACACCTAAAACAAAGACGTATGATTGGCTAATGATGACATTTATGAAGAAAATTTGAAGAAGGAAACAATTAAAAACTTTTTACCTTATAGGTTTCCTCTGTAGAAATAGTTAGAAATATTTCATATCATGAACTTTATCACATGAACTCATTAACTCTATTCCACATAAGATTCATTACTTATAGTCAAACTATGTATTGAACAAATAACTTGTGTTAAAAAAAATATGTTGTAGAAAACTATCTATAGTTTTTTCATTTATGAATACACATACTTGATATTTTATAACATATGTGATATGTACTATACAGAAGGAATTCATTTAGAGTATGACTATTAGTACTTAATTTTAGTTTGAATATTGATTGGACATATATGTGATCATTTGATTTCATAAGCATTTGAAAGCCAGTTAGTCACTCTGTACACGATCTATATAACATTGATGTGTGTAGTATATTTTTTGTTTTAGTAACTTAATGCTTTAACAATGGCTACTACTTCAAAGAAAATTGTTGCTAAACTCGATAAGGGTGAGAAATAAATAACGACAACTATGAAATATAGAGCATGAAAATCCAATATGTGCTAGAGGAGAAAAAGGCTCTTAAGTTGGTGAACATAACCATAAATGTCCCTAAAGAGGGAAACACAACCCAACATAAAACGGACCGTGATGCATACAAGCTATAGATCGAAGAACTCATTAGCTCATATTACGTTGTTGAGCAGCATGGATAATTACATCATGAATAAGTTATGAAAATATGATACTGCTAAGGATATGTGGTTTGTATTAGCTACACAATTTGGGGATACATCTGGTCACTCATCATCAAGTTTGATAAATATAAGAAGTGCACAAATCATACAATGCAAAAGCATTTACAACAAAAGCCAAACATGATAAGTTGAGGGATGTTTGTCATGAATAGTCCAATGAGCAACAAGCTCAAACTGTAATTCACTCTTTACCTTATAATTAGGAGCATATAAAGATACATCTAACTCATAATGAGAGAATCAAGACTGTGGAAGATGTTGTGAGGCATCTCATACTGGAAGAAGAGTGTTTAGAAGCTTTAAAGTTGTCTTTTAAGGTATATACATTACGCTCAAGCTTATATAGAGTTGTGAAAAAGAAGTGAGCATCATGGTGGGTATAAGTGGATAAAGAACAAGAAACACCACCACTCTGCTCAAGATTCCAAGAAGGCCAAATGGATTCAACATGGAAAGGGTAAGCATCCCTTCAATAAGAGCAATATGAAATGTGTCAAGCGCTATAATTATGGAAATAAAGGTCACATCGCCTGCAATTATAGCGAGCCTAAAAAGATACAACATTATAGTACATAAATTTGCTTAGTTAATGTTTCTTATTATGCTTTTTGACTAAATCACATCTTTTATGGATTGCATACATAGGAGCAACTAACCATGCAGTGAACGATAAAGATGCCTTCACATAGTTTCAGAAGATCTCACATGGAACAAAATGGCTTTATGTAGGTGACAATTCCAAAGTGTATATACAAGGGATTGGCACATGTAAATTAGGCATACGTCGTGGTCAAACCCTCATCCCACATAAAGTGTTGTATACTGCACAAATTTGATAGAATCTTCTTTCTATGTTGATGTTAGTTAAATTTGGTTTTAATTTAAACTTTTATAATGATGAAATGGATTTGTATCTTAGAATTGTTTGTTATGGTTATGGTTTTATGTTTAATGGTTTTATTATACTGGATGTTATGGCTAGTAATAATAATATTACCCATACATTAATTACATCATCAAGTGACTATCAATAGTGATAGTCAAACAACAATTGCTTATACAAAAGATCCCAAATTTCATTATAAAACCAAGCATGAGATACTAGGTACAACTATGTTAATGATATACTTGCACAAGGAGAAATGATCATAAAGTATATATCTGCATGAGATATGGTGGTAGACCCAATGACAAAACCAATTTCTCAAAAAGTAGTAAAGAGAATATTGAGGTATCTAAAAGGTATTGTGGACTATATGTTATGATATCAAAGCAATGACCTATGTATACAAGGGTTTACGGATGCAGACTAGCGAGGAGATTTAGATGAAATAAAATCTACCTCTAGATTTGTTTTCTTACTTAATAATCAAGCAGTATCATCAAAAAAATAAGAGACAATCCCACATTGCGTTGTCTATAATGGAAGCTAAATTCATGACATTTTCAACATTAGTACGAGAAGCTATATGGTTGCGAAAATTTTTTGTTCATTTAAGAGTCACTAAAAGCAAACCAATCCAGTGACTACCAACTGTGATAGTCAAACAACAATTTCTTATACAAAAGATTCCAAATTTTATTGTAAAACCAATAGTAAATGCAATTATGTGAATGATATACTCGCACAAGGAGAAATCAGTATGAATTATATATCTACATGAGATATAGTAGACTCAATGACAAAACCAATTTCTTGAGATGTGTATATTAGGAATTTGAAGTCACTAGGCTTACATAGATATTGAAATGAAATAAGACACATTTTCTTTGTATGTTCGTTTGTTGTAATGTCATATTTAAATGAGAATGTTTGATGGAGATTATACATTGTATAATACTTGATTCATAAATATATTTATTTATTTTGCATAAATATATTTATAAATATGAATTAAAAGAATGTACGACAAATCAGAGATTGGTTTTCTCACACCGGTAATTACTTCTGGTGATTCATGATCACTATAGATGAAATATGTTTAAAGTTTAACTATCTCAATGATAATTGAGAGAAAGAAACTTGAATCATAAATGCCACTTTAAATTACAAGAAAGTTGGTACATAGTGGTTAGATGATCTCTAAATTTGTCTTAAGCTGCTAGATGGTAGTTCTGACAATTCTTTTTAGAGTAGATAAGTGAACTCAAGTTAAACATTCAGTATGTTTGAACTAACATCTGTATGATATTTTTGTGAATAAAAGACATTCACACAAAGCGAATATGAGTTAATACTGAAACACGACTCATGTCATGTGTGCAAATATGACCATAAAGGAATAATGTAAGTTATAAGATCTCAGCTTGCATTGTGTGAGATCCTTGAGGTTAAGATGCCTCATTAAATACCCTTAAGACTTTTGGCTAATTCTTAATAATTAAATTTAAGGGTTGCTATTTTAGAATGTTACTAAAAGATTATGTTTGATGCAATCTTATGGGACAATTCTAGGGAAGCAAATTAAATTAAATTCAAGAGAATAGAGAATAGAAGAAGATCATTTACTAGTTCTTAACTTGCATTGGTGGCCACCAACTCTGAAGAAGAGAATTGAATAAATTATGACATGATGAAATAAATAAGATCAAAAGAAATCAACGTGAGACATGACCTATGGTATAATATATAATATCTACTAAAAGATAAATTAATCATAGGATCGATTCATTAATCAAGATGTCATATACTCTTAATAGATATATAACAATGAGCTCTCGTTATATATTGGTCACACGAGTTATTAGATAAGTATGAGAAAAAAAGCAGAATGTTGATCATTTAAACCCATCATGTGTGAGTTAGAGATGATGACAATTGGACACCATTAAAGAGAAATGTAATGTAAAATAATTTAACCTTTCAAAAGATAATATTATAATGACGTAATACAACATTCAAACCAAAAATTGGTCGATGCTCGTGTGTTCTTTGTGAAAAATCCTTTAATATGTGAAAGCTAGAAACTCATCCAAGTAAGTGGTAAGATTTAATGATGCATGCCTTTTTTGAAAAATCCTATTGTTTATCTATATGTTGTCTATGTGATAGATAAATTTTCTTATATTTCCAGTTCCCAAAGATCCATATCGTTAAATTGAGAACACGTGGGGATACCTACCACAACAGTCAATTTAATTTACCCGAATTTTATTATCAAAATGTAGCAGCTATGTTTGAAATATAATTTAGGCCTTATAAATTACTATTAGAAGTTTGACTTCAAATACAATGATAGTCCTCAGAACTTGGCATGAGTTAAGTAAAACATAATTTACAATGTTTCTGAGTAATGCGTCCTACTAAAATGAAAATTATGTATTCCCAATATCTAGTGAGGACAACTATCTTTTTTTCAGGTCAACCTCCATCAACAAGGATGTTATCCTTTACCAACTCTCTATCTACCCAATTACACCTGATCGTCTTTGACCGCCTTTTCCAATAATGGAATTACACCGTAGTTCAATTGGCTACCAGAAATCGCATCGTAAGATAAAAATTAAAAACAGTCATGACTGCGACTCAACCCGTTTAAATTAATGAGCAAATCCAATTTGCACCCAATAATGCAGGGCAATAATTGTTTGCAAGTTGGGCAGGCAGTTTCACCTGTCCGAGAAATTAAGAACAATGACGTTTTTGAGAATGACATATATATATATATATATATATATATGTGTAAATATAGATCCTTAAGTTAAGGTCTCGAAGAGGAATATGATAGGCCAAACAAGGGATTCGAAGCATAAGAAAGGATTTTCTAACATTAACAATAACACCCACGATTCAGCATGTGTTCATACAATTCCACGGCTTGCGGGGCATGTGATTCCAAGCCAAGTTAAATAACAAACAAGGAAACCTACTCTTCAATCCGCGTAAGCTGGGTCAAATACACGGGAGATAAGATCATTACCTTTTTAAAAAAGTTGGGTTTAGTAAAAATATAGTTATATATCCCCTCAAAAACCTGTCTTTAGCAAGCATCTCGTGCACACGTCACGTACCCAACTAATTATTGCACACCTAGGCTCAACAATTATTAGATTGGTTACCTACGAAACTCCAATTTGTTCTTAGCAAAGAGAATCTCCCAACTTAATGTTTAAGATTTTTCAAGACCGGAAAATAGGTAGAATTAAGGGTGATTGTGGGATCCAGGTGTGTGATTAAGGTTGGGAGTTGATCCTACGTGATGTCATTGGGGTCACATCACAAATCACCTTAAAAAATGTGATGACAAGTGCTTTTTACTTTTTTTTTTTTTCTTATTTTATGAAACAAATACTGTAGATCGAAGTCTCTGAACAAGTCGTGTATATATAAATCAAGAAGATAAATATGATGGGTCTTTTTGAATGGGAAAATCATCTCCATAAATGTAATCCTTTATTACGGCAAAGCCCTCACACGGAACAGCAGAATTTAATGCCATATTTGTGGAGACGATGAACGTTACATGTCTTCCTTAAGGTCATAACTAACGCGGCTGATTATTCACCTACCATTACAAAACACCCAAGAACTCTCTCCTCCCTTCTCTATCTCTATCATATCACGCTCACACGCAATAACCCTTTTGAGTTTTGATCCCTTTCTCTATTTTCTGATCTTCGTTCAACCAGAAACGGAGAAGATGCAAGAAATGAAGAGGAGCCATGAGGAAGAAAAGCAAAAGCAAAAGCAAGAGCTAGACCAAAACCAGAAGCTACAACCGAAGACCAACCTTGTATGGGATTGTGGTAGCTCTTTGTACGACTCCTTCGAGCTTAAATCCTTCGAGCGTCAACTTGACTCAGCTATTATAAATTCATCACGTAGTTTATCGATGCCCCATTTTCCTGATCGAAGACTTGTGGCTCCTGCACCCCCTACTGTGTCCAAGAAATCTTCCAAGATCTCCAGATCTCTCCAGAAACTCCTCAAATCCATATTCAAGTCTAAACAAAATCCAAGCGTCCTGTTTCAACCTCATGATGAGTACTATGTTGTTTATGACAAGACCGGAGCGCTTACAACTATTCCAGAGGTACCGGAGATCGATTTCGGTGCTTTTTCTCCGGACATCAGTTCTTTGGTGAAGAGAACTTCCTCGGCTAGGTTTCCTGCCGCATCAATCGGTATCTCATCACTGGCTTAATAACATGCACTCTAGTCTCTATGAGCACAGCTTTTGTATCATATATATGTTAGAGCTCCTTTTATGGTAGGTAAATGTCTTTTGGTTGTTATTTTTTGAGCTTCTCTAAGACTTACTAGGAATGTGAAGTATAAATAAACTGCGTTAAATTGCCCACTGCTTCCAGCTATGAAAATAACGTTCAGTTTCAGGATTAGTGGGAGTCTACAATTTTTTTTTTAATTTTCATTCTATTTTGCGTTTCTATTCTAGGAGTTATCTTGGATTTGTAATTTGAATCATAAGTTTTAGAAAATGAAATATCAATATAAAAAAATAAGAAATATGCATTTTCACAAAAGAAAAATATCAAAACGAATTTAAAAAAAAAAAGAAAGTGTAAAATGAGTTATTCCCTAATAATTTGTTTGTTAATCGTTATGATGATTATCCAACCTGTCTAATATCCAAAACTATCTTGTTTTGTTTTAAATATTAGACAGGATTGGACAGTCTTATTTTTTTTGATAAATCAGAGTAATAAATTAGAAAGAATAAATATGTATAAAGTGTTCAATTATAAGTGCCATTAGAGACACAAAGAGCCTAAAGAGCGATTGGGTACAAACAGGTCAAGAGAAAATAAAACACACTCAAAAGTGAAAATTGGAGAGAACAACGTACTGCCAGACAAAAGATAGGTCCAGATTGGACAGTCTTTAAACTCATGTATAATAGTATGTTTAGATATTAAACAGGATTGGAGTTGTTTCGGGTATTAAACAGGATTGGACAATCTTTAAACTCATCTGTAATGGTATGTTTAGATATTAGATAGGATTGAAGAGGATAAAATTACCATGCTCTTATTATACATAGAACGATGATTCCCATGAGCTAGTTCAATAAAAACAGTTAATATAACCTCTTAAAGAGGCAGGTTAATGTTATCCCTTGATTAATTGATTGCAAAGAAATAAACTACAACTCTAGACAGTTCACGTTTCTTCTTTTCTTTTCTTTTTTCACTAAAAAATTTGGAAATAAAGGAAAAGGATTTTCAAGAGTACATAAAATAATGGTATTATAACAAGGGTCAGAAATGAGGTATTACTTTGAAGCCCATCTGCCGATGGTCAGAAGTCTAAGTTGCGTATTCCAGCATCCGCTTCCTTTGTTGAAAAATAAGACCACATCAAATCAATATAGCCTTATTTAGTATTAAGAATTAAAAACTTATAAAGCATCAGCTTAACTTGTTCATGTTATAAAATCGAACAAATTCCTTTTTTTTTTTTTTTACTTAACAGATGCTACGTTTAGACTCTTATTAGCATGATCTTTTTTTTTTCCCAATCATTTTCTTTTTATTTATATGTTCATCCTGTTAACTATCATCATGCTTGGAACATATTTAAAGGTACATAAGATTGATACTCGGAATGCTATTTGTGATCTATAATCGTTTTCGGTCCTTAATTTACCAATATGCATCTTCTGTATTTAGTTCTGCAATGTGTACTGACATGGAATGGATGTCACATTTGTTACAATTATATATCCACCCAGTACAAGATCTTAAAATCATGTTTTCCAAGAAATTTTGATATCTTCGCTCGCCAGGATGACCTGAAATGCATATCTTGACACCTTCCAGTAATGGGATATAATTGGTACCATAGGAACTATTCTTTTCATACGCTTTGAATCTTGTCAGAATTCGAACTCTCCGAAAGAGTTACGCATAAAATCATTCTTAAAAGTACAATCGGAACGCATTGATGTATATTATAATTCTCCAAAATGGCAAAAGAAGTTAAGTGTGACCATTTTTTATAGAAACTTCGCCAGAGCATCCTCATCCAAAATAAAGTAGAAGTAAACTAAAAGAATATAAGTATTCAAACATAATTGTTAAATAATGTGTATATCACTATCATAAACACTAGGAGTTCTCTTTTTCTTCCAAATAATTAGCATCCAGGTACTTATCAAACACTACAAGAAAATTACCGATTGCCGACGGAAAATTACCAATGGAAATAATGCCATTGAAAATTAGCGACGAAAAATTACATTCTATCGGTGAAATTTTTGTAATATATGGTAATTTGCGATGGACAAAATATCCGTCGGTAAATATGGATGAGAAATTTTCTCGCTGATTTTTACGATAGAATATAGTGACGAAATAGGAATCACTGTCGGTAAAAGAGGCACGAATGATAGGTGGCAAAATAAGTGTCGTCGATTACCGACATAAATTTATTTCATCGGTAAAGTTGAAAGTTAAACGTCATCGTTTGCTATCGTTGTCCATGATTTGTCAGAGCATGAAACCGGTGGGCACTTCTCTAGAGCAAGTGCTATGGAAAGTCTTTCATCTATCCTTGGAGGGCAAAGTAAGGGAGTGGTACATAAGCCTTCCAAGACACGTGACAAATACCTACCACAGTTGGGCCAATTTGAGAAAGGCATTCTTAGAGAAGTACTTTCTTGCCTCCAGAACTTCATCAATGAAAAAGGAGATTTATTCTGCACGTCAAGACTATGATGAGTCCCTCTACGATTATTGAAACCGTTTTTAGGATCTATTGCCAAGATGCCCTCAACATCAAATACCAGATGAGCAGTTAGTGCAGTACTTCTATGATGGGTTAACGAGTCAAGATTGGATGCAGGCTTAGGAGGTTCACTGATTGACCTCACCGCTGAAGAGGCTTGGGATCTGAACAAGAAAATGGCTCTGAATCACCAGCAGTACAGTGTTAGGGACACTAGAGGAGTACATGAGTTAGGAGCTTCAACGGTTCACTCCAGAAGAATAGAAAGTCTTGAGTCTAAGGTCGACTCTTTAGAGAGTAAAATGACTTCACAACTATCCTTCATTACTGCAGAGTTGAAAAATATGAGTGTGCATCGTCCACCAACTCCTATAGATCTCACTGCACCTAGCTGTGACACTTGTGGTTCTGTAATGCATATCTCTAATATCTGCCCCAGTCGTTACGAAGAGGTATCTGCTGTATACCAGGGTAGGCCAAATCAGAAGTGGGACCCCTATTTCAATACATATAACGAGGGATGGAAAGAAAATCCTCGATTTAGTTGGAGCAATAAAGAAGGGAGAGGTCCAAACAGATTTCAATAAGGTGGAGGGGCTGGTCCTTCCACAAATCAATTCCAAAACCAATAACAAGCTTTGACTATTCCACAAAAAGAAGATACAAATCAACTCTTGCATAATATGATGGCGTTGATAAAGGAGGAGAGGACTTCTAATAACAACCAGTTCAATGCAATAGCTTCCCTAATTTAACAGGACTCTTTTAAGAATACTGCCAGGTTCAATGCTCTAGAGAAAAGAATGGAGCAATAGGGCACAAAGACTGAAAACATCAACTCCTTTGTCACTCAACTATCCAATAACATGAGTGAGCAACAAGCTAGGAGCAGTGGCACTATTCCCTCAAACACTGTTATAAACCCGAAGAGTTTAAATTCCATCAATCTTCGAAGTGGGAAGCAAGTGAAATTCAGTGATTAAGATGAGGAAGTAGTTGAGGAGGAGATTGAATGTGAAGAGTTGCCTTCCACATCTGCAAGGGTCAAGAAATCTGAAAGCTCTAAGGAGAGAGCATTGTTAGTTGAAAAGGAGACCACACTTTTGCATAACAAAGGAGCGAATTCTGATAGCAACCAGGCACAAGCAACATCAAGGGAGCATGTGGAATCAAGCAAGTATAGAGCCAATGAAGCCAATGGTAAGGAGGTAAATATTAAAGACCTTCCTTTTCCTAATTCATATTTGATTAGCAAAAGAATGACTGAAACTAAGCATGAAAAAGATATCATTGATTTGTTTAGTAGAGTGGAAGTCAATATTCCTTTGCTTGATCTTGTGAAATGGGTTACTGCTTATGCCAAATACCTTAAAGACCTGTATAACCATAAGAGGAAGTTTAGGCCAAATGAAAGAGTCCAAGTCAGCTTAAATTTGTCTGCCCTATTTAAGCCTCAAATTCTAGTAAAATGTCAAGACCCTAGATCTTTCATTATCCCTTGCACTATAGGAAAAGCTACTATAGGGGGAGTTTTGTTAGATCTCGGGGCAACCATTAATGTCATGCCTAAGTCTGTTTACACTTCATTGGGAGTCAAGACTCTTAAGTCTATAACTGTAGTACTCCAATTGGCTTATAGGTCTCTTAGGCATCTTGTGGGCATTATAGAGGATATTTTGGTCCAGGTTAAGGGTTTGGTTTTTCCTGCTGATTTTTATGTTCTTGACATGTCTTCTGAACTTATTTATGATGCCACACTAATTCTTGGTAGACCTTTCTTAAGGACTGCCAGTACCATAATTAGCATGAAAGAAGGCATCATCACAATGGAAGTAGGTGATCAAAAAGTTTGTTTCAATATGTATGAAGCAATGAAACATCCTCATGAAGACTACTCATTTTTGGGTGTTAACATGATTGATATTGCTGTTGATGATGCCTGCTCTGAATTTGAATTGCAAAAGGATTCCTTTGATTATGAGCTATATTCACTTGATCTTGGGGAAAGGTTTTCTGTTGACATTTTAGGTGAATATGTAATTGTGGAGGTTAACATCGATGTGGCGATTGATGAAGTTGTTTCACCACAACATAGCCATCTGTCGAAGGTTCAGCAGGAGAATCAGAAACGTCCATAACTCCCAGGTGGTTTCTTTCCTTCACTTGTTTACTTACTTTTGCCTTGTGACTATTTATGACATTTTGTGGTGCATTAGTTTGCTAAGTAAGTGTGGGGGAGAAACCATCCCAGTAGGAAAATAGCTTAGCTCTTAGTCTAATCGGTAATTTTTAAATTTAATAATTTCCCCTTTCTAGTTCTATCTCTTGCTTTTTTTTGCTGCGCTTTATTGCTTGATGCATGATATCCCTTCTAGTCCGACCATTTATATACACTTAAAGGTTTTCTGAGTATCCAGCTTGTGTCTATTGTCTGTTTGTCATGTGTGTTATTTCTTTGTTGTCATCCCCCGTGTTTCTTTCTGTTGCTCTTGGGTTATTTTCGCCGCAACAAAATTTCGATATTTCCCTTTTATTTCTTTAGGGTTAACTTCGCCGCGGCGCGACAAAGGTTGAATCTGCATGAAATTTTTACCTAGTGAGATTACCATTCCGCCCCTATTTGTTCTTAACCATTCGTATTCCCTGTATTCTTTTCTTTCATTTCACACACTAAATCCCTAATTACCCCTTCCGACTCTCTTCATCTATTTCACACTCTCATTTTCGTCCTGACCATCCTCTCTTCTTCTTCTCGAACCTTGCAAGCCTTCTCTACACAAATTCCCCTTTACTCTTCGACAATGCCCCGAACTAAAAACGCTACCCCTCTTAGTGAGTCTGATTCCTCCGATAGCTTTACCTTTGAGGAATTGCATGAGAAAGTAGATACTAGGCCCTTTATTAAAGAGAGACCCTTTCCTTTAGCTTCACCCAACAATCCTTTTGTTCAGCAACTTGTTGCCTCTCAAATAACTGGCCTAGTCCAACCCCGCTCTCAAGGCCACGATAAGTTCATTCGCCACTTTTACACCTATGCCTGGTTTCATAATACGATGAAACTTAACTTCTGTGGTATTAAGGCTCCTAATGCATTCACCACTACCAGTATCCGTCGCCATTTTGATCTTCCTAACATTCTCCGATGCCATTATGATTAGCTAATCCACAACTATCCAATGGCCGATGTTATTCGCACATTCTGTCAAGAGGGAGCATAATGGCATCGGCCACGCTATGCCCAACTTTACCTTAAACGCTCTGATCTCCAGTCCGAGGCTCGTCCTTGGCTACATCTAGAATGGCTACATCATGTCATTTAGAAAATTGCCAACCCTAGGCCTTGCCATGCATTCATTATGTATGAGATATATAATGAAACAATATA
>JAOQMQ010000195.1:22051501-22064670 GCA_027563845.1 Erythroxylum subrotundum | reverse complement strand
ATGTATGGATTTGGCATGATTATTTGGATATGTTGCTTCCGCTGCAAAATGATTTCTTAAAAATTTTGAAATCTACCGTTTCTCCAAATAAGGCATGTTTATTTTTTCCGATCCAACAAGAACAACATTTTTGCAACCTGTCCAATGTGTCAGGTATGTGGAAACAAGAGATCACATTTTCTTTACATATCCATTCAATAGCAACATATGGGAATATGTCACAAGGAAGTGTCTATGGCTTGATCCAGGGAACTTCCTCACTAAGATTACACAGAGAATGACTAACCAGACAAGCTGATTCACATCTTGGATTTGGGGCTTTATGTATATGCATTATAGAGAGAAAGGAATTCCAAAAGGTTTTCAAACAAAAGCTCACCAATGAATTCCTTGCAATCTGAGATCATTAAAGAAGTAATGGAGCTGATAGTAATAAAAAATCTTAACTAGAATTGTAGCACAAACATCCTATCTTCACTGAACATCTGATTCTCTAAACTCCTACTACTTTGGTCAATTCTCCTATTGTAATGCTTAATTTTATTTAATTCATACTCCCTATATATGTATGCAAGGATTGTTAAGGGTACAACCTTGTTTATTGATTTTTTCTAATACTTTCCTTTTTTAATTATTAATTATCATTTTCCTTTTTTTAAAAATAATGTGTTATTGAAATCGTCCAACATAAGCCAAGGGGTTGTTAAATTAGAATGAATACTCAAAGTTCATTCCATAACAATCTTATTTGAAAAGCAAAATTTACTACATATAAGTAAGTGATGTTAAGAATTATTGTGCTTTGGATTAATTCAACTGTCTGGTGAAGAAATTAAGTTAAATTCTTGGTATTAATTGCTCTTATCAGACTTGGATTATAAGCCACTATAATTCTTCTATTATTGTGGTATTGATGGTTTATCATAGTAATCTAATATTTTCAAAAAAATCTATATCTTCCTTTTAAGTTTGCTTTCTATTTTCATATCAAGTAAGCTCACCGACAATCGCTTTCTTTTCTCTAAAAGTCAAAGCTACTTGTTGCTTCTTAGGGAAGTTGATTCCCTTTACATTCAACGTTATTATGGAAATTGTTTAGAATTAATTGTTTTAGGTTACTTTGAGCTTTAGCCCTAACTTTCCTTATAGGTCTCCTCTTGCTTTCTAGTATGACATCCACTTTGTGGCTAGTGGATTGATTCTCATCAACTGGGTGAATGAATTGAGGTTAGTTTCCATTTAGATCTGAACTCTTTTCTTGATCAGAAAATTCCACCTCCTTCATCGATTTCCCTTCTTTATCTGTTCCCTTTTCTTCTATTGTTTCCTCCATTAATTTTTTTAATGTTTATATCAATTTTATGCCTTGATTTGGAGGACTTTTAATCCTTTCCTCTTGAAGAGGATTTTTAGGCTCTTAGTCTCCTTCCTTTTTGTATTAAAAATATTATCAATAAAACATCCTTCCTTTGCTATGGTTTTATTAACTTTTGTACCCATCAGTTCTTTATATCCCTATTGTGAAGTGCTTAAAGCTTGCTTATTTCCAAATACTCTTTTTTTCTTGTTTTAAAGGGTTTTTATTAACATGTGATTGAAATTTTGGATTCTATTAAACTCCTTTCCTTATTCAATCTTTTCAGGCCTAGTGTATCAGGTAATTCCTTATACATTTCCACCTTAATGCAAATTCTAGCATATCTAATCTAAGTTAAGGCAACTATATTTTTATGCATAGAAAATGACTTTCCAATAGATCTAGCTAAATAGCCTAAGTGAATGGTGGATCAATATTCTAGTAGTATATTATGAAAGTGTACTCCAAGATCGTTCTTGGTTTCCATTGTTGAAGTAACATTGGCTTCTCATTCATATGTCATGGTTCATATGCCAATATTTTTAGTATGTTAACTTTATTATGGAACTTAAATAAGAAGAAATCCTTCTCATTTGTAAGTGTTTTCTATAGTCCTAACTTGTTTCATCTAGCTTCTTTCCATGAGTTCATTTGGTAGTAAAATAGTCCTTTGTCAATAAAGTATCCAATCAAGGTACTTGACCATCTTATTGCTCCTGCTTGTAGAACTTCCAAAGGTGGTAAACTACTTTTGAGTCTTTTCCCTCTGCTTATGGTTTAAATCTTAGCTTGGCCACTAGGACTACATCCTTCAGTACTTAGGACCATGTTCTTCTCTTACTTGTCATAGTTAAGCCATAAGTAGGAAAGTTCCCCTAAAGGACAATAAGAGTTAGAGGAGTAAAGGTTAGGAATTTGATCTGTGGGAATGTTTAGATTTCGAGAGGGCAAAGTTGTCAATTTTAAAGACAGGACATTGAAATTAGGGATGGTGGTAAAAGACAAGAATGAACAAGTAAGTGAAACATTAAAACTAGGGATGGTTATCTGAGGCAAAGATGAACAATAAGGGATCATTTATGGGGGAGATACAGAAGCTAGGCGGGAGAGATTCACCTAAGTTTTGTTGCCAAAAATGATAATTATTTTTTAAAATAAAGTTAGCAAAGAGAAGCGGTATATCCAAATTGGCTTACCAATATAATGACGGTAAAAAAGTTTAATAGGAAATAGAAAAAGTTTGTTGACTTTACAAACGTAAACAAAGTTTGTCGCACAGATAGTTGCATGCTTATGAAGATAGATCTACTTATAAAAGTCATAGTAGGTCATACTGGATTAAGTTTCACAAATTTATAAATTGGCTGTAACCACATCTAAAAGTGTGAAGGTGAAGAGAGAAAAAAAATTCATTATTGACAATAGAATATATATTATGAGATTCAAACCCAAGAATATGAAAACAATCTAGTAACAACTTGTTATTTCAACATTTTATAAGTAGATTAGTCAAAATATGAAAGTTTATATTGATGACATTATCGTCATGATAAAGCAAGGAGGGGATCACTGAGTAGATCTACGAGAATTATTCAACACAATGAAGAAATGTAGGTATGAAGTTGTTTGAAACTTTTAATGGAAAGTTTCCGATGCTTCATAGTGGCTATTGAAGCAACTCCTTAAAAGTTTGAATGATTAAAAATTCAATCTTAAAGTTGGTAAGTACGTGTTTGTAGGTTTTAAATATGATCTCATATGTTTTTTGTTTCTAAATATAATTTTAATAAGAATAAAGTTATGAAGATTCATTTACCAAAAAAAAAGCAAAAAAAAAGTTATGAAGATTCACGTTTTAGGTTAATTAACCTGTTATTGGGCTTGAGCCTAATCTTTTTGGAAAGGATATGCGCTTAAATTTTAAAATAAATCCAACTTTTCTAGTAGGGCCGTGAATGTAAGGTTACTGGGGATTAATAACGTCAAGCAATCTTAATGGGCTAGTACTTCTGGGCCTGTACTAGTAATGGAACTTCAACCAAACAGAGCCTCAAAGCACAAACAATGCCAGCTCTGCTGTCTCTTACCAAACCCTAGCAGAAACAGTGACGTTTTTTTAATACAAACATGGCTGGCTTTTCACTTTCGGTAGTTAACAACGGACATGGAAAAATCGTTGGCAGTACTAGACAAAGGCACTACATGCTCTTCCTGGAACTACTGCGGTCAGAGATTGGCCACAGGCTCCATTGATGGTACTCTCTCCATCTTCGATTCCCGTGACCCTGCTTCTTCCTCCTTCACCACCACCTCCAAATTTAAGGTCCCGTAATTATTACTAAGTTGTTCCTTTGTCCAACACCTTTTATATGAAATTTATACGTCAAATATGAATTCGTATATGTATGTATATACCTCTTTTTTTTTTTTTTTGGGTTTTTTAGGTTCACGAGGCTGGAATTGTGAAGGTTGTTTGGGTTCCTCCCCAGTATGGAGATGCCGTGGCGTGTATTTTCGCCGATGGAAGCCTGTCTTTATGGGAAGAGGTTGCAGAAGGTACATTTATAACATATGTGATTCTATTTTTTAGTTGTACATGTGTCTACTACAGCACTTCTTTCCCTCTGACGAGCTTCTGTCTTTTCTTGTGCGGTTGCTCTAATTCTTAAAAAGATGCGCATGTAATTCAGTGGAAGTTCTGCCAGAGCTTTGCAAGCAGGGCAATTAAGGTCTTAGACGCTCAGTTTGGAGTTTTCCGGACTAGTTTGAAAATGGTAGGTTTATGCTATGTTTAGCACCTGCTGATTATTTCGATTGTATCCTCCAACATACGATTATAATTGGTTAATGGACGGCTAGTCCAGTAACTCAGATAGTTAGGTAACAACCATATGATGAAGCTAAGCAGGATTTGAGCAGGTACACAACATTACACTAAACTGAAAAGTGAAAGCTTTCTACTGGATGACACGAATTGTCTCAGTCATCTTATCTTGTCTTATCAAATTCACATTTCATGTTGCACACCTTTCTCTCTTTCTTCTTAATTTCTGCTTTTGGGAATTTATATTTGCAAACTAGAAATGTCAGCTTCCTAGATCCCTAAATAACTTCAACCTAATCCCTTTTAAGTGGCTCATTTCCCAACAGTTTTGACCGGTGTATTGTTATTGCTTCTATAAAAATAGCACCTAAACAAGAACTTGTGCAGTATCTCTTTGTTCATAGAGTTTCATTCTTTCATAAGATTATAAGGTTACTCGCAACTTGTCATTTCATTTCGATAGCGTGCAGGTTGTGGCATATTCAGATGGCCATGTGAAAGTCTACGAGCTATTGGACCCCTTAGAATTGAAATTTTGGCAACTTCAGGTTATCATCCTTACTTGTTACTTGATCATGATTTGAGTCAAATATTAGTTTATTCCTCCAGTTTTATCTTGCTTTTCTTCTAAACTCTATACCTTTTGCTTTTCTGAACCAGGCTGAATTCCAGAATGTTATAGATTCAGCATCAGCATCTAGGCGGGCTTCTTGTTTTTCCGCATCAATATCTTGGAACCCACTTAGGAGTGAAAGCCAAGAACCTAGCTTTGTTCTGGGTTTTAATTCAGATACACCACATTTGAATTCTGCCAAGGTAGCCCTATCATATTTTCCTTGGAAGATTAAATCTGTTATTGATGTGAACATTGGCGATAAAATATACCATATTCAACTTCAACAACTGCAATTCTTATGCAGAACATACACATATATTTCATTAGTCAAATTTTTTGTTAGCTTTACTAAAGATTTAAGTTGGTGAAATTATTTCTCTTGTTGTATCATGATGATAATGTTTTGAAATGCTCAAGTGAGTTGTGAAAGGTTTTTAATTCATTATATTTGTCTGAGTAGTTAACGTTAGCTCTGTGCAGGTGTGGGAATTTGATCAGGTGCATCAGCGTTGGCTTCCAGTTGCAGAGTTAGCTTTGCCTGCTGACAAAAGTGATCAAGTATTTGCTGTTGCTTGGGCACCAAACATTGGCCGGTATGTCATTGTCTGTTATGACTGTGTTTGGATCATGAAATTTAGATCTGCAACTTTGATGTCATAATTTGAAATATTTCTATGGCCTATAATGAGAAAGAAAATTCTGAAAAATATTTATTATTCTGTTGAATTCGTATGAGGAATAGGGTTTTAAGCTTTGGGTGATAAGCAAATACTAGAATGTCTATTTCAGTGTCAAGTCTGAATGCAAATTTGCATTGTCCCAAAACCAATGTTTAATTATGGAGACAAAAGCTGACAATATGTTTTGAGCTAATGGTGCCAAATTTTGAGGATAACTTCATGATCCAAAGTTGGATGTTTCATCCTTGTACTAAGGAGCTGTTAACTGGAAAGTATTGAAAATTGAGCTGATATGGCAACTAGCTTGAATAAAATCTTTCAGTTTGTCAAATTTCCTTTTCGCCTCTTTTGAGTTGGACAGTGATCATACCTCTAGCATTGCAATTTTTGTTTATACAGTATTTGGTTCTAAATCTTGGTTGTATTGTCATGCAGGCCATATGAGTTAATAGCAGTTGCTACCCATAAGGGAATCACAATATGGCATCTTGGATTGAACCCTGACCTGGACGGAAGGCTTTCAGTGGAAAAGGTTGCATTACTTTCTAACTTTGAAGGCGAGGTATCATATCAACCTATGGAATATAATTTTGTCTCTTTGCAATGTACTAGCTTCTACATACGGCACTTCATTTTGCTGCTACTCTCAATAGCTCTTTGCTTGAGCATAGACTGATAATTTTTTTTGGTTTCTTATTAATGATGCATGGTGCAACTGTGAAAGCAATTAAAATGATGACATGCTGTGGGAAAATATTCTTCTTTATTTGTTTCATTTGAACTATGAATGTAGATGTTATTGGAGCATGATGATGTGGGATCTTCATCATTTTGAAGTTGAGAAATAGAACCTGCCCAACAAATATTTTCGTCCATGATGTTTTAAATTTGTTTATTTTTGCTTATCATTTCTATTGCACTTGATGCGGAAGGAAATCACGCAAATATCTCTGTGATGTTTATCCATAATTAGGCGTGGCAGATGGAATGGGACATGAGTGGCATGACCTTAGCAACCACAGCAACTGACGGGATGGTTAGGTTGTGGCAGTCCGACTTGAATGGCATTTGGCATGAACAAGCTGCATTTGAGCCTGCTCCTTGACGCCTGACAAATGTTCATTCTTCGTTCCTAGCCGTCTCCCCGGTAAGTGACAGTGATTAGGAACGCATTAAGTGCTTCTTTTTCTAACGAAAATGCTGATTCAGGTGTTCCGTGTGTTTCCTTGTGTTCATTTGCTTAAGTTTGTTGTACTCATCGACGATGATTGTAAAGCCCATGGGAAACCTCTCAGTGAAGGGTAGTTTTTTTTTTTTAATCACTGCGAGTCCAACAGTCAGATAAATGGTGATTTACTACTAATTTAATTACAGAGAACTGAAGTTAGATCAGGAGCATGAATTCATTCTCAACTTCGATCTTCGCAGTAATTATTACAAAATAGTTGAATTTCGTTGCTTATCGAGGAAGTGATCATAAAGCTCCGAATTTTCACATGCCATATAAAGGCTCTACTTTTGGTAAAAGTTAAATGTTGGTTTTATTAATATTAAAAACTTAATTGGGTTCCTAGAAAAGTGAGAGACTAATTATCTTATGGATTAAATTAAGAAAATCCCAATGATTAACAAAAGTTAACGACATTAAGATAATATTAATAATATCCTAAAGCTTAAATTTGTGAAAGTCTTCATTGATTGAGGTATTAATATTAATTGAAATTAAATAAAGTTGATGTGAATTTAAAGTTACAAAAAATTAGGATTTATTACCTATGCTCTTATAATTTACCCTTTTATCGTTTATTACTTTAATCCATGTGATTTAAAAAATCATGGGTTTAGATTTAAGTTTTTTCAATGAGTCGACTTAAGGTTTAATTTTTTTAGATAAAATAATATCATTTTGTTTAAAAAAGTTTGACTTAGGCAAATATAATTTTAAAAAGTATATTTTCAAAAAATTGACAATAAGCTGGTGTATTGCCATCACTAATTTTGTGACATGATTATACGTAGTTGTAATAAGTCACGTACTGTACGATGTCACGTCTCACTAATTAGACACGATTTCATGCCTCTACAACATCTCTTCTCGTCCAGCTTCATTTTCACACATGAGGTCGTGGCGTCCTTCCATTGTGACAATTGTATGGGCTCCATAGGTGGTGAGTTCATGATAGTCTCCTGCTTCTGGTTAGTCTAGGAGGCCTTAAGTCAGTCTTGAGTGTGCAGGTGAATTGTAAATATTATTATGGCTTAAAATGTATGTTAATAACAAATTGATGGATGATGGAATATATTTGATGATCAACTGTAAGAATCATCATTTCCACGTATTCATTCAAAATACAACACTAAGCATGTAAAATCCGTTTCATGTTTTTAGTCATTATAGGTCGGAGTCCCCGTTGAGAACATTATAACAATATTTTAAAAACTAGATCAAATATTGAAACCGATAAAAATCTTTTTAAGGTTTAAAGATTTAATCGATATTAAACTGCTGTAAAATTGGTATATAATAAATAAAAATTAAAAATTACAAGAATAAATAAAATATAAAATAAAATAATTTATTGAAATAAAAATGTAGTAATAATGCCTACTAATATATAATAAACTAATAATAAATCTAATAATTTAAAATATGATTGAATCTAGCGTAAATTTTAAAATAATAATAAAAATAAATATTATATTTCCATATTATTATTTATTTAAAGACTCGAAAAATTTGAAGTACGTTCAAAGAAAGTCAATAAAAAAGTTCGAACTTTATTCTAACTTCTTTTTTAATATCCTTTAAACACGCTTATTTACAGTTTAATATATTTTTAAATTATCTTAAACAAAATTACTTATACATATATACTAATTAATATTTCAATTTATTAAACAAATTCATAATAAAAATAATATTAGTTTTTAATAATAATAATTTAAAAATTTTCAATAAAGTATAATGAAATCAATAAAAAGCCTAAATTTTGACAAATATAATTTATTAGTGCTAATAAATGATTTAGTATTTTTTAGGATAAAAATAATAATTCATTTTTAACAATTAAAATTTAAAATAAAATTTTAATTAAAATATAGAAAGATAAATAAAATTATAAATTTTAAAAATATAATTTGTTAGTAAGAGAGTTAAAAAGAAAAAAAATCAAAAAGATTTATGAAGAGCACGGTTAAAAATCTCAACCTGCCACCTTCTCTCAAAGCTCGAGATACACGCATGATTGGTGCGCGGTGGCTTTGGAGAGAGGAAGACATTTTAATGTTTGTCTTGGGTCCACATGTTCAGACTGACATATTTTTAACGTTTATAAGTTAATCGATTTTTTAAAAACAACAAGCCGAACGTTTATAAGTTAATCAATTTAAATTAAAAAAAACCGGCTTGTTGTTTTCAAGAAATCGACCGGTTTATTATTAAAATGTTCAGTATATTTTTTTAAAAGTTATCAATATAAATCGGATCAAAAATCAGAGTGGTTCAAAGTCATTGCATTATACACGGTAAAGAATCTTGAAAGGAAGTTTATATATATATATATATAAAACATGATGCAAGATTTAGTACCAACTAGGTGGACTACTATTAGGTCTAAACTTCTTAACTGTATTTTGTTTATAGTTCTATTTGCTAGTCCCCCTCCTCGTTGTGCTCTTAAGTCTTACAGGCATCATAGTGCTTTATCATTGTGAACTACCCTTAGTTGCATCAATATGTTGCTTTTCTTAGTTGCATGTATAGGTATGCCTAAATCTCAAAGCCCAAAGATAGGTCCATAAAGCTAAAAACCTCACGAGGATTGTATAAAATGAAAATAAGTATTTACATTTTCATAAACCTACAAGTCACTATAAAAGAGATTATTGTTCCCAAGACCGAGGTTATGTTTTACCTACCCACTTATCTAGCATTTAGTTTTGTAAGTCAATGAGACAAGTACATCAAGCCTGATAGCATACTTTCTAGCTAGGCCTAGGCAAAGAGAATCTAGACATCTGAAAAATCATACTTATCATATGGTGCCTATCATGAGCCATAACTAGTTAATCTTAAGAAAAAACACAGTTAGCTACCACACCTACAATTTTCTTTATTCTAATTAAAATAGAACTTATAGACCCACCTTCTCCCCTACCTTCATAGCCATATTGCAACTCTGATTATACATGCTAGCAACAATCAAAAGCATATAACAACTACTAGTACTAAACTAGCCCTCCAATTCATACTCGTACTCGTAAATGTATATGTGATCAAATCGAAACCAACCTAGAGTACCCAATAGGTGAAAGCCACACCATATGAAACAAACCACAATATTCAAGTTGTGAAATTAAGGATGATAAATATGGTCAGGTGGTCAGCCCACAGGTCAAGCAGGGTAGGGCTAGGAGCGGCCCGAGCCTGGCCCGACTCATTGTCGTCCTTACGTGAAACACCTACAAATCAAAACAATACCCCAATATCACCCATAATGCATCGTCATATACCTACATTGCCCCGTCGTATTACAAAAACAAGATCAAAAGCACCCCTTTTTTGGTTTTGAAGGCCCTTTTACTAGAGCCACTACCCTTGAAATTCAAGCTACCATTATTAGAGCCCCGTAATGGTGTGAAAGATCTATGCAACCATACTATATATTTTAGAAAATGATGGGTCTATATAATTCATCAAACACAATATAGTTTTGAGCTTTCTTATCTACTTTGAAAGGCCTAATAAAAGACTAGTAGTAAACACTTCCTACAAGTTCCGCAGCTTAGTTCAAGAAATTAAAGAGAATTGATTTAAGACTCATTTTACCGTTAACCAACACAGATCTTGTGACTTAGTAACTTTGTTTAAGATATTGTAAAAATTAAGAGAAACCCTCCCGAAGGATCGCAATCTTATATTCATCTATTGTATTTAACAAACATACTAATAGTAAGAACAAGCAAAAATAAATACTTAAAATTTGTGATGATTAATCGATACTGAACTTCAAAAATACGAAATCTCTGTGTACTCCATACCGAAAAATATGTCCCGCTTTCAAGACTTGATATGACTATGATTAAATTTTAAAAAACCCTTTATTCAAGAACGGAGAAAACAATTTTCTATTTTTCTCTTGTTTATCTTCACGTACAGAAATCGAAGAGTATCCATATGTCACTCTTCTCTTTGATTTTATTCACGTACAAAAACGAAAACTGAATGAATATATCTCTGTACTCTATTTTTCGTTGTTCAATGTTTTAACGTCTTTCTTTTTAAAAACTTAAAACACACGCCATCGCATCCTTTCATCTTGGTTTTAAAATGTCAAACAAAAAAAAAACCACCCAATGGACAAAACGTCATTTGACGCCCTTTTTTCTTTCTTTTTAAATAATAATAATAATTTATAAAATGAAATAAAATAAAAGTATTTTATTTTATTCATTTATTTTTGTACAAGAGAATTTTCAATATTAATTATATTTTCTGTGCTAGCAAAAAATATAATAATATGCTATATATATTATTTAATAAATTATCTCATAATAAATTAAATAATCATAAACATGAAATATTACACTCGTAAGTGTGTGACCACATAGGTTCATCATTAAACCGGTAGTAATTAATCCAATTAATTACTAATTAAGGCTGGCGTCTAACAACACTCCTCAACGACCAGATAGTGTGAAGTAATAACCTTACAAAGATGGAACCTGGTTAAGGATAATGTATTATTACCTTCCATCATTACAACTCCGGATTATTCTGAGGTTTTGTTTAACTATCAAACCCTATTAGATAATCAACTATGTTACATGTCGATCATTAATGATTGGTGAATGACTTAGAAAACTCCTTTTTCTCAATCATTCAATCTCCTTGGCCAAGGTTTTGAAACAACCATTAAGATCAATGACAACATAGAGCTCAAACTCATTACCATAGAGTCGATGGATCCCATCTTGACTCACCATTAATCAGATAAGTACTTAATTATATCCAATGATCGTTCAACTATCATTTTACATACTAGTTGTCTGACATCAAAACATAATAAGTGACCTATGATTACTATGATGATCTCAAGTCAAAGGAAAAATATACATTTAAATCCTTATGAGAATATCCCACTTGACAGTTCATAGGTAATATTAACCATTAGGAATTCTCAATTTGGTCAGTTCAATGATTATATCTCCATATGCATCATCTATATATGTAACTTAGTAAATGAGATCTACTAATATCCATCCAATATATACTATTACATACATATTGATCTAACCGGATTATTAAAGTCCCTATTTGATGATCCTAAGATCAAGAACACTTTTAGATTAAACCCTAAAGACTTGACTCTCATTATCATAATCTCTATTATGATGGCAAGTGTATAAATTTCATTAAGGACTTATCATATTAGAATAAAATACAATAAACACAATATGATAATATAATCATTTGCCATGTTATTAAACAAAGTTAATAATCACAAAACTAAGGTGTTCAATATATTACATAACGATTGGGTCATTGGCATAATTCCAACACCACTGAAATTACACTAGACAATTTAACATAGACGTTATGTAAATGCCCAATCTAAATACTTCCGTTATAAAAATTGGTTTTAATAAAGGATCAAAATGAAAGTAGCTCTTATGAAAATCCTTATAGATAGACAAGGTATATACCTTTGTTCAAGTGCAAGAACAAGCTAGAAGGCCTATCGATTTAGAGGAAGCTGAGCTATCCAAGCTTATCCAGATAGGTCCCCATATCATATTACATTAAAGAAAAATAAATTGATAGGTTTGTAGGGGAAATGTGATTGTGCAACATCTAGAAAATGAAAATTGTTGGATCCCGATTCCGGAGCCCAACACTCGGATTCTTAAAACCTTGAGCCAAAACCCTGAGGGATCATTTATTGTCATTTCATATTGGTGGTGACCCCACCCTAGTCAAACATCAAAATCACAAGTTGACTTCTTCATGGAAATTGTAACCTTAAGTCTCTAGTTCATTTTGAAACAAGAATCACTTCAATTGGAGCTCTATAGCTCAAGATATGCATAAAAATCCAAAGTAGGTTCACAGCCCGATTAAATTCTCCAACCCGACCACTCCCTTTCAATAAATCAAAATTCTTGAATTTGAAACCAATGACCATGAAATTTTAGGGAAAGATAGGAAAATGTGTTAGAAATCTAACGCCACAAGAATCGCCTCAATCGGAGATTGGGCGAAGGAGATATGGCCTAAAGAGTCCAACCTATTCATATCCCGATTCCTATTTGACATACTTTGGTAAAAACGCTATAACTTTTGCTATAGATGTCGGACTGACCTCATCTTTATACCAATTAATATGTACTCATCCTGATCTACAACTTTCATGAAGGACAAAAATCAAAATTCGGAAGTTAAGGGGGTCAAAATACACGGACCGTGTAAAATCACACGGTCAGCCCGTGTACCTCTCGGGTAAAAATGGCACCTTGCATAAAAGATTACACGGTCCGTGTTAAATTTACACAGGCTGTGTAAATTTTACACGGGCTGTGTGAATTTCACACGGTCAGCCCGTGTTCCTCTTTGCCCAAAATGACATTTTCTCACCCGAAAAACACAGCCCGTGTGAATTCACACGGTCTGGCCGTGTAACTCTCGGGTAACAT
>JAOQMQ010000195.1:21990269-22017977 GCA_027563845.1 Erythroxylum subrotundum | reverse complement strand
TCTTGAAAGAATCGGTTAATCAGTTGAGCTCTGTAACTAACTCAAACTGATACTTCCGAAGTCTTTATGCTTCGTCTTCTTTTCGCTTCGTCTGTTTTTCTCGCTTCGTCTAGCTTCCGTCTGCTTATTCTTTGCTTCCGTCTGCTTTTTGCTTCGAATAGCTTCCGTCTGCTTTTTGCTTTGCATAGCTTCCGTCTGCTTTTTTTTGCTTCGCATAGCTTCCGTCTGCTTTTTTTTTGCTTCTTTTGTTTATCATCCGTCTGCTTCTCCATTCTTCTACTTTTTCATTCATTTGCTTATTATTCATCTGCTTTTCATTCGTCTGCTTTGGTTTATCATCAAAATCATTATTAAGGTCATTTTGACTTAACAAGGACCTAATGGTTTTAACATCAGGCTTTTCTAGAACATTAAGACACTACAAGAGAGCTTAATAGAGCTTTTATATGATTGATCTTAAAGACTCTAAATCTGCATGATTAAATGATTACAGGTTTGTTTTATGTTGTAATGGGAATTATAAATTTATTTCTAAGTTTCAGGCCTCTAGATTAAAGGAATTCTTAAGAGCGTCATTTGCTTATATTAAGGTCCTTTTAAAGCATGGGAGACAATATCCTAATATTATATGGGCTATTTTAGAACTATCACAAGAGGAAGTAGGTAGGTTTGTGCTTTGAAAGTTGATTATAGCAAAGTCTTTAATTCCTTAGATTGGAGTCTTTTTCAGTTTATTGGAGGTTTAATGATTTTATAGGAACTTCATCATCTGGATCAGACAATGTTCACATCCACTTCATACTCAATTATGTTTAATGGAGAACCAACTCCATCATTCAATGTTAAGAAGATGCTAAGGTGTTTCCTTACCTATTTACTATGAATATGGAGCTCTTATAAGAATAATAGCTCTAGACAACTCTAAAGATCCCATATTCAAATACCATTATAAATGCAATAAGATTGGCATATATAATTTTTCTTTTATAAATGATTTGTTATTTCTTTATGGAGCTAAAAAGGAATTGGTGAAAGTTCTTCACTAAATCCTTCAATCAATTTAGGGAACTATCAGGGCTAAACTCTGATAGAATGCCAATGAATCTTAAACTATCATCACTAATTTGCAACGGTGAATGGAAGGGAAATTTCAAAGGCTTTTACTCTCTAGTGGAACATTTATCTTAATTGAATGATGTGAGGATCGAAGATGATATTACTTCGACTCTCAATCTGAATGGTGAATACCCTAACAAGTCTTGTCATCAGTTGTTCTCCTACAACTTTATTGAAGTTACTTGGTGTAATCTTTTATGGAGCAATACTTTGAATCCTAAAGCCTCATTCATCCCTTGCTTGCGATTAAAAACGAGCTCAAGACTAAAAATTAATGGCATGAAAATGGAGATGCCATTTGTATACTATGTGAAATTGTAGTGGAGGATAGAGATCATCTTTTCTTTATTTACAGATTCTCCAAAGCAATATAGAGTAGGATTTTGCATATGTTACTAGATAATAGTAGCAGGTATGATCGGGAACAATCTTTTATCTGGGTTATTCAAAACTTAAAATCTGGGAAGACTAATGCAACTCTTTATAAAGTAGCTTTCACTATCGCTACATACACCATCTAGAAGGAAAGAAACAGCAGAAGATTCACATATATGAAAGAAGGGAAACACCAACTTGCAAACATAATTGATAATTGGATTAGAGCTGCCATCTATGCTAAAAATGCACAACACACTCTTTCAATTGATATAAAGAGTAGATATGAACTATAGTTCAGCTTAATACTTTGCTCTATGATTGTCTTTTTTAATGTTTCATCACCCATAGAATCTTCAGTGATTTTGTAAATTGAATGAAGGCCATTAACCAAGAACTTATTGTAACGTTGCTACAGCTTTGCCTATAATTAATATTGTTAAAAAAATATCAAAGCTAAGCTATAATTCCTAAAAAATTAGCTTCTTTATTTCAACATCTTGTTATGTAGTAGAGGAGCTAAGCTAAGGAGACCTCTTGTCCCTTTACCTATTCACCATGAGTATGGAGGTTCTCACAAGAATAATGGCTTTAAACATCTATAAAGAATCTATGTCAAAATACCATTAGAAATGTGATAAGCTTGGCATTTATAATCTTTCTTTTTATTTGTTATTACTTTTTAGAGATAAAAGGAATTAATGAAGTTCTTCACTAAATCTTTGAATAAATTAAAGGAGCTATCAATGCTAAGCTACAATTTCTTAAAAAGTAGCTTCTTTATCTCAACAACTCGTAACATAACAGAGGGGCTACTTTGTATCACTAATGGATTCAAACATGAGCAACTACTTTCAAGTACCTGGGAATTCCAATTACTAGAAAGAGGTTCTCCTACTCATATTGTAAGCCCCTTATTGATTTGATCCAAAAACTTCCCAGTGGTTAGTGTTACAAGATTATGTTTTATGGAGGAAGATTGTAATTAATCAATTCCATACTAAGCAATCACCATATATATTAAAGTACATATTTAGCTATCTCTAAAGCAATAATGAAGACCATAAAGAGGATGATGAGCAAGTTTATATGGCTAGGTAAAAAGGATAAACCAATGATGGAAAGGGTAATGTGGTCAAATTTATATGTGCTAAAGGAGAATGGAGGCTTAAGGATCAATTCCAATAGATTCATGAATAAAATGCTCCTCTTAAAGAGGATTTGGAAGATATGTATAGATATGTGAAATGGATACTTTACACTTCTTAGAAAGATATAACATATGGACTATTAAACCCAAAGCTAATACCTTTTCGACCTTAAGACAGACGTTGCAACTAAGGGAGTTGGTAAGCCATGTCTTCAAATACAATATTGACAATAGTAAAGGAACTTATTTATAGTTTGATAATTGGCATAACCTAGGTCCACTTTACAAGCTCTAAGATTCCAATGTTCTTAAAGCTAGCATTTCTGTCAATTCCAAGGTTTAAATAACCATAAAGAAGGATAGATGGAGATGATCATTTCATGTATCTAGTGGCTTTGAAGTAGTTAAGAACAACCTCTTTAGCTACTTCCCTAACCTCAATAAGGAGGATACATTAATATAGATTAATCATAGTATATGAAATTCAAAAACAGATCTTATAAGGATATCCTAGTGTGAACCCGAGATAAGGTTACTTCACATAAATTAGTATGGAACCATAACATGATCCCCTATACATCATTCATCCTATGGTTAATAATTAGAGGCAAATTGGGCACTGAGGATATCTTAAGGTTTCCTCAAGCTAATCCTTCATGCATACTCTATAATGATGAACTTAAGTCCATAGATCAATTATTTTTCAACAGTAGATCCTCTCAACTTTGGACTATGATTCAATCCCTATGCAATTTGAATAGTCACTATAACCAATGACAAAACATAATTAAGTAGGATTATAGAATTAAAAGCTTCACCAAAAAGGATGTCAACTTATTCAGATTGGCTTTTGGGAACCTTGTTTATATAATTTGGTTAGAGAAGAACCAAAGGATACATAACAATATATAAGTGAGTGAAGAATTCATTTACCAAAGACTAGTAGGAAGGATAATTTCATTGGTGTAAGGTATAACCTCAAGATTGAGCCACTACTTGGCATAAAAATGAAATCTTTAATAAGAAACTTGAAAATGGAATAGGAAAGCTAAGATGCTAAATCCTAGGCTGGATACCGAAACCATAACTTTTTCTTAGCTAGCTGCTATTAATGTCGTTCTTGTGCTAGTGAGTTATTGCTTCACATATGTCTTATAAAGCCATGTAATCGATGCCAGAGTGATGCTAACACCAATGTTGGTAAGTTTTAACTTTGTTAAGCTTGTTCTAAATGCCTTTCTAGCATTCATATTGCTCTAGCCATACTATTCCTATTAGAAATCTTTGATACATTTTAATTTCTAAAAAAATGATTGCTTTTTGAATGAAAAATTAACTAGTTTGACTCATGGCAGATTTCTAATCTAATATATAGTAAAGTAAATTTGTTTCTTATAATACCTACTATTTAAACTTCAGTTCTTAGAAGATAAAAAGTAATTTTTCTTAAATTTTGTTATATGTCTAGTTTAATGAATATCTAACTCATGGATGGCATTTTAATCACATAGAAAATTAGCTCACATTTTGTATAGTTTACATAATCAACTATAATGATATTCAACTTTTCCTCTTAGATATATGAATCCATCTTTATTTTATAAGCCATGTTCTTATATAAATTTAATAAGCCTATTTTAGATAGTTCATAATAAGATTTCACTTCCATCAACATTTTTAGTATGATAGTTGATATATAGTTCGTGACAATTATAATTTGAACAAAATCATTAATCATATACAAGTAATGACATTTTTCTCTTCTTAATTATGATAAAAATTCAATTAACATTACATTTTATAGGTTGTATTCCAAAAATAGATCAAAAATTGACATAAACATGAGAATTCCACTAAAAAGTTATATGTGTGTGCCTGCAATTAGTAAGCAATATACAAGAGAGTGGCTTTATAACCTACATTGTTAATAAGTAGAATTTTCCCTCATCATCATGGCCTCTATACAATGCCAGATATCATCTAAAGAAGATTGCTAAAAAAAGCCAATACAATAATCATAAATCCCAATCCAATATAATTTCAAAAGGGCTTCTATAGCCACCTTGATGGTCCTTGCCATTATCAAATGTTTAAATTCCTAACTCCATATAAGAATCATTCCTAAACAAATAACCATCAATCAAATAAGTAAATGGAGTGATATGGAAAAAAGAAGATTCCATAAGTGTGATATGGGAAAACACTATATAGGCTTATAAATGGCACATATAGATTCTATAGTAAATTATAGGAACAAGGCAACATCTTATTGCATGACTTTGCATGGTAATAAGAGTGTAAAATCTTATCTTTTCCTTATTTAATATTTAGTCTTTTCAACTAATATTATGCATAAATATACACACTATTCTTTTATTTTTATTTAGGATACGAATAGAAGTGTTAAGAGTAAAATGTAGATAATTGCACAATACCATATAATTTCAACAATGCTTCTTAAATCGTGCAACTATATCACCTAAGTTTCGATTAAGATGAATTCAAAATGCTATAGAAATCTTAGAATAAGGTCTAGTACATTCATGTTTTAAGCTTTAAGAGATACTAGTTGAACATAGTCCCATACATAAGCATGTTGCAGCTTGTGTTTTTCTCTACATAGAGGAAGTTAACAAGGAAGTCAAACATGGATTCATAAACAAGTGTTTGTTAGGCCATGTACTTATCTGGAATTAAAGATTGAAGATATAATATAAAACATAGACATGTCAAAGCATATATCACTTCGAGATGAAGTTACAATTTGGAAATACTCTCAAACACGAGCACGTTAGAGTTTATGTTGAAGTCTAAACAAGGAATTCAAGTCAAAGTGAGGAACATCACCTAGAACATGAGCAAATTCTATATTGTGTTTGCTATAAAAAAATGTAATCCATATTTAAAGAGCCCCACAACTCTTATTTGATAATTATTTTTTAAGTTTTTAAATTAAGTTTTGCTAGATTTTAGGGTAAAGAATTGCCTCTCTCTCTTTCTCTATTATTCTCTTTTCTTAGCCAAATCCTGTGTGACTAAACCTCTACACTTGGTCAAAGGAAATTGAAACCTTAGGATGTATTAAATCATGAAATTTGAATTGTTTTTATTATTCAATTTATATTTTGAGTATGCAATGTTCTTTTATGTTTATATTCCATGATTGTTTCATGTAATTACAAATATGCAATAGTTTATTATTTGTTACAATTTATTACTATATTGGAGATTTTGTAATTATTTAATCCCTCTAATCTATGGAGCAACTAGGTTTAATGGATTGCTATGTTAAACTTTTAGATCTTAATAAGGACAATCAATTGAATTAAATGCAATTGCTTATGTTTATATTATTTTGTTTCATCAACCTTTTCAATTCTTAAAGCCATTGCTAGGCTAAATCTTTAATGCTTTACTTAGGTTGTTTAATAGTTAAGGCTAATTGGATTACATTCTTTCTAATCAACTATCACTAAAGAGAGATAAGAAAATAGTTCCAATGGTGAATATTCAATGTGTAAATTTGTTTATAATTGTATCAATGATTGATATATAATTTTGTTTTATTTTTATTTTTATTTTTATTAGTGAATAATCTTTGTCTACTTAATCATATATGCCTATTACTCAATCTTCTAAACAAGGTTATTTGCATTTTAATTTGTAAATAGAAAGAATCTTGTACATGTTAAAAAAAGGAAGCTAGACAAAAATTGTAATAGGAGAATTCAACTTTGGTTTCTTATTTGTTAGCGATTCAAAGTTAGAAGAGGAAAAAGTTATGGTTGAATATCAAACTTTAAAAGAGCTTACTGCTTCTACTTTTGAACCAACAACTACTCTGCATAACATTTCTTAATTTAGAGGCTAATTCTGCTTTTGAATTAAAAATTGCAATAATACATCTCTTACCTACTTTTCATGGTCATATAAGTGAAGATCCCTATAAGTATTAATGAAATTTCATGTGGTATACACAATTATGAAACCCATAACGGTAACGAAAGAACAAATTAAGATAAAAGCCTTTACATTTTCATTGAAAGAAGAAATAAAAAAATTGGCTCTATTACTTACCTTCTAGGAGAATTTCCATATGGGATGAAATAAAGAGGTAATTTGTAAAGAGGTATTTTTTTTAACTTCAAGAAAACAAATATTCAAAAGAAAATTTATGGTGCAAGAGAGCACAGCATAGAGTCCTTATATGAGTATTTGGAAAGTTTAATGAAATTATGTGCAAGTTGCCCTATTATTAAATCAGTAAGCAATTATTGATTTAATACTTCAACAAAGGCCTTCTACCACCTATTGGATTAGGATTGATTTTGCTAATAGAGGATTGTTGGTGGATAAAAATTAATTGCAAATATGGTGACTAACTTTTAACAATTTGACAATAGGCTTGACGCACTACCTTAGTGCATCAATGAAGTAAATGTTTCCTCCCTTAAGTAGCATATTGCTAATTTAACCTATCTTTTTCTTCAAATAATAATATGTGAATAGTGAAAGCTTGTAGAATTTACTCAGTCATGTAACTGACATGTTATCAACTATTCAAGAGTTGCTAATTGAGAAAATAAATATGGCAAGTAGATTTCTTAGATAACTATAAAGAAATTGTGATCCTTATCAAACATATATAATTTATGATGGAGGGATAACCATAATTTTAACTATGTGAACCAACAAGTAAATTGACTCGTGATATAAAACTACTCAATTTTCTAGCAATACAAGCAATCATACCTTACTAGGTAATAAATGGGCTAAACTTCTAATTCTAATATGCCTTTAGAAGACAATATTAAGTCTCTTACTACTAATACTTTGCAATTTCAATAGGAGATGGAACACTTCTAACAAGAAGGGAGAGCCAGTATTCAAATTATAAAGAATCAAATACTCCAGATGGTAATCACAATTAGTTAGAGGCATAAAGTTCAAAAAAATTACATCTTAAAAATTATGAATAAAACATAACCACAACTATTTTGCAAAGTGATAAAGAGGTTGAAATACTAGTAAAGGTGGCCCATATAGTGTCATAATAAGAAAAAAGAACATTAAATTAAGACTCTTCCCAATGATAATGAGATGCGTAAGCATTAGTTTCCTCCTCTCTTTAACTATAAACCAATGCCTCTTTCTTCTCAAGGTTTATTAAAATCTTGAAAATGTCAACAATATCAAGATTTATATGAGACTTTTTATAGATACAAGATAAATATAACATTTTTTATGTTATTAAACACACCTTATTATGCTAGGTTTTTTAAATAATTATGTAAAACTAATAGGAAACCATAGCTTGATGGAAGCGAGAAAGTGAGGATTAGAAAGAACGTGTCTGTAATCATTTAAAAACTCATCCTATTAAGTGTAAAAATTTAATAATGTTTGCCAATTTATATATTCTTCTTTAAAACGTAGACCTTTAAATAAAACTAGGATTGTGGTTCAACTATTTGATAAATCTAATGCCTATTCTAGGGCATAGTTGAAGATGTTCTTATGGAAGTAAATGAATTAATTTTTCTAGCTAATCTTTATTTATTTGATATGGAGAATAATGATGAAAATCCCTTTTTATTAGGAATATCATTCTTAAAAACATGTAAGACTAAGATAAATGTTCAAAGTGGCATACTTATCATAAAATTTAATAGTAACATTGTTAAGTTTAATATTTATGACATCATAAAATATCCTAATAATGACAATTTTGTTTATTTTTTTGAAAGTTAAAGAAATTTTATTCACAAAACTTGAGCTTGTACAACCTTACAAAGGTTTAAACAGTACGGCTACAAATTTTAATAAGATAACAAGGATTTCAAGAACTAGTATAAAATCAATACTAGACAATACTAAAAGATTCCAAAAGGCTCTCATCCCAAAGCTTAGTTTCATTTGTATCTCATATGCTAATAAATTTTATTCAATCTAATTTATAATTTTATCAGCTAGGAAATTCTTTTCTAACATAGTTATATTGTAAGCCTAAAGCTTCTTTCCCATCATATGGCATAAATGGTACAACTGAAAGTTGTTTTGAAACATCTTTTTTTTGGTTAAGGGAGTGAGATGGCCCATTTAAGACTACCTGGCTATTTCCTTGCTTGACTGAAGATTTGCAATCAATGTTAGATTCTAGACCAAATTGCTTGTGAATAATTACATTGGAAAAACATATGACTAGAGGATTCAAGCCATGCATTGCATAAAACACATGTGGAGAGTGTGTTCCTAATCCATTTATCTTTAGTTTTGAGCCTATGTTTCATCAATAACTAGCAAATTAAAGAGGCCTTAGGTATAAGTGACTTACTCCAAATAAGATCAAACCAATGAGATTTAGCTGAGCGAGTCTTGAGTATCAGTAAGTAAATAGGAGGAATTGGTGAAATTCCTTGAGTTATTCCCAACCAATATATTTTATCTTCCTCTTATGAAGGATTATGTTGAGGTAACAAAGCTATTAAGCCACTGGAACCTTTAAAATTATAGCTTCAGTTTACTCCTTCAACAATTGTGCTTACTTTAGCTTTGAGAGGAATTCTAATTATCAACTGCATCAGTCTAACCTATCAAGCAAAGGACTAAAATCACTCTAGTTGTCTAACTAAAACCAAGCTCTAGTATCATTCCCTATATTATGTTCGACAAGGGGTTATATTTGTTCCCTTAATCTTAACATTTGAACTAAGCCCCATGATTGCTCCCTTGTAATACTCAGCTACTAGAAATTTGTGCATCTTACGTAGCACTCATTAACCCATTTTAGCCATAAAGCTTCCTTATCATTGAGTAATCTTCATACTCTATTAATTAACAATAATTTTGCATGATTGAAACTCAAATTATACAAGGCCTCCTTCCTGCTTAAGGAGACAAGGGATCTCCTACTTCACTTTGGCTCCCCTTAAGTCTTTAGCTTTACCAGTCCAGATAAAATGTTTGGTGCATCTCTCTAGCTCCTTGACTATTTTCCTTGGCATGCAGATATAAGCACTCTAGTGTATGTGGAGATTCCTTAGGACTAAAGAAATAAGTTGCAGTCTCTTAGCTATAGAAAGATATATATTCTACCATACACTAATTATTGATTTGAGAGCCTCTAACAATTGATTGTAGTCAAAGAATTTGGGCTTTTTAGTAGTGATGGTGAAGAGGAGCTAAACTAGTAATGCCACTGAGCTCCTCAAAATGTTAGGAGTCTGAGGAGATATAGGAACAACTTTTCTGAAGATTGATTTTAAGTCCTAACATAATGGAAAACTCCTTAAGGATTCTCATTAGGAGGCTTAGAGAATATGTGCCAGCTCCACAAAAAATCATAAGGTCATCAGCAAAAGCCAAATGACTAATCCTTAAGCCCCTACGTTTGTGGCGAAATACAAATATGCTATTGCTAGAGATCAAAAGCTCAATCATTCTAGATAAAAACCTTAATGAACAAGTTGAAAAGATAAAGGGAAAGAGGATCCCCCTATTTAATTCCTTTGGCCCACTCGAAAGTACTGATTAGAATCTCATTAATCAAAATGCTATAGGATGTTAAAGCAATGCACTCCTTGTGCAACATCCATAAGTAGTAGGAAAATCAAAAGTAACTATACAACTTATGATGAAGTCCTAGCTAATCATTTCAAATGCTTTAGAGAAATCCATTTTAAGTGGATAGCTTCTAATAGGCCTTTTAAAGTCATAATCCTTCATCAACTTTTGAACTAGCATACTATTGTCACTAATAGTTCTGCCAACTATGAATGAACCTTAAGCTTGATTAATTAATTCTCTAAGGGCAGCTATTAATCTGCTTGCTAGTATTTAAGAGATCACTTTGTATGAAGTATTACAACAGGAAATGGGGAAATAATCCAACACGGAGCTTGGATTAGAGCACCTAGGTATAAGACAAACATAAGTTTTTCTTCATCTCCTTAAGCATCCTTGAGTTAGAGAAAAATTAATGGATCGACTCCACCAATAAACTTTATGTGATACCCCAAGTAGCTTGGAAGAAGTGAGCACTATAAGCATCAGGTCTGGGGGCTTTAGAAGGTTTCAATCTAAATAGGGTTTGTTCGATTTGAAGCTCAGTTACTGGCCTAGTTATGAATTCTTTCATCTGCAAAATATTTTTTCCCGATAAATAACCTTAGATTCAAGTTCCTATTTACACAGATAGCATCAAGCCCCAATAATCTCTTGAAATAATCCAAAGTGATTGATTCAATCATCTCTTTACCTAAATGATTCAATCATCTCTTTACCTAAATGAGAAACATCATGTTCATCTTAAAGCATAGAGATTTTGTTCTTCCTATGAGCAAGAATGGAGTTATGGAAGAATTTGGCATTCAGGCCCCCTTTTTTAAGCCTTCGAATCCTATCCTTTTGTTTTAAAATGGAATTGTGCATTGTGAGGGATGAATTGAATTCTTAGAGCATCGAAGCTTCAATGGCCCTAAGTTCTGAGCTATAAGGAAAGTTGTAGCAATCCTCATGAGCTTTATTGAGATTATCCTTGGCTAGTTGCATATTCAGATTAGTTCTTGAGTTGAAAGTTTTGAGAACTCCTTTAGAGCCTCCTTGACAAACTTAAGCTCCATCATCAACTGGTAAGCTCTAAAACGTAACACTTTAATGTTCTAGGCAGATTTGACCACTTCTTCAAATCCCTCTTTCTTGGTAAGACAATTGAAAAACTTGAAGGGAATCATTGTGCTAGAAACTGAACTGAGTTTTAAAATTTCAATCCGTAAGTGATTAGAGCATAATGGTTCTCCCAAGTGAGCAAAAGAATCAGGGAACCTTGAGAACCATTATTGATTAACTATAACTCTGTCAAGTTTTTTCTTGATGAAATACAATCCCTACTGTTTATTGTTCCGAATGAAGAAATTTCCTCCATACCTCAGCTCAACCATGCTTAGAGTGTGGATTATTTCTTTCAGTTCATTCTTAGTCCTCTTATCTTAATTCTATGCCCTTTTGTTTCCAATAAGGATAGCACACAATTAAGATCCCCAACTAATAGCCAAGGATGATTTATAGAGGCGTTAATATTTTTGGCATCCTCTCATAGCTTGGCCCTTTGGTACCCAAAATTAGCAATATAAACTATGGAAACTTCAAACAAAGATGAGGAACTTTCCAAACTACAAGACGAACGAATAAGTTGATCTAAGGAGCAAGAGTTCAAAATTTGTACCTTATTAGAATTGTAAGCAATAACAACCATTCCGTTGAAGTGATGACAATGATTTGAAGAAATCTTCCATTCAAACCCTAAAAAGCTTATGTAAGACTAGAGGTGATTATCTTTTAATTTAGTTTCCATTAAGCCTAAAATAACAAGCTTCTTTTCCAAAAAAAGAACTCCTTGATATATTGCCTTTTAAGAGGATCATTCATACAGAATCGATCTAAGTCTTCATATTTTATAATGTTACTCATAGTTTGAGCAGGTTCAACTACCTCCACAATTAATATTTCTTCCTCAGGAGGCAAAGCATACTCTCTGGGTTTCTGACCATCTTCTTCCATAGATCTAGCTTCAAGCTCAGTTAGACTCTCCTTAGAATGGGATTTGGTGCAAGGAGAAAGTGAAGGGATTTTCTCTAAACTGTTATTAACTATAGTAGTATCAGCTTCTTCCTAGATTTGGAGCTAGTTTCTAAGTTGGGTATTTTAGAAGAGTTATGCTCACCTGCTGTGGGAGGGATTCCCATAAGTTTATCATAACTCCCAGTGTTAAAAACCCTCCCTATAGGTCTCCATTTGTGATCACATGTCAATGGTTTCTAAGAATATGTCAAACTGATGTCTGACTTAGTTAACCCACAACGTTCATTTAATTTCATAACTAAGATAGCCTCAGGAAGTTCCTTATCTCTACTCACTTCCACAAAAATTATGGCATAATAAAGTCTTTCCATCTGCATAGCTTATGAGTCTAGGCTAAAAGGATTCCCAACTGAGGTTACTAAAAAGTTAAACCTCTCTCCAGTACACCAGAGGGACATTGTGGAAATTAATCCATAACAATATGGTGTCAATTTTTCCTCTATCTAACTCCATTCTTGGTCCCCATTTAAGCAAGAATATAGGTTGGCCTGTGATGTGCCAGAGTCCCTACTTTAAGATTTCAAGTAAACATTTACCATTGGCAAACTTAAAGACAAAGGACTCATCTTCAATGAGTAACGTTTTCTCCAATCCCTTGTTTAGCTATTTCTCCAACCCAAGCATTAACCAATGGAAAAGCTGGAAAATTAAAAAATTGCATTTCAAAGAGATAATTAACGAAATGTTGGCCTTTTGCCTAAGAAGTATCCTACTAGTACTAAAGAAAGTTTGGTTGAAGGGCAAATAGGTAAACTCCCAAGAGTCAAAGAATAGAATTCTAGAGAGAGTTTATTTGATTGATATTATCGATTCTTTAACATACGAACTTGAGGAAGAAGATGCATTAAAAGTTTCCAATTATAAAAATCTTGAGGAACAAAAGGAGGAAATAACCTTGAATGTTGATTTGCAAGAAACTATTGCAGCGATAAATGATCTCCCAAAGATTTTTAAAGTCAGGTAACGTTTCTTATATCTTGTTCCCAATTTCTAATAAGAGAACTTCACGCTCTATTTTGCAGGCACCCACTCCAAATTTGATGCCTCTCCCTAGTCACCTTTAAATACGTGTTTCTTAGGGATAAAAAGGTGTTACCATTGATCATCTCTAGTAAGCTTAGTGCTTCACAAGAGGAACCTTATGCAAGTATTTAAGGAGAACAATATCGTTATTGGTCAGATAACTGCAGACAAAGAAATCAGTCCGTTTACATGGATACACTACATCTTACTTAAAGAGGGAGGCAAACCTAATTGATAAAGAATATTAAACCCACCTATCATAGACATAGTAAAAGATGGAAATACTTAGATTCTTAAAGTTGGAGTGGTTTATCCGATTTTGATAAAATCTGGGTTAGCTCAATTCAGGTGGTTGGTAAGAAACATGTAAGACTCTTGTCAAAAACTATAATGATGAGTTAGTGTGTATCTACATCAGAATGGTGGCGTGTTTGGATAAATTACAGAAAATTAAACGTTGCGACTCTTAAATCAGAGAAACAAAATGACAAATTTTCACAAGTAGATCTCTGAAATATCTTAAATCAAATCTGAATATGCAACATTTTCTGCTAAAATTCCAACAATGAAGGCTAGTCCACGCAGTTTCCTAACATAGAACATAGTATAGGCAGATTATAAAAGGTATGCTAAAATTCCAACAATGAAGGCTAGTCCACGGAATTTCCTAACACAGAACATAGTATAGTTAGATTATAAAAGGCAGGAAAGCAAGACAAAGATATCAAAGCCAAGCATAAATCAGAATATATACAAACATATCACAGGGAAACATCAAAAAGGAACCTTCCCTAGAAGTAAAATCTGCATAAACATCTCAAAGCTATAGCTATTCCTTCCATCCGATAGCCTTGGAAGCAAATGATGCAACAGCCTGAACAGCAAGTTCTTCAGCTTCATCTTGGGTTCCCTTCAGCTGGAGAAGCTTCTTGGCAATCTTCAGCGAGTGGTCTCCACCAGCAATCACATGTAACTCATTCTGTGATTTCATCTTCTTGCGGACAGCATCCAACCTTTCAATTGGACAAAACCCATCTTTGCTGCCCTTTAAATGGAAGCCAGTTGGGAAAAAAAAAAAAGTACCCATGAAAGCAATGTAAGAATAAGGGAAAATCAATATTTAAGAAGACACCTTAAATTAAAGTAGTTAAGAGGAAGGGTTAAGCTCATCACCTGATGTTTCCTTTTATAAAAATTTGTTACATTTAAGTCAAATATGAAACATAAGCCCACCTATTCCCATAAGGTGTCCGCAATTACAGGCAAAAGGAGATGACAGTTGAAGACAATTGAGCCTTCTTAACTGTTACTAATCTAATTTGTTTTAGAAACTTTAGAAGTAAGACCAAAAATAGTACCTGCACAAACATGACAGGAATAGTGAGTTGCAATAGAATATCATCCCTCAAGGCTCCATTCCTACCCTGATAGTATAGGCAACTGATCAGTATTTCGTGTATGCTTCTTCAGGAAAACTGCAACTAGTGAATGAAACAATAAACTATTGATGTGTACAACAAAAAATAGAAGTGTGTCCTCTGTTCTAGCTCAAACCTTTACTAACTGTAGATGATAGATTATTCAAAGATTCTTATAACAAACTAGACCGCTTCTATACACAGTAGATTAAAAAAAAGGTAAGTGCACAATTGACTGGTTACAATAATTTAATTGACACACAAATCATTATAAAGGATGTGAAATAAAAGTGACAAGTTTTAGACCATTTATATTAACATGGAACTGAACTGGTATGTATGAATAGCAGAAAACCTTGAGTGGGTAACCTAAGCAAATTACTGCTGAAGCAGCAATGTCAAGCTCCGAAGCTACCATGCAGCTCACCCTACAATGAGCCAGAATTATTAAAAACAAATCATCAACAAAGCAGTAATGAGATCATATGCTTGAAAGTTTGTGACAAGTTAATAGCCCAAAGTCCTTTTCATTGCCTTTGGCATTAAGAAAAAAGTGTTTTCTGCTCACTAGTTGTAGCCTGTACCTACAACTCTAAAAATCATCAGTAAGGGTCAAATCGAATATAACATCTGGGTGCTAGAATCAAAACTAAGATTCAATAAAAGTGGAAGCAGTCAAAAACTCAATACTACTTTCAAATAAGCAGATATCATAAAAGAGTTATGCATGTTAATGGTATAAACTTTCATTAAGCTGTACAGAGATTGTTCATATTTACATTGCACAATGTTTGATGGGACACCGATCAATGTACATTTGCTGACAAAAGTTATCTCTAATTTTATTGCCGCAAGAAATGAGACAATATAACCGCAAGAAGATTAAGGCCATCTTCAACCAACAGACTACAACACCAAATTTGGTGTTTTGGTGTGTTAAATCCATTCCAACAAAGGCGCCAAAGTTGGATTCCCAAGACCACCAATGAATAGTAACACACCAAATTTGGTGTGTTCCTATTCATTACCAAAAGTTGTAAAGTGATATATTTTGTATAAAGTAATATATATTTTAAATTTAATTACTAAAACACCAAATTTTGTGTTTTAGTGTGTTGGTTGGAGATGGCCTAAGGGGCTCTTCAATCTTCTCCCTTGCTAACACATAGGCTTATAAAGTAGTTAGAGGACTATCAATGAAGATTTCAGATTTCAAAGTAACTATTCCGTATAGAGAATATGAGAGAACTAAGTGTTTGAACTGAAAGCAAAATTGTACCTTGAACCCATGGATTTCCCAGCCAATATAAGAGGATGGCCTGGGTACTTAGCAACAGTCTTTTTGACTATATCTTTATGAAAGTCCACCAATTTCTCAGCTTTAGGTGGAACCCTTTTTCTTCTACCAGAAAAATCTGCCAATAAAATAGTAAGATTTCACTGAACGTTCAACTAAATCTACAATCATCTAGCGGGTTAAACAAATCGTATTTGTTTCATTTTGCAGGAAAACAGACAGAAGAGTAAGCAAAAGCATGGATACAACAAAAATTAACTAACACGGATAGTCAAATGTGACAACTTCAACGGCGTGCAAAGCTTTCTCCAACAACTCCTTCCATCTGTAAAACTCAGCATATTCAAGGCTCGAAAAATATATAGAAAATACCAATTTAGAATCTTTCCTGAAAATATAGAGTAAGAGAGAGAGGGACAGAGAGACCTAATCATCCAATCAGAAGACGAAGGAGCACCGGCACCATGAGCGAAAACAACCACAGGACTCTGCGACGACGTCGCAATGGAGGACTCTTCACTGTTGTCCTTTGCCATTCTCTTTCACGACCCCATTGCCGAGGTTTACCTTTTGTAGCCCTAAAAATGAACAACCATTTGTTTCGACTTTCGCGCCAGAATTAGAGTATGGACTATGGAGACACCTCGGTGGAGGATGTCTCTGTCGAAAGATTGATTAACCCAAAGGGATAGAATAAGTATATCCTATGTAAAGTTATAAACTCCTATTTCAAAATTTTGTTAGACCTATCCCCGATGCTTTAATAACTTCATTTTTATAGTTATATATTATATTTATTGGAATTAATATACTATTTAAAGTCTATTGATATCTCCAAATGTTCAACCTAAATTATATCGTAAAACGTTTTCTTAATTAAAAATTAAATTTATTTAATAGAATATGATTTTAAAATAAAGTATAAATATCTTCATTTAATTCTTATTAATAATTGTCTTGTCACATTATTCTCAAATTGATTATATATTTATATTATTAATAAATTGTAATTCGTGAATAGTAATTTTTTATCTTGAAGTGTTATTTATCTTATCATAAAACGATAATACTGTATATTAATAAATTTTAAAAAGTAATATTTGAGAATCAATAGTTTAATATTATCTCATGGTTTGTATTAATGATGACTTTTATATAAACGTTCAATTTAAGAAAAACTTAATAGTCAATTTAATAAAGAAAAGAATCGCATACATAAAACTTATATATATATTTTTAACGATGTTTACGTAAAATAAATAACGAAAGTATATGTAATTTGATGCCCTATTTAGAAAGAGACTGGGAGCTTAAGGAAAATAATGAGCATATTATTATGTTATTTATAAAACATTTTTTTTTGAGAAATTAAATAATTCATTAATGAAATAATACCTTACGATGTTTGAAGATCATGACAAAAATACCAACATCACTGTATCGGGTGTGTCTACAACTTCAGCCAATCTCAACTTGAACACTCTTGTCTACTTTTGTCTCCATTGGAGAGGTGCCCTCCCATTGTCTTACACACCACCTAAAGCGAGTTTTTGCTCCTAGTACCTTCTCCCTACCAGTAATCATTTTTGCCAATTCTTACTCTTTCATGCTACGTTCCGGAGCTGTTTTCCTGATAGTTGAATGTTAAAGGCTCTTGATCCACTCTTTTGCTCCTTCCTTTCTCTTGTTACAACATTTCGGCTCAACCTTAATTCTGTTTTCTCTTTTATAAGTAATAAACTGGAGCAAAATCTGAAGTGATTCAATGAGAAATGAATTGTGAATTTAATGATTTTAGTGAGGCATAAACTTAAGTATAAATTATACTTAGATGAGTTTTGATATGGGAATAGTTTTGTGATGAAATTTATGGAATGATACCCAGAATTATCATAGACATGCATTGTACATAATTCATTTTATACATGTGCATTATTGAATACTTATGATTGTATAAATTGTGATATTGTGTATATTATTTGTTATAGAGGAGCAACTGGAATGTCAACCTTCAGACATTGCCGGATCTTCTAGGCATTAGCTTCGGGAGCAACTTGTGAGTAACCTAGACGATCTCACTTAATTACTCGTTTGCTTAAATTATGTTTTGAATGACAAATAAATATGTTTGATTGTGAATTCCGAACAGAAGGTCCGATGATTGTGTAATGTGGATTGAGATATTAAAGTGCTGCTTGAATGTGAATGTGAAGACCTATGTGTTTTATAATGTGATTGATTGTAGTACATGCATTCCATTCATAAATGTATAATCAGATAATAACAGTTATGATCAGAGTAGCTACCAATCAAAGCTTAAAGTGCAACGAGTGAAAAGACCCTCGAACTCAATCAGTGATTAAAAGCCTAAGGCTCACTATGTAAAATGAGTCATATATCCTTATCAGATAAGGGACAGTTATTAATGAATTCGGTATCCAAAATGGATACGGAACATTTCAGACACTTGGTCACAACAACGTAAAAATTGGGAAGTGTCTCATGAGTTCATATGCATTTTTATCAAGTATGTTTGATTGATTGAAATGCAAAATTTGCCTATACTTAAGTGAAAATGTGATATCTATGTAAAATGGAATATGTGATTATATGTTATGTGAAATGGTGTGTTGCATGAATTGAGTTAACCATCAATGATGGTTACCTCATTGAGTTCTCAAAACTCACCAAAATTACAGCGTTGTCTTTTCAGGACCGAGAGACGACTCTAACTTCTGAGAGGCTCTACCAGCCGTGTAGATTGTGATTAGATTTTTGGTGACTTGAAGGTCGGTCAGCTAGGATTTTTGGACAGATTAGTTAGATTGTACATCTTTTCCTCATTCATGTAGTACCTTTGTATTAGGTTTTTGATGATGTGCATATGGAAAATGTTGAAAGACACAATGTAGACTTTCAATTTTGTGAAATGAAATGAGGAAAAAGTTAGTTTTAAAATATTGTGATTTTCTTATGATGCTTTATAAGTGAATTATGATACTATGCTATGTGAAGTGAATGTAGTGATCAATCTAAGCTCGCCCTTATTGTAGGATCTCTACCGGAATGACCTTCGGGCATCCCGGTGCGTACTCTGCGGTAAAGGAGCGCTACAACAAGACCATAAATTAACTTGAACTATTTCTAGATTAAGGCTAATTTGATTTAAATGCTACAACAAGATGCTCAGTTTATTGATTACTAGATAAAGATCCTAAAACCATTGTCAACTTCTTGAATTTTATGACACTTTTAAGATTGATGGAGCTATTAAAGATGCAATAAGTATAAGGTTATTTCTACTTTTTTTTTTGAAATAAGGTAACTAGTAGTTGAAGGCATTACCTATAGCCTTATTCAAAACATTGGAGAACCTAGCAAAAAAATTCTTAGCCAATTATTTTTCACCAGAAAAGATTATAAAGTTAAGGAATGACATCTTTGCCTACCTCTAGTTTGAAAATAAAACATTATATAAGAAATGGGAGAGATATAAAGATCTATTGAAGAAGTGCCCATATCACAGCCTACAATAAGGATGCAGGTTCAGACATTTTACAATGTTTTGATCTATTGAAATATATGATTGATTTAGAAATTGATGGAACTTAATAGTAAGATCTGGAGGTTGACCTTTAACTTGTTGAAGAAATGACCATAATGAATTATCAATGATAATCAAGAAGGGCAAGAACTAATAAACAAGTAGGCATGTATAGTATGGATGCAATGAACGCATTGGTAACTCAGGTAGAGGCATTAATAAAAAAGGTTGATAATATAAGTATATCAATAAGACTAGCTTGAATGATGAGTTGTAAGCTATATAAGGGAGGAAATAAAAGAAAAGATTGTCAATGTGGAAATCTTATAGCTAAATTAATGATGCAATTTAACTATATAGAGAGTTTTCAAAGACACAATAATCTTTATTGTAAGATGTAAAATAGAGGATGGAGGAATGATCTACATATCTCCTAGTGAAATCAAATAGCCTATAGGAAACCTAAAACTAGATTTTAACAAACTTATTAGGAGGAGAAAAATAGAATATAATAGTCTCGATAGGGGATTCTGTCATTATATTTGAAGCTTAATTACATAATCAATATGTTTTAATTTGAAACCTTAAAAATCAAATTAATTAATTGACAGAGTTTGTAGCTGAAAGGCCTCAAAGGTCATTACTTCATGGGATAGTGCCAAATATCAAATTATATATGAAGACAATTACCTTAAGGAATGGGAAAGAGATGACCTATGACATAAAAAAAGGTGAAATACAAGATGTGGATAAGGAAGAGACAGAGGAGGGAGTTGTTCAAGAGGAAGTGTGAAAATCATATAAAAGTGACATCAACATCCTCCAAGAAACTCTACCATCAAAGTTAAAAGATCCAAAGAATTTTACTATTTCTTGTAATAATGGTAATGTTTTTATAAATAAGGTATGAATTAAATGCTATTGCTAATATAATTTCTAATACCATACTTAAGGAATTAAGATTAGGAGAATTAAAATGTACTAGGTTGATAATGTAATTTGTAGATAATTAGGCATCCTAAAGAAATTAAATAGAATGTTATGATTAAAATTTATAGGTGTACATTCCTAAATAATTTTACATCCTTGATGTAAAATAGGGTAATGAAGAATCTTTAATATTAGTTAGGCCGTTCCTTACAATAACTAGTGTAACTATAAATCCTAGGGAAGGAAAATTAGTGATTAGGGGTAGAGATGAAGTTCTCTTATCAATCTTTAGTGACAATAACCAATTTGTGGTTAATGATTACTCATGCTAGGCTAATCATTCTAATATTTTATAGAAAGTCATCATGTATAGAGTTAAGTTACCAAAGAAGAGAAGGATAAAACCTATATTACAAAATAAATTGAAAAAGAGAAAAGGAGAACCTTTTGTTTGACATCTTTAATGTCAAAAAGAAGGAAGCAACTATAACATAATATTCCTTAGCGAGTCATTTTAACATGCTCAAACTTTCCATGTGCTAGACCAGTATTCAGCGTTAAGGGAATTGAGCTTGTGAAGACTGAAGTATCCTCTGAGTTTCGAATATATACATTGGTGGAATTGTTTCATGGTTGAGCCTTTGTTCTGAAAAATCTGAAGGTTCCTTTCATGCCAAATAGCCTTGACAAGTAAGGATATTGCTATGTAGAAGCTCCATCTTTCAGGGTCATCCTTGCATACAAATTGGTTACACTAGGAGATAAAAGAGCTCCAGTTACTGGTTGCATTCAGTATATGATAATGATGAAGGATCATGTTCCAACTAGGCTTTACAAAAGTACAATGGAAAAATAAGTATCCGTGGCTCTCCTCCTCCTTTCGACATAGAATGCAACGGTTTGGTATGTATAGGAAAGTCTTCAATCGGTTGATCGTAGGTAGGCGATGTTGCATAGCTAACCACAAAGTAAGGGCCGCCCTCTAGTGGTAGTGTTTTACCCATATCACTCGAGTCCAAGGTCAGACAGCATGTTGTCTCTGTAGAAGTTCCCGATAAGCTTTATTAGAGAAGCTCCCATTTCGAGATAGTTGACACTTAATTCGGTCTACACCTTCATATAGAATGGTTTGAAGTAATGCCTGGTAGATGAAGGAGGGTACTGCGTGATAGGGGAATATATGCCTATCCTCAAGAGCCTGGGCCACTGTTATCTCAGGAGGTAGAATGGTTTTAAGACACTCTATTCCCATCAGATTATACAAGGGAACGTAAGTTAACCATCTATCATACCAGAAATGCGTTGAGGTGCTATCATTAAGAAGGGTGAAAAATTCTCCTCTCATAAGTTCCTGTGTGCTTAGTATAGCTCTCCATGTGAAAGTATAGGTGGGTTTGCTGTGAAGACCCCGTATACTTCTACCCTTGATGAATATGCTATGCATCCATTCACACCAGAGAGCTTGTTTATCCATCATCAACCTCCATAGTCTTTTGGCCAACATCAGGATATTTAGCAACTATAAGGAAATGACACCAAGACCTCCCCTGTTTTTAGGTTGACATATATACTTCCATTATACTCTAGCCTGCTTGAAAGATTCTTCAGCGTCATTCCATAAAAAGTTATTGAATAGCCTCTCGATGGTTTTGATAGTTTTCTTAGGAATGACCAGATGAGTAGCCCAAAAAATATTTATGGAGTTTAATATGGAAGATATAAGTTGTAATCTACATGTTATTGCTAGAGTTTTGGTGCTCCAATTATTTATTCTGCTCTTGATCTTTTCAACTAGTAAATGAAAATTAGTAGAGGTGGTGGGGTATGCACTGGTGATAGGGATGACGAGCTAAACTACTGGAAGTGATTGATGACTAAATCCAGTGATAGAATGCAGCTCCTGTGTACTTCCTATAGCAGTTCTGGATAGGAAAACGCTACCTTTTGTGGAATTAACCTCCAACTTCGAGAGTCTATGCAAGATTTGGAGAGCTTTCATCAAGGTCGAGATTGAAAGTGAATCAACTTTAGAAAGAAAAACCAAGTCATCAGCAAAGCTGAGGTTGATAATCTTCAGGTGAACACATTTTGAATGATATCGAAAGCCATTAGTGCGAGCAACTAAAGCCTTCAAAGTTTTGTAAAACACTTCCATAATAAGAGAGAAAAGATACAGTAAAAGTGGTCACCTTAGTGAAGCCCCTTATAACTTTTAAATACAAAAAGTCAAATACAAAAAGTAAGAGATAAGTATCATATACGTCACGACCTACAGAAGCAAACAAAAAGAAATCTCAATTGTCATAAACTCAAACCTCAAAACTCAAAACGCCCAAACTCCTCTCTCTCCCACAAATAATATATATATAATAGTATTAGAATTAATAAATATTGATACTTACTAATACACCCCTGCTTTACTCCCCCGTGTCCATTCATTCTACAACTATATAACCCCTCGTTAACTTTACCTTTCAAATTAGACAAGATTTCAACTATGGCACCTCCTAACCCAATACTCATTTTCACAGCTACCGCTTTCCTCTTCTCATTCACCGTCGCAGCTCATGACCGTATTCATTTAAATCGGCATGCGACTCAGGACTTGATCGACGTGTCGGGAGCCTCCATCCTCATTCCTAATGAGAGAACCGATCCTGATCCAACGGTTGGGAGCCTTCAACCCAAACTACCCAAAGAAAGCATGGAGCAAGCCGTTAAAGGATTAGACTCTGAAGCTCAGAGCGTGCCGTTAACAATTGTTCGTTTCCGACCAATCAACCGCCGGTTCCCACGCCGTCCGTCGATCCAGCTTCCTCGAGGCCATCGATGCCGCCATTTCAGGCGCTTCAACGGCCGGGAGATCCCCTACGGAAACGACATGATTCTTTCCACCACCGCAAGACACGACGAGGGGGTAGATCAGGATCAGGTTCATCAGATCCAACCCAGATGGGCCCGTTTTCAACACGATACACCAAAGTTCGCTTACATCTCGAGGATGAATCGGATGAGGTGGCCACGCGAACATCGCCACCACCACGTGGACGGCGAAAAGAAAGAACTGGAGCTGAAGAAGATGCACAAGCATAAGGATGGTTTCTTTTTGAGGAAGCTTAGAAAGTTTTTGAAGCACTTTTGATCAGGGTTTTTACTCCTTTATTTCTAATTTGATGGGTATAGATAATTGACGTTTTGCAGCCGCGAGATATATATATATATATTATATGTGTGTGTGTGTTTGCGCGCGCACGCTGGCGCGCCTGTGTGGGATAATGGATATGTACGGGAATGTTGTGTTATTACTTGCTGTCTGTTAAATAAATACACATATTTGTGTTTATTCATAAATGTCTCTGTCTTCTTGTATTACTCGCTGTCTGTTAAATAAATACACATTTATGTGTTTATTCATAAATGTCTGTCTTCTTGTTCTTGACATCCTCAATAAATAATATAGAGCAACATTGTCTCAGAAGTGATCAGAACATGAACCAGTTTGATAGTTAGTGGTGGTGAGTTGAGAGCATGGCCATGGAGTTACCTGGAGGGCAGAGCCACTCACATCAGAACATTCCCATGAAGTAGTTTTTGGTCTTGCACCATGAAGATTGATGTTGGAGAGACAAATTCCGGTGAATGGAGCATCCTTTAGGCCTTTAATTAAACCTGGTTGCTCAACCTTATCTCCCCAAACACTCTTGAGCGTGATTCCTTTAACTTGTGGCAGAGCGTTTGGGTTGAAATTTTCATCTGGGTGGTCCCCAACATCACCTGCAATCTTTATTCCTTTACGTGCATTTTCCATATACACATAAGATATGCTTATGTTTCTTATGAATCCCCCCCTGCCGTTGTTGGTTTTGATGTGGATGCCTACTCCCATGTCGTAGAGGCTTATGTTCTCTGCCAACACATTTTTCACTCCACCCGAGGTTTCACTGCCGATTGCTATTCCGGAAAATGGAGATGATCCTGTGACTCGCCTGATGGTGATCTCAGAGCTTGGTCGACCGTATGCTATGCCATACTCGTCCCACCCACTTTTCACAGCCACAAGGTCATCTCCGGTCGAAATATAGGAATCCTCTATGCAGACATTAGAGCTTGAATCTGTATCCAGGGATTGTCAATAACCAACATGAAGTTATTAAAAGCATTGCAACTCACTGAATTTGAATTGCAATAACAACAATCGATGCAACCTGCATTGCAACTCACTGAATTTGAATTGTAATAACAACAATCGATGCAGCCTTATCTTTTTTTTTTTCCTGGGTAAAGAAGACACCTAGTGAGGAATGGTGCCTGACTAGTTATATAAAGATCTACCATTCACTAGGTTTAAGAGCAATGAAAAGTTTCACTATCAACTTTCTCTGATTTTGTCTACAATTCAGAACTTGCATCGCTGGATGTAAAACTTCATTATCTTCTTTGGTAAAACAGTGGCATCTGAATTTCGCTAGACTGCCCATCAAGAAAGCAAAAACTGGCAAAAGATTACATTGTAGAATCTACCTGGGTCAATGCCATCAGTATTGGGAGAGTCATGCGGAGCCAAAATTGTGACATATCGGACAACAACGTTGCTGTAAAGAAGAGCATCAGTTTCAAGTTTCAACAACTCGAGATCTTACCAGATTCATGTCAGGACTCAGGTTACAAGGCAAGCAGTGGAAAAGAAAATTGCCTTACACAACAAATCAATTTCAGTAACCCACTTCTCATCCTAGGCCCTACCCCTTCATTATCCTCCTTGATAACAAATGTCAGAAAGTAGACAGTTGCATCAAAGATAATCCTTATAAGATATGATTTCATGCTTAGAATCTTTGGATACATGAAAGACATAATGCTTGATTATAATTTTCAATAAATATGATGTCACATCTATCAATCTCATATAATTATGCGGCGAAATTGTTTTGGAATTCAAATGCAATGACCATTACCTGCAGTAAACAGGGTGAATATTCCAAAAAGGAGAATTTTGAAAAATAACATTGGAGATCACTATGCTTCTGGAATTCACAAATTCAACAAGATTAGGCCGAGTAAATTGAAGAGTTCTCTGCCTCCACATGTTCCACCATACATCTCCTTGACCATCAATTGTCCCATTCTCCCCTAAACAAGAACAATTGCTTGAGCTTAGGGCAAAACACTACTCAAACAGAATCACTGAGGGTACAAGCAAATCTTGACATAACCATGTAAGACTATTGCAAAGATATAAGAGATGGTTATAACATAGTAGAACAGGTGTCATTCATTGCCTCAATTTGTTACAATTGACTTTGCTACAAGTTATTCATGCACTGCAGGTGGATTTTCACAAATGTTCGATAAAGTAATTAGTAGGCAAATTCAGTTATTCAGATTCTCTTCAAGGATCTTGGTTCAGAATTCTATAATAAAACTTAACGTTTAAAGAGGAAACACAAACAAGTACACTGAATTCACTTTCCAAGAAATCTTGTGGTTGTACAGTCCCATTAGGCACTTCAAATTTGTAATGTAGGCATGATATTAAAAGCATTAAGAAAAGCTCAGATCTCTTGAGCTTCCAGTCAACCAAATTCACAGAAAAACCCAAATAAAAATCTCAACTCAGGAATTGATCTAGGTCAAATACGACCCAAATCATTAAGGATGTTAAGGTAAAAAAGAAGACACCAATGTGGTGCTATTGTCAAAACTTTTTACCAATATGGTGTTATTGTCAAAACCTCACCAGTTATTACCACATCTTCCAGCCCATCTCCATGGATAAAGCTAATGTACCTTCCACCAGGGCGCTCCCTCCCTCTTCCATAGGATGGTAAAGGAGCAATTAGAGGCCAATTCCAAGTATCCTGAAATGTCAAGCAAGAAAATAAGGCACTCACCACACTTAAGAAAGGAGTAAAAAAAAAAAAAATCCATTCAAGCTGCCTCTTTCGAACATGCATTATTGAAAGATCCACATGATGGGAAAACAAAGGCATAATAGGTATAGCAATACAGTGATACACCATCTCCACCTAAAACAAAATTTGCATTCTACAGCACTAAAGAAAAACTAAATACTCTAATTCCATCTAGTAGGGGTGGGAACAAAAATTTTACACAAGTAGAAAGGCACAGCTTATAATGTTCATTATCAAAAAAAAGTATGTCACAAGTTTTTTGCAAATGTCAACTGTGCTGAATATTTTAGACATGAAAAGATCCAATCTATCCTGATGATCAGCATTCTTGCATATATTGCATGGGAAGGATCCATCACGTTCTATTGGTTGAATTACACATCTGTTATCAAACAAAATCTGTAATAGTAAGGTTATCAATCCATCTTCCATGGATTCCTCCTTGTCGTCCGGTGGCTTAGCATTGGTTACCGGCAGAAAATGAGCAATGCGAACATAGTTTATAGCAATTCTCCATCTAAAATCATTTCCTATATTTCTTTTATTTCCCTCACAATATGCACCAAAGAAAAACCACCAACATGATGCCCCAATAAGTGAACATGCGTAGCAGTATGTTGGTGGGTTCCCCTTAAAAAAAGAAAAAATAAATAAATAACGATGGACTCCATCCACCAGCCTCACTTGGCACTGAAGTCAAATGACTTTCAACCGTGGTATAGCATAGAATCCACGACGTGAGCTGCCAGCTAATTTGGCTGTCAGAACACAATTGTATAAGTTGCCAACCTATTTTCTATAGGGATGGGATAAATGCAAAGCACATGCAATCGCGCATAACCAGACCCACCATTTTCTTTTCTTTTCCTCTTCCCGGACCCACCATTAATTCATGGCGATCCCCCACTACGTATCTCTGAAAAGCCACACCGACACAATCCAAGCCACAGAAAGATAAGGTAATTTTATTTATAACAAAACAAAGATTAACTCAAAGAAAGTCCACATGTCCCAGGACACACAAATTTAGTGACAGAATTAGTACCATATTACTCTCTACACATACTTAGAAGTTTCATTATTTTCTTTCATCAAAAGCGATCACAAAGAAAATAAGAAAATAAGAAAAAAAAAATCAATCACAGTTAAGAAGAAGAAAGCAACGACTAGATACTAAACTGAGAAGTCCTCAATAGTCAAAGACATGCATAAGAAAGTAATCAAAGAACAAAGTTTACCTGAGTGGCTTTAATAACAGCACCTTTCGCCAAGTAGAGAGTCATGTGACTGGTGAGGTTGAAGCT
>JAOQMQ010000195.1:21978238-21989929 GCA_027563845.1 Erythroxylum subrotundum | reverse complement strand
GAAATGATACAGAGAGAAGGGTCCAAAGGAAAAGTGTTGATACTAATTAAAGAAATAGCAGAAGCGATAGAGAGAAGGAGAGAATGAGAAATTAAGAAGAAGCCATGAAAGCTAGCTTTGTCTGGGAGCGCTTGTCCAAAACAACACCACCGAAGTGAGAGGAGTAGCTTAAGGTAAAGAGTCGTGCAATTTGCAGTTGCAGTCGCAGAGGCTGTCTTTACTATTTAGTTAATGCTCTCCCCCGGCTCTACACCTCTCCTTTAATTAATAGGTTTCTGATTCTTTACCGTTATGGACCCCCTTGCCGCAACAGATTTGGGCCCACAGGACTCAATACTATCATGGAACGAATACGAATACCCGATCTGCTTAACTTCCTATAAAGTTTGGTGTTGATTTTTCTCTTTTTGTTACTGAATACATTCTCTAATTCTTCGTACAAGTTTTCTTCTTTTTTTTTTTTTCCATCGAAGCGTGTTATATATAGATATAATTTTTAGACGTCTTCAATAAATACCTTATACACCTAATGTATCTTTTAACATCCAATAAATATGCACATATGAACGAATTTGTATGATATTTAATTTGTGTATTTAAATTTATTAGATATAAAATTTTAATATTGTATTGTGAATTAATATGCATATAAATTTTAAAGTAAATTAAATTTAACCTTTTATATATATTAATTTCTAAATTTTTCAAATTGATTAAAATATACCCATAATTAATTATTTATATTTATAAATTGACATTGATTTGTAAATAAATATCTATTATCTTAAAAATAGAAGCTGAAAATAATAAATTATTAAAATACCAATAAGCCACTATATAGAAAGGAGCATACTGATGCATATAAATTACCATCATAGAGATAATATCCAAATTCAACAAATTATGTTCACTTACTAAAATAATATCAGATTATTGTTATTCTGACCCAGCAAAGAGCTTAATGTAATTACTAGTGAAGTTCAATTTATAAAATCAACACCAAATATTTGATATTAATTTTATAAACAAATATCTATTATCTTAAAAAATTTGGAAGTTGAAAGTGAATAAATTATTAAAATAGTAATAAGTGATTACATAAAAAAGAGCATACTTGAATTCCATCAAAATTCAATAAATTGTGTTCACTTACTAAAGAAGATGCCAAACTATTGTTATTTTAACTCAATAATTAGCTTAATTTAATTACTAGTGAAGTTCACAAAGAGCTAATTCAAGTGATTAGAATGTATTATACTTGCTTTCTTTACTCTAATATGTAGAATTCTTTTGACTTTCTACAATAACATGGAAGTGCATTCTGAAAAGAGATATTCTGATATGTTATTTGATAGGTTGTTCAGCTAAGAAAATAATGCTTTTTCTAACCTTGTTTCTAAAAGGAAATTAAGTTTATGCTCCAAATCTATCTCATATTCTAGTTCTATACTATGAAGGGGTTGATATTCATTTTCTTATCCTTGACAACAATGGCTTCTTTTATCCATTGTTATTGTTCTTTGAAAAAAAATTGGCTTATCTAGCTTTTTCCTCTAAAAATTGTATAATTCCTCCCATTCCATGCAACATAGACCACATAATTAAAATCATTCCGAATATAACTAGAGTATCTTTCTTTAATCCTTACATCTTACATATCCATTGAACTATCTCATTCCATGTGTCTTTCTCACAATTCAAATTAAAGAGCTATAAGCTCTTTCTCCATATGTTTGTAGAAAATGAGAAGTTAAAAAATAAGTGATCTAAGGATTCATTATATTTATTGCAAAGTGAAAACAAATGATCTAAGATATTAAACTTAATCTTATTCTTTGTTCTTGTTGTTGAGGATGAACAAATATTTTCATGTAAGACTTATTAATGAATTTCTTTTTGTTATACTTGATTCAAATCAAGGAGTGTTATGCTACTTAATTGAAATTTCGGTTGGCTAAGCTCTCCCTTATCACTGAAAAGTATTTAGAAGTATAAACTAACCAACTCCAATTCTCTCTATATAATTGTTTCAACTTTTATATGATTACGCAATGAGACTCTTAAACAGTTGTAGTTTGTAACAAGTATAGGAGACCTAACTTATTACATTTGTCAAATCAAAATCATGTATCCCTACCATTCCCAATGACATATTTTATGTCCTATAACCTTGTGTCCTCAAGCCTAAAATTTGTTTAAGATTCTAAGAAGTATTAGTCTTTAGTTAAACTTTCTAAAAGCTAAGCCCTTTGAGAAAGTGGGTACGAATCCATCTAACCTAAAGTGATTCATTATTAGTTAATAATCTCCAAATTCTTTTAACTAACAAGACTTTATTTATAGCTCTTATAGAAACAAAGCAAGACCTCTTTAATTTTTAGGCTTACACAAATCAAAATATTTAACTTCAACACCGCTAGATTTGTTTTCTTTTCTCGACTAAAGAAAATTCATTACAAATATTTTAATGATTTAATATTTTTTATGGAAGAAATAGATGGAAACTCCAAAATATATTAAGATTATTAAGTGATAAGTGTGAAATGCACCATGTTTTAGGGTATAGTTTGATATTTGTTGTTTATTCGATTGTTTAGTATGTATTTTCGGTAGAATTTTGTTAGTTTGTGATTTATTTGTGTTTTAAGTGTTTTATAGGTTAGAATAATCCTTTAAGCTTAAATGTGATATTTTTGAGGTATCTTGATGTATTTGTTAGTGTTTCAGGGTCAACATCGAAGAACGGAGAAGTTTTAGAGACATTTAAGCCGAAACAACAGCCCATCACGATCGTGACAAAAGCTTAAATGTAGGCCACGATCGTGGCCTGCGTTGGGTAGACACGCAACCACTTCTAAACTTCGCATTTCAAAGGACTTTTTTGGACCTTTCAGGCCCCGAAAAATCCCTAGTTCAACCCTAAACACAAAAGAACATAAATAGAACAAGAAGAACAAAAAGAAAGAGCTTCTTGCATCAGCCACTATCACGAAACCCTAGAGAGAGTTCATCAAGAGATTGAGAAAGAGACGAAGGAAGAGAGACGTGGAGAAGAAGCCTACATGAAGTACTTCCCAGAACAGGAGGTTTTCCGTCGTTGCTGCCTATCATCCATTCAGATCTATTTTTCAGTGTATTTTCATTTTTTTATCTATGTATAGAATTGGAATAGTTGTTGAGATATGATTTATGAATGTTAAGGATTGTCTAAACTCACCTTCGGGTTATTTTTATCTTTGATTCAATAAAAATCCAATTGTTTATGTGAACTGGATTCATTGTGATTGATTTCTACATTTTCATAAACCAGTAATAGATTGAGAGGATGAACCGATGAAAAATAATTAAATTGAGCTAACGAGAGTTAATTAATTTAATAAGAACGAGAAATCAATCAAATTGGTAATTGTGTGACGAGAGATCTCACATAGGTTCCGATAGTTTAGTGGAAAACTTCAGATCTAATTAGGGTTTGGATAAATTGTGAATTGAAAATTTTCAATTGTCCATAATCTGATTAGGGTTTATAATTTAGGGCTTTTGGTTATAACTTGAGAGAGAGTAATCATCCATAGGATAGTCCAGGATCAATAATCTGACATTTCATAATTAATTAGGATAGTGTTGAAGATAGGTAAAATTTTCTCCTTTCTCTCAATTGGTAGTTCCTTAGGTTGATTCTTGGTGTGTGCATTGCAATTTGCTAATTTGTTAATATTTCGTGATTGATTCTTAAATTGATTTGCTTAATTGAATTGCATTCCTATTTTAGTTTTGTTACATTTGAATTATTGTGAATTGTTTGGTCTTAGACTTTAGGAATAGATTATTTCTCCTCGTGGGATCGACACCTTCGGTACTACGCGAACGACTCGTATGCTTGCGGATTGTTAAGGTTAAATATTAAAACTTGCACATATCAGAAAACTGCAACCAAGTTTTTGGCGCCGTTGCTAGGGAAGCGATTAGTTTAGTTTTTTAGTCTAAGGCTTTTTCATTATCTTTCTTTTTAAATAATAATAATAAGAAAAAGAAAAGAAGAAGAAGTTTGGGACATAAAGTAGAGACACAGCAAGACATCTTAGAGTGAGAATGAGACATTTGAAGAGCTAGACGTCAAGAAGAAATGGAAAGAATAATGATGGAAGATAGATATTATAGGGAGCAACGAATTTTTGTGAACTATAATGAGGCAAAGTATGGTTGGGGAAGTAATAATCCTTACTGGAACACGTACACTCCAGGGCGGCAAAACCACCCAAATTCCTATTGGTCCAACAATGTAAGGACTCACTTAGGACATCAAGACCTAATAGGATTTCAACAAGATGAGTCCAGTTCATGGGATTCTAAATTAGACAAGATCTTAGATAAGCTCACGGACATGGAAGAGGGTTAGAGGGGATTAGAAAAGCAAATTGATCAAGTAATGGAAAATCATGTCACTTCTATTCATAATTTGGAGATTCAAGTAAGATAGCTTTCCTATGAATTTTGTAAGAGGAGTATGGAAGTCTCTCTAAGAAATATGGAATTACATCAACGAATGCAATATGAGGCTATCACACTTAAGAATTTGGGAAGAGTTAGAAGAACCAGTGGAACACCAAGTTGACCCCACCTTATTGAAGACCAAGAGACGAAGAAAGAGGATGAAGAAAAGAATGCCAACCCTCCCTATTATTCACCAGTTCTTGACATACCATGTATGAACATTGAAAAATCTTTAGTAGATGTCCATGAAAAGAACCTTATCCTTTGGATGAATGATGACCAAGTGACATTCAACATGAATGATGTATTAAAGAATCCAAAGGATAGTAGCTCATTCAGGATAATTGATTTGTTCGAATCTTCTAAAGAACAAAAGGACGAAGAACATATGACAACAGATATCAAGTTTGAAGAAGCTATGAAAGTCTCTGTTCGTGAAGCGAAAGAAGCAGAGGAGATGAAGGTGATTAAGGAAGAAAGAGAGCAACTCACTTTCTTACAAGACAAACTGTTGGATTCGATGGAAGATTCAGGGAGTTTTGTTATTCCCTATTTTATTGACAGTTTGTTAGTGAAAAGGACATTAATTAAAATAATTGGTTTTCTCAACTTCATCAATATTGTCCTTCTGATCATTTTGCAATTTATAGCATACTCACAGGCTACAAAATTGATGTTGAACAAGAAGGGTGGAAGATAGCTACTCATAATTAATCCTGGCTGGGTTTTATAGGATGAAGGTCAAACCATAAATTAGCACGTTTAGTAGTTAGATTTAAATTATTGTGTAGTTAGGTTTGTTTTAAATTCTAAAATAAGATTTGAATGATTTTGAATGATTTAGATTGCTAATTCTTTTACTCTTTTGAATCACTTATAAGATAGGAAAACACTCTCGATATTTTGATACTACTTATGACATGTTATATTTATGGATAGCTCATTCGGTAGTTATTGGCTGTAGCATGAACTATATGAAGATAGTTGAGTGATCAAGATGCGATTCATCACCCTAAAGTAATTAGGGAGAATGTTTCATTGTTCCTCATTGTTCCTCATTAGTATTGATTCGAGAAATCCTTGGCTAAGGATGAACGACGTTTTATAAATAGTTTACAAATGTCATTAATTGAATCAATAGCTAATGGTATGACTGGACTCAAAATAAAGTAGGCATTAATTTTATGCTCTATGTCTAATTAGAACATTGTATGATGAAATGATTGAATTATATAAAAAAAATCATGCATAAAAAGGTTAGTCAAAACCATTTTGACATTCCTAAATATTTGAGTGGTCTTGATGTGTTGCTAGATGTTAATCTTGGTCTATAGATATAAATTGTTTAATTAGATAATTAATGTTAAATTAAAGGAGTTTAATTTATTTAATTTTAAATATGATTTAGAGTTATAATTTGTATCCATTGCTAAAATATTTGAGAACCTAATAGGTCGCACATAAAAATAAGTTTGAAGAGAGCAAAGATATTTTAATCAAGTTAAACTTAATTTTAAAGTTTGAGAAACTTTATGATTAAATATAAGATATTTAATAAATAAGGGTCAATATTAAATATTAAATCTTATTAGGGCATAACTAGTATTTAATTATTATTATTTGTAATTCAAATTAAAGTTTAAATGAAATTAAAATTTAATTTCAATTAAATTACTAAAATGTCTCAAACCTATTATAAATAGGCTTAATCTCTAACGGAGTTAACACTCCTTGTCTAACCCTCTCTGTAATAGTTGCAAAGTTTTCTTAACTCGATTTATGAAAATTATTAGAGGTTAAACACTTGCGCGACTATAGTAGTTGAGATGAGCTTGTTTTAGAAACAGTTCGATGAATACAATAAGAATATGATCAAATTTTGGAATAAGATACGAATTAAGATTAATGCTTTGTTATGATTTAATTGTTAATCTTTTCGTAACATTTAAGTGATCTAAAAGGAAATCAAATACGAAAAGTTTTGTTGCATGTGTGATTGAATTTTATGGAATCTAAATGGAGTATTAAACATGGCTTGAGTTGCCGTCATGATCGATGGATTCAAACAATTGCGATAAGTGGAGACAGTAGGTGATTATTGGCGGCGGAGGTTGGCGTCGTGAGCTGTGCATCTTTTGTTAGAGTTTTGATAGTCACCGGCGACTATGATTCTGGCATCTTTTAGCTGCAAAAAGGAGGCATTTCCAACAGTGAGATGCTTGAAAAATCAAAGCTAATCCATGAGATGGGATTGCAAGTCAGTGATGGACTGTTGGTGGAGCAGGCAAGCAGCAGTGTGCAGGTGGCGTAAAGATGCCGGTGGTAGATATAAAACTTGGCTGTGGCAACATTAACATGTTAGAGACACAAAGGTCTCATTTTATGAAATTAGGTTTCCAAACCTAAAGAAGAGCATGTTTGGCATCATGGATAACCTATTCTAGGGTTAGAATGGGGGATGTTTGGCAACAAGATAAGGATATCCTAAGCCTTGATTATGGATTGTTTTGATATTAGAATAATGTATTCCAAAATTTGATTTGGGCTTGTTTGGACCTTGTATTAGGAGTAACCTAATTCTAGAATAATCCATAATCGATTTATAAAAGAGTTTTAAATTCAAAATAAATTCTAAATTTATATTAATTATTTTTCTTAATTTGGTTAAGATTAATAATTATAATGATTCTTAATTAATTTCAGAAAAGTAATTTCTAAAATTAGAATTAATTGGTTTTAATTAGATTGGAATTAATTAATTAGACTCCTTAAAATTAAGAAAAGTGATTTCTTAAGTAATTAAGAAAGATGTTTCTTAATTAAATTTATTTATTTCAATTTGATTAAGATAAGTTAAATGTATGATTTTATATGTTTAGAAAACCATTATTCAATTTATTTAAAAATTGTTTATCTATTTATGAATAATAAATTTCTTCATTTATTACAAAAAGTATCTTTTTTGATTAAGTTGTGGAAAGTGCTTTCATATATTAATTAACAACATGAGCTTTCTTAATATTTTTTAAAGTAGTTTTCTAATTTATTAAAGAAATATTTACTAATTAATTAAGAAATTATTCTTAAATAAATGACGTAAAGGACTTTCTTAATTAAATTTAAAAGTGTTTTATTTAATTTTGAATGTAGTTTCCTTTTAATATTAAAAATAGTTTTCTAATTAAGGAAATTATTTATAGTTAGAATAGAAATACTTTTCTAATTGGAACAGAATGTCTTACTTGTTAAATTTTGGAAAAGGAGTTCTTCTTATAATTTAGTGAAAATTATTTTTAATTAATTTTGTTAAAGTAGTCAAGATAATTGGAATATAGTTTCCAATTAGATTTTAAAATTGTATTCAAATCACATTAAATTTCTATTTGGAATAAGAATTTAGTTTATTTAGGAGTCATTGACTCTAATCTAATTTAATTTTTTCAAGGATTTGGAAATTTTATTTTAGATTAGACCAATAATTAGAATCAAACGAAGCTTGATGTTTTATGAATATAATTTGATTATGAGTGCATAAGTTTCATGTTTGAATATATGTTTGATATATTATACATGTATGATATTTTACATGCAATTTTCTATATGATAAGACCTATAAAATCAAATTCCTCATTAAAAAATTAAGTATATACTTTGAACGTGATTTTTTTCCTTTCATTGTTATAAGAATAAACTAGAGTTATGTTTATTGTTATGCTTATTGAGCAAACTTAAGGTCGCATTAACTCGAATGTGTTTAATCTTATAACAGTTGGTTCTACTTAACTAAATTTATATGGCTTGAATGAGCAAACTCATGATCACACGAGTTTGGAGGCAGGCTTAGGAATAACATATAAGATAAATTTTGGCAAGAGTTGTTACTTAATGGATTTATGAGTCACATGAAATGTGATTGATAAAGTTGTTATTTACATAATTTAAATTTAGTTTGCTTGTTAAGCAAACTCAAGATCAACTAAATTTGAACGAGATCCTAGCCCACTTAGAAGATTATAGTGATCTTTTCAAATAGTAGTGAGGGCTATTATTTTGAATAAAATAGTGAGAGTAACCAAATACATAATTAAAGTTTTAATCTCATTTAGTAGTCATGGCATATAATTAATTACTTTCTTTTCTTACATTTTTATTTTTGTTCTAAGTAGAATTTACCTTATTTAGTATAGTTGATACTAAGTTAATGAACTAAATTTCTTAGACATAGAATTATGTTTGAAAAGTGTTCCCAAAGTTAGAAACACTACGGAACAAATGACTTTAAGCAACAGGCAAAAACGTTGCTATAAGTACAATTATCGTTGCCTTTTTATTAAGGCAACAAAATTCATATCATTACAACAAGTGGTACTGCAATAAGTATAAGGCAACATAATTTTTTTGTCAGGCAACAAAATAAAAAGTGTTGCTTTAAGTTTTAACCAAGGCAACACATTATTTTTAAACTATAATAACAATTTTAAATAGATATTGCAACACTTTAAGTCTTTTGAGGCAACAATGTTAAATAGATAAGGCAAAAAAAAATGAAATTTTTAGGCTACAATTTGTAACAATAAAAGCAACAATATATTCTTTCGTTACCAATAATATTTAATGCAAAAGCAAATTCTTGTCATTAGATAGGCAACATCTATATATACATTAAAGCAATATATAGATATTAATGTACATCTTAATTACGTACGTACTATCAAATATAAATGATCAAAAAATTGCATTTATATATAATATATAGTCCATAAGGACTTGAAAATTCAATATTTAACATATTCAAAATAAAAGCAAATTACATGTGCTTTTATTGTTACGAAATACAAAAGCGAATTTTAGAATCATCAACAATTGTAAGGAAAATTACATGTATTTTAACATTTCTTCATCATTTGTAGAATTCGAAGTCGGTGTCAGGCTTCTTGACATTGTCTCTGTAACCTTTTTCAAAGTTCTTTGGAAGTATACTTGTTCCCATTAAAAGGTGGAAACCTACACATTATTTCATATGGAAGAACTCTTAAAAATACAAGTTTATTACATTTAACACAAGTGTAAAAGAAGGTTACCCTAAAATGGAAACGTGCATATTATTTCATATGTAAGAACTCTTAAAATACTTGTTTATTGCATTTAACACAAGTGTTAAAGAACTTTTTCATTTAATTACATAACATTACTACTGAGCATTCGCAAAGCAAGACATTTAGTCAAAATTGCAATAAAACCCTATCCTAACTCTTAACAGCATTCACACTTCATTCCATTATAGTACATCAAATAATATTTCCGCAAAGAAAGAAAATACCCTAGTTGATTGTTGTATTTCCATAGGAAATGAATTTAAATCATCTTTGGCTGCTACATCACTAGACATCATGTGCCCAAATGATACGAAAATTGTCTATTTCTTTGTGAAGAAAAAAATGAACCAAACATATTTACTACATCAGAAACAATCAAAAGACAAGTTTTTATGCAATATTTTGACTTGCAATTAACCTATAGTAAACTAGCCTTAGCAATACATCTAAGAGGAAAAATAAGGTGCTTAAGCTGAGCTTGTGAGACGAGTGAAAGGAAATAAGTTTGATCTTTAACATGTAAAGTCGAATGACTTTAACATGTAAAGTCGAATGAAAGAACTTACAACACACATTTCCATATGGAATTAACATATGCTTCTACTGTCTAATTTAGATGCCTATCCCACTATTATAACATTCTCATAGTAGAAATGTAATGGTCTATGTTCTTCCACAGTATCACTTATATTTCGCAAATATTTTTTCATAGTAATTAACCATCAATTGAAAACCTAAGAACTTTAAAAAGATTACAATAAATAAGCATAAGATCTATAACGTTAGTCCACCTTGGTTTCTTTTTGAGCTTGCATTTAACAAAATTTATATGAGTTTGTAGACAAAGAACAACTTAATTTGTTAACTTACTATTGGTCGTTAATAAATTTCTAAGTTATGAATGCAAATTCATAGTCCATAATCCTAATGTTTTTTATGAGAAAGCAACATTACACATTGTTTTTTTAGAGAATCTATTCCTCTCTTATTCAGAATAAACCATACGTTGTTTCTCTCAATTGAAATATTTGAAGATGAAGATCTATGTCACTCAATTGAAATATTAGAAGATGAAGATCTATGTCCAAGAAATAGATGCAAATAAAAGTACAAAATTTAGGCATATGAGATCGTTACCATGTCTTTTGAGAGCTTTAAAATAGAAGGCTTATGTTTTTATTCGGAGATGGATGAATAACATTGGCATAATGCCCAAAAGATACATAATCAAATTCCATATGCTTAAAGAAACGTAAAGATTTTCATTGAAAAATGTTGTACTTGCATATATATGGAAATAAAACAATGATGTTTTCACTAGCACATACCAAAATTAATCCTAGTATTGCAAAGAAAATTTGGGTTAGGAGTTCGATTCACATCGATAATTTTCATGATGTAAGCTACCTGGAAAATCATCAAAGTTATTGGTCATATAGCTAGCTACAAGCATTTATATGGCATCTATTTTCCAATTAGTTCCCAGAAGGTTGGTGTTGGGCCCCGAATTTTTTTATTTTTTTATTTATTGATTTTATTTATTTATTCGTTTACTTTTATTTATTCTTTATTTTTCTTTAATTGTTTTAATTTATTTTTAGTTGAGTCTTTATTATTTTAGCAAGGTTAAATTAGAAATTAGACTTTGGGAATTAGAATTAGAATAAAGTGTTAGAATTAGAATTAGTTAGGTGGGGTTAATGAGCTTATTAGAGTAGGTGTATGTATTAAATGAAAGAAGAGACATAAGGGCAAAATTGGAAAGTTCAAGTAAGTGGACGACATTTTTGGAAAGAATAGGCTTTTGGTAGTTTAAAATAAAGGAATTAAAAGAAGAAGAAGCAAGTTGTCGTAGAAACCAAAGAGAAGAGAAGAGAAATCGTGAAAATAGAGAAGAAAGAAGAAAGAATCGAAGGAAGCTTGAGGGGAAGAAGAAAGAAGAAGAAAAAGAAGAGAACTCCACTTTCTAAAGGTAAGTTTTCATCTTGCTTATGTTAGATTCAAGAAAGGGGGTAAATGGAAGTTAGGGTTTGTGTTGGGAATGGAGGAAGAAAGAAGAGAAAGGTGAAATCAAATGGATTTTGGGATTTCTAAGTTAGGG
>JAOQMQ010000195.1:21923805-21940202 GCA_027563845.1 Erythroxylum subrotundum | reverse complement strand
TCTTGTGCATAAAGATATGAAAAAATATAATTAAAAATGGAGCAAAATGATGAAAAATGGTCCAAAAAGGACCTTGCACGTGCCCCCACGAGCACTGTAAAGAAATTTTTTATATTTAATATTTAAAAAATAAAATAATAAAAAATATCTGTTAACAAGGTTGGGACGATGTCGTATGGTTCGTCCCTGATCTTGAGGGCGCGGGTTGACCTGACTACAGCTCCCTCTCCAACCTTCAAGTTTTGACAAAATTTGAGGAGTTTTCTTCCATTTTTCATGCTCTATAGATTTCCCATATCCATTTCAAAAGTGCTCACCAAAACCCGAAAATATCTAACCCATTTCAGCCATTAACGATAACACCAAAACTTTTCAAAATCTCACCCAAAAAATCATGATTCATTTGTCCAAAACAAAAGTAAAAGGCAACAACAACAACCAACAACATTTTATGCACCTCAATGCATTATTTTGAAGTCACTTATGCCAAAAAAACCGATTTGAAAAACACGAGTTTATAGCCAAATATGAGCCCTAAAATCAAATGACCATGGAGCTCTGATACCAATTGTTATACACAAATGCAATCATCAATAATCACAGAGCCAAGATCTACAATTTATTTAGAGCATTAACTACACAATAAGATTGGTATACCTCTAATGTTTGCCATGGAATCTTGATGCATTCTCTCCATTCTGGACATCCTAACTTATCAATATCAATAAACCTTGTGCAAGAGAGGAAGCTCATGGTAGAAGACCCAATTTTCTGTTTTCACACCTACAACTATATACACAATCTCACCATATGTTATTCTTTATAACATGTTCTACCCTAAAGGATAGAAAAGGATAATTGTGTCATTTTAAGGATGTTATGAACTATAGTTTAACGGGCCAACATATATTTATTAGGGTACTACTATGTGCTTCAAATGCAATTAGTAAATTATTAACCATCCCATTATGGTTATTAAACATACATTAGGCAATTCGATTAATGGTCATAAAGAATTAATGTTGTGATTATAGTAGTCTACATATTTATAACAAATTTCACCAGCGATATACATCTGCGATGGTGCAGGAGCCTATAATACATGGTCACCTTTTTCATTTTGATAGTGTGCTTTGTATGTTGAATTTTTCTATTTGTTTCTATGATCCAATCTTTATGTGGTTAAGGAATAGGCTTAATTCGTTAAATCTGTCTCTCTATAAAAAGAAAGCGGGTAATGCTTTAAACAGATTTCTGTGTATAATATTTAATAAATCGGAAGGAGTACAGTAGCTCCCTTTATATAGGGAGGAAGAACAGTACATGTCATATACTGATATTATTCTAGAAGAATCCTACAACTGTACACATGTGATTTGTTATAACAAATTACTATATGAAACAATATGTATTTACATAGCTAACTCTCAATTTCCATATTATCCTTTATATCCCCCCATCAAACTTACTAGTATAGGAACGACAGTAAGCTTGGGTCTGAGATCTAGAGATCTTTGAATGGGTAAAGCCTTGGTGAGAGGATCTACTATCTGATCTGAAGATGGGACATAATTAACCCATAAGTGTCCTTTTATAACTTGGTCTCTAACGAAGTGGTAGTCTATTTCTATGTGTTTGGTCTGAGCATGGAGAATTGGGTTGGCTGCTAAATGTAGAGCACTTACATTATCACAATAAATAATTGGTGGCAGTTTACAAACTAGTTGAAGTTCTTTACAGACAAATAGTAACCAGGATATCTCTGCATCCGCATTAGCTAAAGAGCGATATTCCGCTTCAATTGATGACCGAGGGACCGCCTTTTGCTTACTTGATGACCATGAGATGAGGTTGGGACCATGGAACAAGCAAAAGGCACCAGTGCTCTTTCTATCTTCATGACAACTTGCCCAGTCGGCATCCGTATAACAAAACAGAGGCAGATTTGGATAAGCTATGATACTTGTACCATAAATTAGTGTCCCTTTTAGATATCTAAGAACATGTTTCATTAGTTAGAGATGTTATGTAGTTGGAGCATGAAGAAATTGGTAGAGCTTATTTACGGCAAAGCAAATATCTAGTCGAGTTAAAGTGTAGTATTGGAGAGCTCCAACAATACTCTTTTATTTAGACGGATCATCCAAAGGTACTCCCCCATACAAAGAAAATGTTGTGCTAGTTGGGATAGGTGTGGACACTAGTTTGCAATTACTCATGCGTGCATGATAGAGAAGATCCTTAATATATTTCTCTTGACTACAATATAGGGCATTAGGGGTTCTATACATATGTATTCCTAGGAAGAATGATACATCCCCAAGATCTTTTAGAGCAAATGATGAGTTCAGACAAGTGATAAGTGTAGAAATAAGTTGAGGATTTGAACCAGTGATGACGATATCATCAACATAAACTAGCAAAATCAAAACACCATAATTGGTGAATTTTATGAATTTGGATGCATCTGGTCGTGCATTTTAGAAGCCCCAGAAGATTAGAGCAGTACTAAGTTTATGGAACCAGGCTTTAGGACTTTGTTTCAAACCATAAAGGGCTTTATTTAAAAGATAGACATGGTTGGGATGTGTGAAAGAGATAAAACCTGGGGCTGCGACATGTATACCTCTTCAGTGAGATCCCCATTGAGGAAGGCGTTGTGGGCATCTAGTTGTTTGATGCTCCAATTACAAGAAACTACAATTGAAAGAACAAGACTAACGGTGGCAATCTTGACGACAAGGTTAAATGTCTCTGTATAATAGATGCCTTGCTCTCGATGATACCCATTAGCGACCAGATGTGCCTTACACCATTCTAGAGCACCATCGGACTTTAATTTCACTTTATAAACCTAGCGACACTCGATAGGTTTGATATTGGAATAGGTTGGCACTAATGTCTATGTTTTGTTACGCATGAGAGCATCAAATTCTGTTTGCATAGCTAACTTCCACTTAGGTTGAATGATGGCATCATCAAATGATTATGGCTCAATAGGAACGAGTGAGTGACTGGAAATCAAAGCAGAGTCGGCCTTGGGTTTAAAAATGCTAGCTTTGGAGAGAGTAATCATTGGATGTACATTAGCTACTATTGTGGAGGCACTGAAGGATTCTATGGTGGTCACCTGCACAGGTAAATCAGAAACAGAAAGTGGAGAAACATCATTAGATAGATTAACTAAGTTCTCTGTGTTTTCTGGGTTAATGGTGGAAGAGGTGAAGTGTTGTGATAAGGGTGATGTGGAGCTTGAGGAAGCTAAAGAAGATAAATGTGGCGTTAAATGATGTGGTGGAGAAGCTGAGATAGGGTTAGCAACCGAGGGTTGTTTGTTTGCCTAATTAAAAATTGATTTGGCATAGATGGCTGATGGGTAATAGAAGGCTTGAGTAGGAAATTAGATGTAGTGGAATAAGGGGAGTTATCTTCTTGGAAAAGCACGTGTTGGGAGAAATATATATGACCATTTGTTGGGTTAAAACAAAGGTGTCCTTTATGATGTGGGCTTGGGACAAGGTAAATACATTGATGGGATCTAGACTCAAGTTTGTGATGATTATAGGGCCGTAACAGTGGGTAACAGGCACTGCCAAATATTTGTATATCATCATATATGGGCTTCATATGATATAGTTCTTCAAATGGGCTTTTCATACCAATAGTTATGAAAGGAAGTTTGTTTATGAGGAAATTAGCCTTCTGAAAAGCGTAGGGCCATAACTGAAGTGGGGTATTTGAATGGAAAAGTAAAGATAGGCCCGTTTCTACATATTGTCGGTTCTTGCTTTCTACTCGCCCGTTTTGTTCTGGTGTATAGGGGCAGCTCAGTCGGTGGTGAATACCAAGTTCGGTAAAAAGTTTATGTAATGGTCTGTATTCTCCTCCTCAATCAGATTGGACAGCCTTTACACGCGTATGAATTTGAGTTTGAACAAGGTTATGAAAATTATGAAAAGCTTGGATCATTTGGTCTTTATGGGTGAGATAATAGAGCCAAAAATACCGAGTGTGATCATCAGTGAATAGCACAAAGTAACAAGCATCTGTAATAGAGGTTACTGGGGAAGGCCCCTAAAGATCAATATGTATAAGATCAAATGGAGCTGAGGCTCGTGAATGAGATATGGAAAAAGGAAGTTTATGATGCTTAGCATTAGCACAAGTGGGACAAAATAGATCATCTTTTATTGAATTGAAAGGAACATTGCATAACTTCAGTACGTGGTGTACAACTCGATAATTTGGGTGCCCTAAACGGGTATGCCACAATTTGACATCACAGGATTTAACAAAGAAAGAGGCAAAAGGAGCAATTGATGATGTATTAGAAGTTGGAGGTTAAGCTAGAAATCAAAGCGGGTTTGGTAACTTATAGAGGCCAGCCTCATGTATACCCTGGAGAAGAGGTGTTCTTGTTTTCAGATCCTTACCACAATGGAATAAGGAAAATAAGTTGGGAAAAATTCAACAGAGGCAATAGAGGAAGTATAATAAGAAGAAGGTGGGTTGTAATTAAGATTAGTCTGAAGGAAGCATTAAATGGCTATATGTCGTCCCTTGAAGCAGATCTGACACTTAGGTGATCCACATCCTCCAATCCGAGTATTTTGGCCTCGACCTCCAACCCATTTATTTGGAGTGAATGGAGCTCTCCCAAGAATGCCAATCTGTTCAATGCGCTGAGAATTTGACTCCCAAGAATGTCAGTCTGTTTAATGCACTAAGAATTTGACCAAAGTTGATTGTTATCAGACCTCCCAAAATAGCGATTAGTAACCACATAATTCACCTATGGTAACGAGAGCATTTTGGAGCCACATTGCTGATCAAGTCGAAACTCAAAGGCAAGGAGAGAGTTATGGATATCCTCAAAGTGAGGCTCATCAGGTTGATTGTGAATAGAAGTAACAAAGGAGTTGTACTCAGAGGGGAGACCATTGAGGAGATATCCAAATTTTTCATTATAGGAAATTACTCCACGAACAGCTTTAAGTTTGTCCATCAAAGATTTTTGATGAACAAGGTGTTGAGAAGTAGTCATACCTGTCATTTTGGATTAAAGCAGTTTAGTATGTATGGCCAAAATCTGGCCAATAGAGAGTGATTCATAGCGGCAACGAAGTGATTCCCACACATCGTGTGCAGTGTTGAGGCCGACAATGAGAAGCATTGGCTCGTCGATAATAGAGACATAGATCCAAGACATGAGGATGCGATTTGTGCGTTCCCAATTTTTATATTCCAGATTAACAACAGATTGACTTTCATTGGTGAACATTGGAGGGCGAGGGTTGCTACCATCAATGTAGCCAATCAATTCATAAGCATAGATAACATTTAGAATATGATTTATTGTAATTATGGTATCAAGTTTGGGAGTTATAGAAGGGTTAATAGCTGCGAGATTTAGAGGAACAGAAAAGGAAGAAATAGAGGATGAAGATTGAGAAGAGCGAGCGAAAGAGCTTTGAGGGGAGGATGAAGATGGAGAAGAGCGAGCAAAAGAGCTTTGAGGGATTTCAGGAGATTGATTGGGATTGGCCATAAAATGAAAAGGAGTTGAGCTCAATGGCTCTGATACCAAAAAGAAAGCGGGTAATGCTTGAAACAAATTTCTGTATATAATATTTAATAAATCAAAAGGAGTACAGTAGCTCCCTTTATATAAGGAGGAAGAACAATACACGTTATATACTGATATTAATCTAAGAATCCTACAGCTGTACACATGTGATCTGTTATAACAAATTACTGTATGAAACAATATGTATTTACATAACTTCCTCTCAATTTCCTCATTATCCTTTATACTATATATGAGGACACATGACCTTGTAGCTGAAAATGGGCCAGAGCCACTATCTATTTGTTGACCGGGAGCCCAAGCATTATTTGGAACCAAATTTTGTAATTCCTGTCGCTTCATATTTGATAGCTCAGAGGTTTAAAGATTCTATATTGGATCCCTGAAAAGAATAAACTGCAGATATATGTATATAAACGAATATAGCTTTCTTGCAATGCATGAAACTGCTTTTTGTTTGCTTGTTTGAATTCTTTAAATGAGACAGGTCTAGTTCCATAGAAAGAATATTGCTTTGTTCTAAATCCTTACATGAGGTTAACCATATTCTCCATTTTGATCTCATTGCCACTTTCACTTTTGCTTTATGAAAATTAAAGATATGCTTCCATCAATGCATTTCTTCCAATTATTTTGCCAATGAACCTATGAGACCCTACAAGAGAAAAATAATGAAAAAAAGAAAAAAAAGTTGTCATTTTGAATCACTCAAATAACTTGCAACTCTCGACTACCAATAATTTTTATTTTCTTTTTCTTCGTTGGAAGTTATCTATGGAGCTTTGGATTTCTAATTACGTAAAGCCTTCTCCATTTTCCATCTCTCTCTTTCTTAGCCCATTATGTGTTAAAAGAGAGTTAAAAGAGGATAAGAGTATACCAAGTAGAAGAAAACAAAGAGTAGGTCAACCCTTAATGCCTACCACCCTCTTCCACAAATCTCGAGTCTTGACTCTACCCGGCAACATAAAAATTCTTGTTCTTTCTTGCCAAAGTCGACCATGGAAAGCACAACTTGTTTGAAGTGGAACCCAAGATAATACATGGTGGATGCACTCAAAAGGCGTCCTTTTTAAGGTCGGTGTCTTTGAACTGCTTCACTTTATTTGCTCGTGTTATCTTGAACAAATGCATTTACTTGTAGTTCCAATTATATGCAAGCAGTGTCCTCTTTTTTCAGAAAGAACTGGGTTCGTTTCAGATCATGGAAACAAGGCGCTTGCTTTATCTGGGTCTTTTACTTGTAATACTTGTTGACTTTCCCGTTTCTGATTCAAAGGTAAGCAGTGAGGTATTTAGTTTATTTGGTGCTCTGCTTTCGTTTTGCAAAGGTTCAGGGACTAGACTGTACCTCTAACTAACTACTGCCAATTAAGGTCTTGTAATTGTTGGATGGATTCTAACTGCTTACAACTTATAATTGAAGTAGGTAGATGAAAGTACAAAGACTGACTTAGATCTGCAATCCATTCCAAATGAAAAGGCTGACAAGTTGAGCTCAATCTCCAATACTATTGAAGTTGGTAAAGGAAAGGAAAGTGAAGGTGGTCCATTGAAGAAAACAGATGAGACAACTGTTAACGACAGTAAGAACAAGTTGGTTAGTCAATCTGGGTCCAGAGTTACAGATTTGTCAGAAGACGTAAATGTCGATCGAAATAAGGGAGTCGGGCAAAATGCAGGTGGGAATAACAAGGAGAATTTGGGTGGGAAGCAACAACAGCTCAAAAAGACGGTTAATGAAAGGGATCCCGAGATTCCATCACGGAAAGATTTTCCTCATCTTGAAGAATGTGATCCATCTCACAAATGCACCGATGATGAGAACAAGTTAGTTGCTTGTGTAAGAATCCCCGGAAATGGTATGTGAAAAATTATACTTTGTTAACTGTCATTTTGTTAGGTATGTTAAAAACTATACAAGAATGTGATATTTGAATGTTATGAGATGCAAAATGTTGTATTAGCAATCTCATAATCTTCTGGCTTACCTTGGAAGTCTTCAATCAGCTTGTGTGTGTGTGTGTGTGTGTAGTTCCAATAAAACTCGAATCCAGAATGTGGGAAGCTGTCATGTCAATAATAAACATCTACAGTTCTTTTAGACATCTTCTTTATTTGCTAGTTAGGTTCAGTTTGCATACTACTTCTAATTTTGCCTCACATGCTGCTTTTCAACAGCATATGTGAAATGTGAAAATGCTGGCTTATTTTTCCTTCAGAGCCTTTATGTTTTTAGTTATGTGCTCTTCACTTGTTTCCTTCAGCTCCTTGGTTTTGCCTTCAATTAGCTGGATTACATTAAGCTTTTATTCTTTTATTTTCAGAATCTCCAGAACTTTCACTTTTGATTCAGAATAGGGGGAAAGGCCCTCTTAAAGTAACAATTTCCGCTCCAGATTTTATGGAGCTAGAAAAAAGCGAAGTTCAACTCCAGGAAAAAGAGGATCAAAAGGTATTAATGCACTGTACTTGAAAAATTACTGAAGAATTCTAGACGAGCTTCAAAATGATGGAATTTTTGGTTGTTTCGCTCATCCATCATAGCAAGTTAGCAACTCTTACACATAGTATCTAAATCTTTAGGGTTATAATCGATAGATTATTCAATGCTATTTGACAATATGACATACTAAATCATAAACCATTTTTAAACGAGTATTTGCTAATATGACACACTTTATGCATTGAACTTATTTTTCTTTTCCTTATTTATATATTGGTCGCTAAGATATGGGGAGGATGGTTCCAAATGATATTTTTCTTACTTCGTCTCGAAAGAATATAAACCGGTCAAGAAATTGAGGATGGGAAATGAAAGATGTTGCCTGTTGAATTTATTAAGGTGGGGTTAGTTGATAGTATCTGTATCCAGGATCACTGGTTGTGAAATCGGCAGAGAACTAACACAATAAATGCCTCTTACCAAAATATCTGAATGTGATGCTTAATACTGAGCCTTTCAAAGATGTATCAGAAGTGATATTAAACATTGACGTAAAAATATATATTTTGGTTCTGGATGAAAGTTTTATGAGACATGCATAAATCTTGCTTATCCTGTCATATTCTGTTTCATGTAATAGAAACTGGAATAATTGTATCTTCTTGTCCAAGTCCAAAATTTGAGATTCAGCTCGTTCTTAAGTTTGGATTTTACAAGTCTTAAGTATCCAAACTGGAAACTCAAAATGAAGAAATTACTATTCTATGATAACATTAGTTAGACAACTTTGGAGGGCAAGGATTAGGCCCTTGTTTCTTGACCAACTGAATTACCATCTGGGATGCATAGTTTCTTTCCTCCTTGACTCAGTTCTTGACAATTTGATTCAAGTAGGTATTTTGATTTTTTGCCTATCTTAGCTTGGTTAAACATGGATGGCTTGTCACATTTTTTAGAAGAGCTTGATGTTTTGTTTTATTTACATCTCAAATGTGAAATAAACTTTATTTGCTTCTTGCAGTAAAGTTCTGATTAACGTAATTTTGATTTGTTATAACCTTTTAGGTGAAGGTTTCTATAAGAGGTGTAGGAAACAACAACTTAATCATTTTAAAGGGAGGAAAGGGCTCCTGCAATCTAGATATAAGAGAGATTACCAACAATTTCGGGAAGATGGTTGATAACTCCTACAAGTCCACTCATGTAAACTTGATATCAAGAACCCCTACCTATACTATTTTTTTGCTTGCTCTGCTGTTGTTATTGGCATCAGGCTTGATGTGCTTCTGCTTCAGGAAGATGAAGCTCTCAGGCAATGGCTCTAAATATGAAAAGCTTGACATGGTGCTGCCAGTTTCAGGTGGGGGAAAGTCAGATTCAGAAATTACTGATGGATGGAATACCAGTTGGGGTGATGATTGGGGTGATGAGGAGGCTCCTAAGACACCCTCTATGCCAGTTACTCCAAACCTTTCAGCTAATGGCCTTGCTTCACGACGATTGAACAAAGAAGGATGGAAAGATTAGTTATTAGACACAGGAAATTTTGGCATGTGTCCCTGTTCCATTTTTTTCCCCACATATCCAACAAAGATAGAATTTCAAACAGAAGTTCAGTATATACAATCTTCCATGCTATAAAGTCCGTGTTTGTCATAGCAATCTACTTTTATTTGTGTTTAAAGGAGCAGTCAGCATGTGCTCAACCTCGGTGATCAGAGGTTGAGCAGTCTCATCATACAGGTTGTTCCAAGTAATAATACCGACAATATCACCAGCAATCCATATTACTACTTGGCAGAAATACATGCTACAGCTTATGAATTAGTCCCAATCTCTTTAGATGCATCACTGAAAGTCAACATTACCAAACAATCTGCATTCTTGTGACCCTTAGAATTTCGAGCACTATCTAGTAACCTTGTAATTCTTCGCGACCCACGAAACTTCGTAAAAGCTTGGATTGGAAAACTGTACCTACCAGGATTCAGAATATAGAATCCATATAACTAGAACGGTGATTCTCATTCATGGGTTCTTGTCATTATTAGACTTGTACATGAATCGGGTTCAGTTAAAATTTTTAAATATTCGATCTAATTCACAAAGATGATTTATCCTTACATCTGTAAATTAGGTGCACTTTTTGAACTTTCAAGCCTAATCCAGTCGGTAGGTTTACGTCTCAATTTTTAGCTTTGTAAAACAATATAAAATCCAATTGGTAGGTTGCTCAATCATGTATTTGAATTTTAAATTTGTTCATAATTTTTTAAAATCAAATGCAATCTCTTCCAATAAATTCCATGTTAAACAAATAATATATAATAAAATTAAAATCAAGTAGATGAAATGAAAATTTATAATTTATCTTTACATTAACTAATCTAATGTTATAAAAATTTTTCAAAATGAAAATGTCTTAAAAAGAATCATCCTCGTCTATAACTTCCATTATTATCAATAAAGTAAATAGTAATATATGAATATTTGTGTTTTAATCAATGTTATGAATGTTGTAATGTTACTGGTATCAGATTTAGTTATGGTATGATATTATATTAGTACTGATCAATATCAAGTATTGTTTCGGGTAATTTTTTAAAACTATAAAATAATCCCTGAATTTTTTAGAATATAAAATAGTCTCTTAATATATTGTACTATATAATTTATAATTTTATATCAACCATGTCTCTAAAAATCATAACAATAAAAATTTGAAATAAAAATGATTTATTGATTTCTATTAATATTACTCTTCACATATTTCACACATAAATAATAACCACAATTGATATAAAAAAGATCATTTAATCATCATCCAAATATAAAATTAAAAATAATACAAAGTACTTAAAATGTTATAATTCTATCATATAAATAATAATTACGTTAAACTATCAAATAAAAAGAATAATAAAGATCTATGACTCTCTAAGTATTACAACAAGAGTTCGTGTCAAATAAACAACCAACTAGAAGTGAAACCTGAAACAAAAACATTTACAGTTATATTTATATTACATATATAGAATTTATTCTATTTTTATCTACTTACTGATTTACCAAAAAAATTTAAAAGAAAATAAGAAATGAAAACCTAAAACTTCATTCAATTGAATATTTTCTCAAAACGCATTGACTTCAATTCTCATTTGTACAAAATCTTTATTATTGAGAGGAGCTTCATTATCACCATCATTCAAATTCATTGCACTAAATGACATGTCAATACTTTTTCATCCAAGATTATCTTTCAAGTCACTCTCATCTATTAAATTCGATTCCTCAGAAACCCGATCCGCCAAATACAATTGTTACATAGAGTTGAGTATCTTATATACATGCTTAAAGAATTCTTTTGTTCAGTCTTATTAAGGCATAGCTTGACACGTTAAAGAATTAATCTTAAGGAAGTATAGTCCACTTCTATGACTGATAACTACTATGATGCTACTTAGTATTATTCAAGAAATTACTAAAGAACATGGTAGTTTTCATTTTTTGTCTTTATAATGAATGAAATGAAAATTGTATGTAAGTATGGACGAATAACAATGGGCATGATAAGTTTATTGTGTTAAGTACCGTAAAGAATTTGAAGATTGTAGTAACGCCATTGTGTTCTTTGAAGAACAAGTTAAATTTTAATATCTAAATCCAAAAAAAAATTTCTTCACATGAGTAATGTATAAAATTATGAAATTTTTCATTGCAAAATGTTTTATATATGTTGTATAGAGACATCATATAAGGTACAATGTATATAGTTCTTCAATATCCATACAATTTTTCTACCTAAAATTGCTACTATAAGATAAAATTAAGGTGCTTTACACTTTTTTGATGCACATGTTTCTTTGCACTTGGTATTTATGTTTCATACTACCTTTTTTGATGTGATTGATGATCAAATATGATAATTAGGATAATGCTTTCATTTTTAGGGACTGGTATGTTGTTAGTTCATTGAATGAAAGCATAATTGTTATTTTTAAAACATCGATCTTATGAGTGGGATATTTTTGGTTGCTACTACTACTATCACCACCACAAGGCTTTCCATACTTTATGCACGTGATATTTTTATAATTATAATGTAAATATTTGTTTGTATTATGGTAATTATTGCCTATAATTATTTTAGATGAATGAAGCTAACCCTTCATCATAGTCCAAAACAAAGGAAAGTTTCAATCCAAAGCATTATAATATAATAAGTGAATAATCAACTTATACAGAAGAAACCAATAACTCCTCAAAGATAAGAAATGATACTTGAAATCACTTTAGAAAGACTACCGTAAGTGACGGAATTGATAAAGAATAGTGTAAGTATTGCCATAAGTTGTTTTTCTAAAGGTAAAACTTTGTATTTAAAAAGGCATTTTGATGTGTATAATCAAAGAAAAATGATATTAGAATGTCAAATGTTTTTTATTACTAACCTATTGGATGGAAAAAAAAAAAGGAAATGACTATTATGGTCTATGATCATGAAAACTACAAAATTTTATTTGTTAATGCAATCATAAGGATGAATATCCACTCTTAATTATGGCCCACATAGATTTTAAGATGTTTACTATGTCCCTTTAGTTGACTTTTAAAATGCATACTTGGAGTACTATTAAGAAGGACATCTCTAATACTTATGATCTATAAAAGAGTTCAAAATTGAAGATGTTGCCAGTTAATTTACTAGTGAATTGTGATCACATCAAATATGTGGATAACTGAAAATCGAGAAAAGGGTTATATGATTGTGACATCATATTACATCGATAGCAATTGGACTTTTTGTAGTCACATTGTGAGGTAAATAATGTTCTTTGATTTTGTTATCATTTATTCTTCGATTTTGTTATAATTGATGTTTGATTTTGTTTCCAAATGGTAGGTTCGTTTATATTTCAGCATCTCATACAAGTGAAAGGCTGACAAGTGTATTGGTAGATTGTTTGATGGACTAGAACATTGACATAGAGTTGTCAATAATAACTTTGAGTAATTATAGCATAATGATGCTATGGTAAAAAAGAAGAAGTTAAGATTAACTTGTTAATTAGGAACTTTTTGATGAATGAGAGATTCTTTCATATACGTTATTTTGTGCATATAGTGAATCTAGTTCTGAAGGATGAGTTGGAAATTTTCAAAGAAGGGATAGAAGCAATTTGTATTATAGTGTATTAGAGTGCAACACCTAAAGAAGTTAAGAAGTTTGAAGAACCTACAAGATAATTACTCATTCCTTACATTAGGAAGATATATTTGGATTATCTAATAAGTTAGAATTCAACATCCAAAATTCATGAGCATACAATTAATTATATTGATGTGTTTATTAGTTTAACATAACAGGATTCTCAATACCCTTCTATTCTGACAAATGAGCAATAAGAGTCAGGATAAGAAATTTATAAGAAGTTAGAGTTATTTAATATTTTTATTGAGTTGTTTTCTAGCATAAAATATCCTACTTCTCACATTTGATTTGCTAACATATATGAGATAAAGTTAGCATTACTTCAGTGAGTCATTTCTTCTAATAAAGTGATTCAAATAATAAAAGACAAAATGATGAGAAATTTTGACAATTATTGAAATGAGATTGGAAATAACATGACAATTACTATGTTTTTATCTGAGGTACAAACTTATTACAATTGAATATTGTTTTTGGAAGTTATATGGTAATAGAGCTTTATTATATGCTGACATTAATAGACAATTATGGTATAATTTGTTTAACAATTAACAATCAATAATGGGTAAATAGTTGGATCATTATAGTTCAGTAATAACTTTTAATTATGTTGGTTTAATTATGACGGTTGTGATACAAGTCTTCGTGCCCTGTGATGTTATCTTTTCTATATTTATACACATTGTGACTGGTTGTGTTCTCAAGAATACAAGATGGAGTTACCACAATAGAGGATCCTGGCCAGATTCATTTGTAGTGACATCAAGGTCACAATGGGTTTTCCACGATCATCAACCCAGGTATGTCTTTACCCATTCTCCAGCTATTCTCTGTAGTCCTTTAAATAAGGATACACTCACCAGTGGATCCTAACCGTATATGAAGGTAAGGGTGGCACCTTGTCTGCATTCTTGGTATTTCAGTTTCTCCTAATTATCTGTTGTTATTACAGTTTGTAGTGATGTTAAATTATCTTTCCCGTGTCAATTTAACTATAAAATTAAATCTAAAAATTTTATTGTATTTTCGAAATTACACTATTATTATTATTTTTGTTTTTTTTTGTTTTTTTTCCTTTTATTGAGTTTCTTAATAGATTCAGTTTTATCATTATTCTTTTTATTTTTACTTTTTATTCTTATTACTATTATTTCATTATTAGTATTTTGTATTTGTATCTTTATTATTTGTATTAAGTATTTTTCGTATTATTATTATTATTATTTGTGATTTATTTTCTTACTTTCTTTTACTTATTTATTCTGTGAACATGCATTATCGTTTTTTCTGTCACATCTGCATGTGAGTCTACCGGAAACAGCCTCTCTACTGTGTAAGGGTAAGGCTGCGTACTATCAGACCTCTCCAGACCCTGTTTCAATGCAGGACTTCAGACTAGGTGTGATGATGATGATGATCCTTATCAAACAAGATAATTATCAATTTAGGTTTTGGTTTAAAGAGATCCATAAAAGAAAAAAAAAAGGCTAGGATTTCACGTAATAGAATAAAGTTGGACAATTACTCAAACCAAAAAACTGATGAGCATTTTGATATATTAATATGATAGAAGTTAAATAGAGCTTAATAGTTGATTATACAAACAATTTGACAAGATCTTTTGGTTATCTTTATATCTATAGTTGCTTCTAAGTCTGCTTGTAGTACTAGTGGTCATATAATGACTCCATATCGTAGTTAACTTCATCTGAAAATTTTAAAAGTCTTTATATATTTCAAAAGTTGGTTATGCATTGAAAATATTACGAGGAACTCTATACTTTTGATATGTTAGTTTCATAATTTTAATAATTATCTATCATATGATATGTTAGTTTTATACATTCATAATTAGTTTTATACATTCATAAATTTAATAATTATTTATCATATGATCTTATATTTTTTTATATTGTGACATATATAGAGAATGTGAATATAGAGGAGGCCATTTATCATTTTGGAAGTTTTTCGAGAAAATGCTCGATGATGGAGGCATATATATTTTTTTAATAATCATGTATTTACTTAGCAAATTTATTGCATTATTGGGTATAATTTAGATATTAATTTTTTAAATGAAGAGGAAATAGTGCAAAGTATCTACTCTTTTAACTATAACAAGGATTAATAGGTAATTGTAACTGCTGTTGTACCCTTTAATAAAAGACGTAAGTATAAGTAAAAAATGTTAGCAAAATGGTAATTTTCACTTGTTATACATTAATAAATGGATTATTCTTCTGATTAAATGAAGAAAAGTAGTTTTTTTTTTGAAGAAAAGTAATATAATTAAATGAAGAAAAGTAGTTATACAATGTCATTTTAGATAATACATATACTGGTAATTTTTTTATTTAGACACAAACATATGTTGCAACATGTTGTGACTAAGATTGATTTCAATACTATAACTAAAATTTTCAATTTAGACGTGAAAACGAGGTGACATGTTTGAGATTATGTTCAACATTTCAATTTCAATTTTTATTCAGATACGAACACATGCTTCAGTCTTTTTAAGTGTAGTTAAGTTCAACAAGGCTTTAGGTTGCTTATAGGCTAAGAAAAGGATGATCTGGGCCCAGGTTGACCTATTGCGACCCTAGGTAGTCATATGCGCATCAATGTCAAACTCTGAATTCTTACTAATATTTCTCACATGCTTAGGAAAAATATACAAGAATTTAGTTTTAACTAAATATTGATTCAAGTTTACCTCCAAAACTTGGTTTACCTTCATTTAAAAAATCACAACAAAAAATTTTATTCTAGCACAATATTTATTTTCCTTCTTTTGACCACCAAAGATGCTTAAATTTAAGAGTACTCACTATAAACATTTAGTACAATATGTAATTGCCCATAAGAAGTATATAAAAAAAAAGATGAAAACTACACTAATAATGGTATACATTGTTTAAGAATAAAATATCTCGAAGTCCAGTGTAATGTGCAGGAACTTGAGTTAGCTCAAACACATTTTTCAGATCAGTGTATGGACTCATAAGGTTTCGATACCTGAGGCCTGTGGGTAAAATCTGTAAATGTCTAGCCCGGCAGTAGACATCCATGCCAATTAAAACATCTGGGCCTGGTAGATTGCTTCCAAGTATCTTGGTCCAAACTGTACACTGAGGAAAGAAGCGAAT
>JAOQMQ010000195.1:21855035-21865917 GCA_027563845.1 Erythroxylum subrotundum | reverse complement strand
TCAGTTTTGCATAAAAGGATTACCAAAGCCCAAAATTGAGGATTTAGAAATTGTGAATCTTATCTAGGAATTGGAAATGAATTCGACTTTCGAGTTAATGATACTATGTGATTGAATTAAGAAGTATGTGTACTCGATGAGGGGACTGAAAAATTTTTTTTGAAAATAACATGAGATAATAATATCTCATTGAGGAACTAGTGACTTAAGGAATTACGAGAACTAATCAAGGGCATATGAAGTTGTTTGAATTAGAATCCCCAGGCAGTATTATGGTATTGAAGATTAAAGTGATCCAAGAAAAATTATATCAATCAGCGACTATGATCATAGATGGAATTTTGGGTGTATTTGAAAAGTAAAGAGAATATATTGAATACTAGAGGAAAAATATGTGAATCATATGAGTGATGAATATAAAAAGAAATTTTTGGAGATTATGCAGTTTATAACAAATACAAAACGTTATTTTACAGAAATTGCGGAATACAAATTTATACAAGAATATGATAACACTAATGCAGACGCGAATTGATCCGGACCTCTGTCCAAAATATTTCTGTACATATAATGTCTCCAAGCTTTCAAAGCAATTTCTATTGCAGCAAGTTTCAAGTCATGTATCAAAATTCAGCTCATATATGAATATACATATCAGTAAAGGTTTAGGTAATTAGTGAGTTTGACAGGATTGAAAGGATTGTGCAAATGAGTACTTCCTAATAAAGCTAGTGTTGTAATTCAATTCATTGAATAGAAAATTCAATAGCAGAGTATCACAAATAAAATAAATTCATATCATAACTTTTATGATCAGAACATCCTTTATAATAAGGCTCAATAAGGCAATAAGCAAATTCATTTACTCCAGTACCTTAGCATATACCACCAAAATCATTACATCTTATCTAGAGATGTATTTATGCCAATTAACCAATTAATAACATTTGCTAATGATACTTGAATTCCAATTAATTCTGGACAACATTTCTATCGTTGGGGTATCTCAACACGATCGTGACAGAAACCTATTTTTGTTAGGCCACTATCGTGCCCTACACTTTCTTCCTCACATTAATACACTCACTAACATCAATTCTACTCCAATTTTTCAGAATTTACCTCTTTTAATGCTACATCATTTCATACTAATTGAACTATCATTTTGAGTGCATTAACCCCTCTTATTTCATTCATCATCTTTTCCTTAATCGCGTTCATACATAAAATCTCAACTTATGCACATTTCTAACTTTCTTCATACTACACATCATTCATCTCTTATAAGGTCATTTATAACTATTTTACCCCCCTTTTTTCCCTTCATTTCTATCCCATTTTCCTATTCTTAAACTTAATGTCACCTCAATTTCAAGAATCCAATCACCCAATTAGATGCTTTATATCAACAAGAATGCCTACACTCTCAGTAGCATTTTCTACCTGTTATGCTTGAGTCTCCGCTAGGGATGTAACTCCAATATTCACTTTTGACTCATTAATTATTCATTTCTGATTTGTTCCTTCATTGGTCATTCTTAAATTGAATCATCCGATTTACTGACCCTATCTCAGTGATTTCTTGGTACTATCCTCGATATTATTCATAATAATATTGTAACAGATTGCATTTTAATCTCTAATGGAAAACTTCGTTATAAAATGCATAATCTCCAAAAATTCTTTTTATATTCATCACTCCTGCAGACATGATGGCAAAGCCTATTCCTGCATCCAAGTTCAAGCTTAGTTTGGACTTGATTAGTGTTTGTAGTAACTGAGATATAAGGTAGAGACGATCAAGGAAACTTTTGAGGTATGTGATTCTTGGACAATTCAATCCAAGGTGGAGGTTTGTTGAGTTAGTGGCTTGAATGATCAATGGTAGGGACAAAAGAAATCAATTTATCTACCATTATGAATCATTGGCCAACTCACTCACCATTATTTGCTTGAATATGTGGTACCACGTAAGTGGTCGTTTGTTTTTCACTTTGAGTGGCCAAGACTGAAAGGTACATGGCAAATTTATTGCCACAAATTTGGCCACGTTTTCTCCTATGAATAAAGACTTCTCATTTGAGAGAAAACAACAAGTAAAGTAGAGAGTTTTTCTTAAGGTAATAAATTAAGCCTTAAGTAAGAGTAGGTTTTGGGTGTAATGGGATATTAGGTAATGAGGTATTTTGAGTGGCACTATTGTATTCTTCTTGATTCACATAGTCAAATTCCTTTTATCGTCTTACCCGTGGACATAGGCTTCATAACCAAACTGAATAAATTCTTATGTACTTATTTGCTATTATTATTTCTCTCTCACTAATTGATATTGGGTGTGGGCATTATTTCGAGCATAATCACAACAAATAGCTACACAAGTAGGTAGTTATTCCTCTCTGAAACTCAAGCAATAAAAAAAAGTTATTGCTTTAGGTTGAAATAGGAATTAGTTCAATTCAATCATGTGCTAAGATCCTTGATGGTCTAACAAGAAAGCTATGTTGGGTTCCTATAACTTGAAGGAGGCATTTTATATGATTGAAAATTGATTTCACCTCAATTTACATTCACAGGCAAGAAAAAGGAAAAGCTTGGTAGAATGGGTGTAGGTCCTAAAAACAGGTTAGTTTCATGGTTCATAATGTTCAACAAACTTACAAGAAATTGATTGTATGAGAGAAACTTGTAATGATTCATATATATCATCATTCCCAACTTCTGATTAGGCAAGTAGATACAACAAAATGTGATACAAAAAAATGAGATTGTTGTTTTTGGCCTATCAAAATTAAAATAAACCCAACACAATTCCATAAAAAACAAAGAATAAAAAACCTTATACATCATTCAACACAACCACATTACCGCAATAATATATTTCACTTTATCAGCAATATGAACATATAACTTATAAAGTAAGAAAAATTGTGTATGCATATAAAGAAAGATTTCATCATACACTACAAAGTGAAATGAGCAAGTTGAGAAAAAGTGAAAGAGACTAGAAAATTACAATCCTCTTCTAAATTGATTCAAACAAAGGCTAACATTCTCCTTTGGAGATTCTTTTATGTGAGATTGGGATCTTTAGATATTTAAAAGGTAGTTCGTGAAGGCCTAGACAAGAAATGCTTATAAGGATGTGAGCTAGTCCCTAGGGATCAATGGAGACATATATGTGACTCTTATTTTTATTAATAGAGAGGTTGACATATTACCAAACAATTGTAGGGAGTCCATAAGCAGTTGTTTTAATAGGATATTAACAAAAGAGAACTGAAATAATTCTAGCTTCCTACATTTATTATGAGACTTGAAATCCTACACACCTATTAATTCTCTTAGCTAACATTCTAGTTAATAAATCAATGCACAAAGTAATGCATAAGAGGCTTTAGAAATGCATTGCTCAATCTAGGCTATAAAGATGCCAACAAATCCAAAAGCTTGCAAAGTGTTTAAAAGAAATTAGTTGATCTACCGAGAACCCAATACAAGAAAGGACTTTGTAAGAAAACTACATTCCAACAAAAGAAATGATAAATAGTCTCAAGCATGTTTGAAGTCCATTTTTGGTGCAAACCATAAGAGACAAGAAAGTAGCCAAATATGCGAGCTTGTGTAGACCACAAGAGAGCAGCCAAATATGTGAGCATGTGCAGACCATAAAAAACATTTTCTATTATAGGATCAAAACAACCAAAACACGATAAGAAAGTAGAAACATTATGAGATCACATTCGAGATCACACTTAAGGCAACCCAACAATAAACTTACGATAAAATCTAATGTCAAACACACAACAACAATGAACTAACAGATAGAAACAATAAACGTATATGTAACCCACAAGAAGGAAGCATCCAAAACACACGAGAATATCTAATAGACAATAAGAATAAAATATAACAAACCTTAGTAAACTCTACATGCTTCGATGGTAACTACTTCTTTTGACGATTGTTGATGACTACATTGCCCGAATGCTACTTTCGTTAACCAAGTTTACTATCGATGTGCAATAATGATGGAGAACGATGGCTGATTAAAAACAATGGAGAATGAAGTCAATGATCAGAGAATTTAGGAATGGATCATTGCCATTGAACATGAAACACTGTCGTATATACATGAAACAATGTCGTATGCATGAAACATGAAAGGCTACCGTATGATTATTTACTTGATTTGTGTTTTACTTCAACTAATTATTAGGTTAAATCTTGTTAGGGTTAACTACTATGTTAACTTAAGAAAATAATTAGTAACTTTAATTAGTCTAATTAAGACATGTTTAAGGATTAATTAAAAGAGTGGGTCCCAACGTGACACTAGGAGTTCATAAAAATATAAAATTATTAAAATTACCTCAGTTTGTTAAGTTTCAGGTCACTTAACAAACTGAGGTTAAATTTTTTTGTTATGGTGGGATTTTTAGAATTATAATTTATAATTGTTGTTTATAAAATTTATCAGCCGGTGAAAAACTTAGGATAAAAATTAAAACCTTTTGCGTTAATATTAACCTGCAGTTAGCGCACAGAATTTGGCGTAGGGGAAATCGTAACTGTTAGACACTAGCTAGAGATAACGGATAGTGACGAGCGTAACGGTTCGGGTAGAGCTTGACCTGACCGCCACACACACGCTCCCATATTATATGAAAAGCTTTGCCTTTCTCTCGTCATTACTCACTCGCTTTCAATCATGAGCTCTCAGATTTTAAGATCCGCTTCTAAAGCCGCCAGATTTCTTCTTTCCGCTTCCAAAACCTCTCGCTTTTACTCGGGTAACTCCTCCTCATAACTAACTTACAATTGCTGTTATTTGTTGGTTCTTCCCTTTTTTTTTTCAATTCATCCAATGGTATTGTTGTCCAGTATGTTTGATTTATATTCACTGAAGAAATGTATCTTTTTGTTGTTTTGTTTGGTTGGTACTTGAAAAAGTGAACTTGGTATAAATTTGTGAATTGAGGGATAAGAAAGAAAGATTTAATCTTTTGTAGAAGGGAGAGGTGTAGCAGCACTAGCAGTATCATTGAGTGGTAAGGCGCCTTTGGTAACATCAGCCTACGGGGGGAGGACTGCTTCTCCAAATCCTTCCTCTTTTCGATGGATTACAGGAGCTCTTGCTATTCCTGCTGCAGGTGAACATCAACACTTCTTCTTTACACTGCATCTTTATCATAAATGGCTTTTACTTCAATACTTTTCTGATCGGGCCAAAACCTACATTCCGGTGTTGTTTGATGCGTCCGAGGGGTTTATCTCTGCAAAGAATCTTTCATTTTCTTAAAAGAAAATGTGTATGAAAAAGTAATATATGTCTCACAAGAATTTTGAGATGTAAAATCAAGTGAAGTTACGTTAGGATAGAAACAGAGTTTGAGAACTGATGTTAAAAAGGACGACGGGCCTTGTCCCTATGCTGAAGCTTTTGTATTGTTGCAACTGTGACCTCTTCAACAACACTCATGCTTTGCATAGCCACAACAACGGGTGAGATTTTACTCACGCGTTGCAATTTGGACTTGATTGTTTCCATGTACTGATCCCAACAAAGTACCTGAAATCAATCATTCCGAATTCATAGTATTCTCGTGAGACTTCCTAATATAATGCGTCTTGGAGCTGAAAATGTCATTGTTTATACACCGTAGATTTTTCATCCTTTTCCATATGGCATCATAAGCTTTCTCTCACTGTATCAGTGATTTTCCTTGTTATTTAATCTTTTTGTAGCTTACATGCTCCAAGAACAGGAGGCACATGCTGCAGAGGTATTTTTATGATAATTTATTCCACTTCGATTGACTCTTGTACTTGTTATTTTGTGACGGTCAAGTTGCTCCCATTGTTCTTTATTTAGATGGAGCGAACTTTCATTGCAATCAAGCCTGATGGAGTACAGAGGGGGCTGGTAAGAAGTGCATGTCACATCCTTCTTGAAACCCCCCAACAGGGAAATATTCTCTAACATAAGTTCGGAATGTCCCACCTTGTAGCATAGGGTTCTTCATCTTCAGTGCACTGGTAGCATTTGTTGACTAATATCTGCTTCATCGAGATGCAACCAACTGAACTTGAATATGCTCATCTGTTCCAGATTGCGGAAATCATATCTCGTTTTGAACGTAAAGGATTCAAGCTTGTGGGAATCAAGGTAGTAGTTCCTACGAAAGAATTTGCCCAGAAGCATTATCATGATCTCAAGGAAAGACCCTTCTTTAATGGTCTGTGTGAATTCCTAAGCTCTGGCCCAGTTATAGCCATGGTATGAAGAACCAAAATAGTTTTGCCCTTTATGTTTTGACCTGTAATTTTGAGTTTGGTAAACTCATTTAATCCTGCAGGTCTGGGAAGGAGAAGGTGTGATTCGTTATGGTAGGAAACTTATTGGAGCCACTGATCCTCAGAAATCAGAACCTGGAACGATTAGGGGTGATCTAGCAGTTGTTGTTGGAAGGTATTATCTGCATCTCATTTGCTACTTTGATATGGCAAGCTTTATGTTTGCAAGCTTACCTTGTTTCATCATTTTCCTTTGAGAGGTCGACATCCTTATTGCAGATTCACACTTCAGTTTGCTTTAGTCTAGCACATTTTGGCTTTCTTTTTTGTCAATTCTGTTCTTGTTCTATGTTGTAGAAATATCATTCACGGAAGTGATGGCCCAGAGACTGCCAAGGATGAAATTGGTTTGTGGTTCAAACCAGAAGAATTGGTTAGTTACACAAGCAATGCGGAAAAGTGGCTGTATGGAAACAACTGAGTAAAGTTTTTCAATTCCACTTCTTTAAGGATCATGTCCCCATAGCAATAGACTGGGGGAAGCATAATTTATGAGAATAAATTTGTAACCTGTTGAGGTGAGCGAGACTGCACTATGTTTGGCAGACAATTTGCGATGTCAAATTCATCAATAATTCCACCTCGTTTTGTTAGCAACTTTGGTAATACGAGCTCATTCTTAATTTGGAGAATTAAATTTTCCTGCAATGATAATTATGAATGAATTCTGATTTGTGAAATATGATTCACAGTGTTTTATACCAATGCACTTGAGATTATCGGTTTCTTTTCCTCTGTTGAAGGGGAAAATAAATAAGGGGAATGCCAACGAATACCAAAGAAAGCACATGTAAGTTCAATTTTTTTAACGTTTTTAAGTCAATTTTCAAATTGTCCAAATTGCATCAAAGAAATATTAAATCACTATTCCTGTATTTTTTTTTTAATGGAATCCACTAATACTGACCTAAAACCTACATAACACTGGTAAGTTGAACACCTAAAATGAGATAAAGCTCTTAGAAAATATTCAATTCTTCATCGTGTTAACCCCTTAAATCCCTACATGACCCAATTCTTCAGCAATGCACATCTCACAGGATTCCAATGCTTTGGGAGAGATGACAACTCTAATCATGAACCAAATTATTGAAGTTCGAGTAAGAGGACCCACTACTTTCAATGACGTTCCTCCCCATTTATGCTAGTTTCTTTGCTCTGCTTCCCCTCTTCTATGCCTCACCATCCACCATATTTCTACGTTACGTGATCAATAGTAAAACTCTAACTTGTAATTGTGAGATTAAGACAGGAAGAAGAAGAACAGACAGCTAGAGAGTATAGAGAGAGAAAATAATATTCGTTATTCATTGTATCCATTACACCTGCTAATAATGACCTTTCCAATATTTTTTGCACATTTTATTTCTTTCTTGTACTCACTAAAATGAGCTATGTCGTTTTGACTTTGAACGACATCGTTGCCTACTTTCGATATTCATTGTTGTCTTCCTTTTTACTACTCATTTGTCACTTCCTTCTAGGACAATAGCTCCCTCCTTGGTAACTACTACAGAGACTTTGTAATGAACTCTTTTAAGTACGGTAATTGAACTTGAACTTTTGCATTTAACTCAACTTTATCGAATCTCTCATGTTTAAGGCGTTTCTCACAAAGGATAAAGAAAGCTTACGAAATTCACTAAATCAACACAATAAAATGGATAGCAATAAGAAGAGAAAGATGTAGCAAGCTTTATAGCAAAATTGTCAACTTTTATATCACTCTCACTCACTCGATACAAATGATACAAAAGTTTAAACACTCTCTAATAAATGAAGCCTTTGCTCAAATAAGCTATTTATAGGCTTTTGAAAATTTGGTCAAACATACAAGAAGTGAATACAAGGACACTAAATCACTAACTTAGTGATTGACATTTCTAACCACTTTAGGCACTTTTTTAATGAGTGGTTTACATATCTTACCAATATCCCACTTTTAAATAAAAGCAACATATGATAAATAAAGACAAGGTACCTCATCTATGCTTTTTGCCATGTTATCCCACTTCTTTGATGATTTATCCCACTAACTTTGTCACATCACTAATGACTTTCATCAAAAAATGAGGTTAGCCAAGTCCCGAGTCAATCTGCACATTGTCTGGTTGATGCACACCCATAGTTTAGTTCATTCATCCATGGTCTACTATTTAAGCATAATTAAGTCCCTAGTCCCACCAAAGAAGACTTCACCAATTCCAACTTGCCCTAGCCAAGCATTCCTTTATCTAACTTTCCTAATGCCTAATTCATGCTAGACGTTAGTCAAGGCTCATCAATGGCTAACAAAAAAGCTCCTACAATGTTAAAGGGCTAATAAATCACCCTTATTAGATGAACATGACGCTCACGTCGGAACAAATTGAAGGTAGTCATTTACATGGTCTTCAAATTGCCATAAGATAGTGTCTTTTTTTCAAGTAGCCTCGAAGACTGGTTTATTTTTCCACTGAATCAAGAACTACGTCCTCTAATTCTTTTTATATTGCGCTAATATTCAGTGATCTAAAATCTTCTCAATTTGATCATCAAACTATTTCTTTACAACTGATTGAGCTCTCTTTACGTGACTCCTCTTTGAATATGTTGAATCTTCGTGATATAATTGTAGGTTATGGGATGACCTCAAGTTGGTTAAAATAAAATTTAAAACAATAAGAAGCCAACGATCTAGTCTTGCAACCAATTCAACCGAAATAACACAAAATAAAACATAAAAAACATTATACCTAAAATTTGGTTTTCAAACCAAATAGAGGGGAACTTGAGGTGTAGGGTTGAAGCAAACACCACCTTAGTCTCCTTGCTCTTGGCCTTGAGATTGGGTTTCTTAGTTTGCACCTCCTTGCACCAAATGAGATGCACTCCAAGGTTTTTCACCAAAGATTGATTAGAAAATAGATATTTCCCAATGATAAATGGTACTTTAATGGCCTAACTTCGATCCTAGAAAATCCCCAAATTAAACTATTTAATGGGTGATTGATTGTTCAACACGTGAGCTAAATGGCAAAGCTGATTTCGACCTTAAGAGAGGGATAGGCAAAAATCAACAGCTAGGAAGAAGATAGAGGGAGAAAAAAAACAACAGCTGGGAAGAAGAAAGATAAAAACAACAACTGGGAAGAAGATGATAAGTTTGCTGAAAATCACTTTATATTTAGAGACAAAATTAGGGTGGAGATGCCTTTTGAATTATCTCAATTGCCCTTATGGAAATAAAGTTATGAAACAAACATGTAAGGATAAATTAGTCACGAGGCTTGGAACTTATCCTAATGGTCATTTCATGGGATAGCTCACGATGAGTAACTTCCTCACTAAGTTTGGCCATGCAAATGGTCCATTCAATTACCACTTTGCCATTTAATCTCATGCTTCAAAATAATTAAACATTTGACTCAATTGTCTTATAACTATATCATATAATTATATGGATTATTTTGTTGAGCAGTAAGTTTATATGACATGTCATCCATATCATATAAATTTATCTAGGATTAAAGTTATTATCTAATAATATTTATTATAATACCATATGATGACCAAAATAATTATAACACTTATAATTATTTTTATCGTCATATTCATATCTCCATATGATATACTAGAATAATTTTTTTCTATTCAAATATTTTCTGGTATGACCCATTGGGATCTACGTCACGTTGACAATATAATTAAAACTCATTTTAATTTTATAAATCATAAGCAGTATCTAGCAAAATACATTATAATTACTCAAATGACATAAATAATCAGTATCGTACCCAAATCACGATCCCAAAACAATAATTGCCTGTGTCAATTCTCTTGTCATATAATATCCTGAATAAATACAAGATTAGAATATGCCATTCTTGCCAATTTATTCTTTCTTAATCTTCAAAGTAAATTGTAAATATGATTAACTCCTTAATCATACTGTATGCATATAATATCACTTTATCAAGGGCCCCAAAGATATTATCTCTCATATCATATACGAGGGATAACAGAATTCTTGATGACCATTTATCCTCCATACAATTCATGTATACTGTGGAATTATCTGTATAGTTACCTGTTACGGTTAGTGTTAGACAATATCAACAAATACACAATTTTCATGTAAGAAAATGAACATCTCATACCATAGAATTCAAGACACGTATGAAACATTAATGACATAAACACAATCCTAACAATGTTTTATTTAAGTTCTGTCGCACTGTCGAATACCATATTCTTCATTATGTATATGTATGATAAAATTGATAACCTCTTATCAAATGGTTTACAGAACATCACCATCGTTTAATCACAAACTAATCTTTTAGCAGTCAATTAATATTCCAAGTTAATTAACAAGATTAGTGACATTTCAGAGTAATCATTATTTTCCATTACAGAGTTCTACAATCCGAGTTCTCAACTCGAATAATCCATAAATAATGAAATTGTTAGATCGGAAAAAGAAAACATGCTTTGTTTGGAAAAACAGTAGATTTCAAAACTTTTAAGAAATCATTACTTGCAGCGG
>JAOQMQ010000195.1:21830910-21847937 GCA_027563845.1 Erythroxylum subrotundum | reverse complement strand
TCCTGCTTCTGCATGGAAACTATCCTTCGGCTGATGGGCCATGGAGAGCGTGGGTCGGGCTTGATGAATTGACCAGTTGACCTACGGGTCGTCATGACTAAGTCCGGGCCTAGATGCGGCCGACTCGACCAGGATCTATGCCTACGTGCTCTGTGTGAAACACCATCACTGTTCCGATGAAACGCTCTCTGAGCTATTGACATGCCTTTTGGTACTCCTCGAGCTAATTCCTATAACTGCCAAACAAAAGACAAAACATATTAATGTGATTGTTTAAGTAGTTATATTGTATAAAATATTTTTATATTTAACAAATAATTAACTAATGAAAAATTTAATAATTAATGGCATGCTTTGTAAATTGTTTAATTAATTGTAATTTAAGAATTTTTAGTAGCGTCACACGAAAACCGACCAGAGTATTTGCCCATTTTGCTGCTCTCTACTGCAAGATTTTTAATAGGGGAAAATCACTCTTGTACTAATTGAAGAATAGGAGCGGTGTTAGAATGCACCTCAGTTTATCAAATACTGTGGAATCTCCGACAGCTTGACTGCAGGTGCGTTTGGGGTCGGGAGTGAACCCATCATCTCGAGATCTGGAGCTCTGAGCTGGTAGCTGGACCTTCGATGCTGGATGAGGAGAAGCGGGTGCATTCATTTCATCTCCACTCGCTCGCTCCTTTTTCCCTGTTCGCTCTGGCCTTCAGCTACCACACGTCTCTTTCTGTCCACTTGCTTCTGTAATTTTGCTTTTGCTTGATTACCCTGCGACGTTACCTGTGCATTCATTACTGAATCTTATGTTATTTTTGCGCTTGCGGCTACGGAAAGTACAAGCTGACGTTAATGATGAGGCGGAAAGACCCCTCAATTCCCAGTTCTGTACGCCGTCAGAACTACCTAGTAATTTTAATATATTTGAGCAAACCAACTCCTGTTTACTTAGAAGTTGAAACAAAAAAAGCCAAGTCTTCAACCAACTCCTGTTTACGTGGAAGTTGAAACAAAAAAAGCCAAGTCTTCCTCGCCAAAATTGGTGAACAACCACACCCTCAATGATTAGTTCTGTACTTCTGTACATTCAGAGGATCAAATTCCAGCCGCTTGTCTATCCCATTGAGTGATACCAGCATCTGTTTTGGTGGGTCCTTTTGTAAAATGGTGGGATCACATCATCTGTACAAATAGAGAAGCTGTGTATGTCAAATTTCTTTAGTTTTTGATGATATAATTGAAATGGTTTCTTTTCCAGCCATCTAGCCCATCTGTTTATTAGGCAGGACATGTGTCACGCCTATCTCCAGAATATTTATGGTCTGTGAACTGTACAAATTAATAGAAAAACCCTTAATCTCACATGGGGTTGTGGTTTTCCTTCTCACTTGGTTGCCATCTGAGCCAATCCATCTGTTGCTTTTGCATGTTAAAAGGCAAAGATGGGAACGTGGCTAGATGTTATTACACGGATGAAGTTGCCTTTTATATGTAAATCCAACCAGGGCATCTACAACTACTTTTAGCTTTTGTTTATATAATTCGGTCATTTGAAGTTGAGATGTATTGCAGTCCAGCGAATGAGCTTACTACACTTTTATCCAACCTATTTTGTTGGCAAATTGGCATAGTTTGGTTCGACTTTCGAGAGGGTTCACATGCTTTGTAGGTTGCACGCAACACCTATAAGCTGTAGAACGCAAGATGTAATGGTGAATGTCTAGTTGATGGTTCCACCGCTATCACGAATATTCCATCAACTATTATTGCGAAGAATGAATAGATGGAAAAACGTATCTTATTTGCAATTGAATAAATAAAAGGTAGATATAAGACCGTTTGTGAAAAATCAACCTTAGCATCTTTAGGTGAGATATGGTAATCATGTCTCCAAAGTAAAAACAACCATATCTCAAAAGGAAAAACAGGGGACTTCCACCACCATCATCTTTTTGGTTATCCGTTATAACGAGATGAGAGTTCCACGGTCAAACTTCAACTTTCACATCAGTAGATTGACAAAAGACATTTATGCCCTCTTCCCCTACCCCAGCCCCCCCCAACCATAAAACAATCCTTATTAACTAACTTTTAAAAGCGATGAGCACAATCCTGCTTGCTGTGCTGTAACATGTTCCCTCCACAAGCTGTGGTCTAATATCTAATAAAATAAGCTTACACGACAATTCCTTACTAGCCCAAATCCCAACATTAACTAACAATTTTAGGAGAAAATGTTGGCTTATTAACTGGTGATGCAAAAGAAGGTCATGGTCGGTTAATTATTAATAATTATCTTAAACCCAAGTTTAACCAAACTTCATCTGCTTCAACTAATGGTCGGTTAATTATTAATAATTATCTTAAACCCAAGTTTAACCAAACTTCATCTGCTTCAACCAACTCATGCCTATCCTATATGTTAAGAATTTGTAAAATGTTTTCCATTTTGAGGTTTGAAAAGGTTGAGAGTGCAATAAAGAAGGGGGAAAGTAGCGAACTGGAGTCGAAACAGATGTCCACCAGAGAATCTCAGAATTTAGCTAGACGCTTTGGAAGGGTCCAATAAAGTTCTGCCACTGACCAACATCTCAGCAGACAAACTTCTGCCACGTGCCCAATTTACCTTTATTCGTTGCTTCTCTGGACCCCACTTTTTTTTTTTTCAATTTTTTCTTTTTAACCCAATTAAGTTTTGGCTTTTAGTTATATATATATATTATTTACCTTAGCGCTCTCCTGCTCACATTCTCTGCCGCTTTTCTCATAAACCACCGTCAGACTCCGTGCTCTTATAAATTTCCCCACACCTTTCTCGGTTTTCACGTGATAATCATCCAAAACACAGAAATCCCATAAATCTTTCTCTCAAAAGTTCCGTTCTTTTGTGTTTTGACCATGACTAACAGTTCAATTTTGGTCACCGGAGGTGCCGGTTACATTGGGAGTCACACGGTGCTTCAGCTCCTTTCAGGGGGCTACTCTGTCGTCGTCGTTGATAATCTCGATAACGCTTCCGAGGTTGCGCTTAAAAGGGTGAAGGAGCTTGCTGGAAAACATGGCAAGAGCCTCTCTTTTCACAAGGTTAGTTGCTTGTTTTATCGAGCTCTTTTTGGCGTTGGTGTGGAGTGGAAAGTTTTTGACTTGTTTTGATGTTTTGTGATTATCTGAAATTTGGGTTCTTGTGTTGATTAGATCCATGAATTTTACCTTGTAGCCTGGTAGTTTTGTTCTTTTCGTATGTTTTATTCATTATTGTTTGGAAGCAATAATGTGTATTAAAATACCGAATTCCTGACATGGAAGTTGTCTAGTTTGTGTCTACTAATGATTTCTATACTTTCTTTAGTTTCTTACCAGTGCTAACGTATAGACTGCTGGCTTATTCTGATTCTTGGAAATATGTTTTGTCCTTAAGGTTGACCTCCGTGACAAGCCGGCTCTTGAGAAGATTTTCTTCGGTTCAAAGTACGAGGAGCTCTATTTTAACCATCTTCTATTGGTTTTATAATTATAATTCTAGCTTTTGGCTAATGTTTTAGTTTTGTTCTGTTTTCACTTTTGAAAATTACTTTTCTGCAGATTTGATGCTGTCATCCACTTTGCTGGGTTGAAAGCAGTTGGTGAGAGTGTGGAAAAACCATTGTTGTATTATGACAACAACCTTATTGGGACCATAACTCTTCTGGAAGTAATGAGTGCACATGGGTGCAAGAAGGTATAGTGAGCCTTTTGTTAACTAATGATCTGTGGGGTTGTATTTGCTGATATTCCAAAATTTGAAATGGTTTCAGCTTGTGTTTTCATCGTCAGCAACTGTTTATGGCTGGCCTAAAGAAGTTCCATGTACAGAGGAGTCCCCCATATGTGCTATGAATCCATATGGACGAACCAAGGTATGTTCCTGACGTTCAATACTTGCATGCTAATAACTTGCTCTAGGTAGTTAGTTAGTTTTATATAGACTGGAGATTATTCAGATAATTTTCTGCTTTATGTGCCTCAAGTTTTCCTGAAAATATTTCTTCCTTTAATAAGATTCCTCATCTAACAAGGCTGGTTTTTCAGCTTTTCATTGAAGAGATATGCCGTGATATTCACCGCTCAGACCCTGAATGGAAGATTATTTTGCTCAGATACTTCAATCCTGTTGGTGCTCATCCTAGCGGTCATATTGGTGAGGATCCACGTGGAATTCCTAACAATTTAATGCCATATGTACAGCAAGTGGCTGTTGGTAGGCGACCTCACCTCACAGTCTTTGGAAATGACTACTCAACTAAGGATGGAACAGGGGTATGCTCTTATTTTCTATGCGCTGTTCTTTTGATTTTTTTGGCATATATGTATGTCTTGAAAAACGAAAAATGTAACCACCCTTATTTTTCCCAGAATTTGAACCCTATTTAAAGTTCTTAGTCAATTTCTTACCTTTTCAGCATAATGATTAGAAGGGTTAAATTTTAAAGATGGGTTTTCAAAGAATTATTTCAAAGATGGGTTCCCTGAATGTTCCTAGGTTTGTTTATTTCTAGATTTTGTCAACCATAAGGGTCATGTAAGGTCTTGCTGTGCTAATTGATATAGAATTTGCCTCATATGTGTTGTCTGCCATGAAAATACCTTTCCCTTGGTGGGAAGATGTTTTAAATCCAGTTCTGCGTATTTTGAATGTAATCTTCTACTTTCAGGTACGAGACTATATTCATATTGTTGATTTAGCTGATGGGCACGCAGCAGCATTGCGTAAGCTTACAGCTCCTAAGATCGGTACGTTCTTGTGTTGTGATCCATGACAAATTTTGTGATTTATTTTGTCCTTTGGAATAGCTATTTAATATAGGCAGAAATTTTTTTGTCAATTTCAGTTCATGCATTGAGATATTATTTGTTATCTATACTTTGAATTCTTAGAATATGATGTATCTACATCTTGGTATATGCCATTATCTGTGTGGAGGTTAACATGATAATAATGAGTGAAGTGTCTCGACCTCTGGGTAGTTTTTAGAAGATTCGTCTGGGTCCAACTGGTAGTTTTTTGGCTTTTCCTCATCTTCCTTGATCATGGTTCAACTTTTTATGCAAGTTTCCTTAGTTGCATCATTGGAGGTTTGACCTATTTCATATTGTAAATCGGTTGTATGATATCTGACTGTTGTGGGATTTTGATCATTGGTTGGTGGAATTTATGTGCTCCACAGGTTGTGAGGTTTACAACCTGGGAACAGGAAAAGGAACATCGGTTTTGGAGATGGTTTCAGCTTTTGAAAAGGCATCTGGAAAGGTACAAATTTTCCATTTATACGTCTCAAATTCTCTTAAGATAGTCATGCTTACTACAGCATATGTGCTGGTGGATTTGTTTCATTGGAAATATTGAGCTTGAGTTACGATTGCAAGCAGATTTGTTAATTTTGATCTTGTTCCTTTAGTTTAAGTGAAGGCTTCCATATTTGAATCGTACAAACTATTTAGAACTTTCTCCAGTTTGATTTTTGCACTTCTAAATTTTCATTATATATATGATGGTTGAATTAAAAAATAGTGACCAGATCTTTTAGGAGTCAATAAGCACCTTCTACAAACCATGAAGCTCACGGAGTTGATGCAACTCCATTAAGCACCTATAAGCCAAGAATAAAAGTATCATCTTATCGCTTTCATTGTATGGCAGAAAATTCCTCTTCAAATTGCTGGAAGAAGACCTGGAGATGCTACAATTGTTTATGCATCAACAGCAAAGGCAGAACGGGAATTAAATTGGAAGTAAGTTTTGAAGATGTGAACTCTTTGTCCTGTTGTTTCCAGTGATGATTAATTGCTTCTGCTCAGTCAATAACATTAGATTTCATATCCGGCACAAAGATCAGTGTCCTATTCTCTTTAGTTTCACTTACACGAATAATTTGATTGCAGGGCAAAGTATGGCATTGAAGAAATGTGTAGGGATCAGTGGAATTGGGCAAGCAAGAATCCATATGGCTATGGATCTACTGAATCTACTAACTAAAAAGGATTCGGCCAACCAGTAGTTTAGTCTATATCTTGTGTCACCCAAGTTATCATGCTTAGGAGACCTTCAGAATGTAGAAAATGAAGTAGCAGATGTCTTGAAGGTGACAACATTGTGGAGATAGTATAGAACAATAATCTCGCAGGTCATGGGGTTGACCTTCATATAAGTAGATGTCGATCAGGCTGTACTTATTGCAATTTGTCCTTAGTATGGATAAAAATAGAATGATATATTAACCTTTTCAAATTAGCTAGGGGGTAAATCAATAACTATAGCTTCTTTGGGTTCTTTTCCAGTCTATTCTTGTTCTGTTCTTTGTAAAGCGTTATATAATCTTCTGTTCTCTGTTGGGGAACAGTAGTCTCATTTCAGTTCGCAGCAGCTGTATTTGCTAGTGTCAGCCTGGTCCTTTGTGGCTGCTTTTGTAGGTGGTACACAAAGGATGACAATTACCTTCAATCATTTTACTAAACTATAGTGTACATGGTTGGTAGAAAATGGAAGGAATCTTCTGTTTCTTTTAATTTTCAAGAAGTTGAATGCCATTCTTGGAACTTGCGGAGACGAATCTATATTTTGCGCTGATTGGCGACACAGAGTTTAGTTGATACTGGAAAAAGATCAAGATACATTTTCAAAGTTGACATTTTGAAATTTACAGGACGTTGGATATTCTTTAATTTTTATTTCTAGGGACCTTGATTTATGCCATCTAACATTTGATGTTATTTGTTTATCAACTATTTTGATGATTTTGGTATTTTAAGCCTAAACGTTGATGTTTGAGTTTGAGAATAAGATAATAATTACCTGTAACAACTAGATTCAAAAAATAGGAATAACGAGGTGTTATTCACTTTAGCTAGAGGATGTGTATTACTTAAACTTTTGTATGAGAGTATAAAAATGATTCTCTGCATATGACAATATTATCGGAAACAACATTTATATTAAACAAGAGTAACACTGCATATTATTGAATCTCTTCAAATTGACATTTCAGCGGAATTTTGAGTTTGTGTTGTTATTATTGCTTGCACCTTTAATCCTCCGGCAAATCCATTCGCTTATAGGTGGAACCCAAATGCAAAACGATTGGAAGAGGATGACCATAAAGTTGGATAAATTATGGGACTGAGTGAAGAGCCCAATCTTAGATGTTGAATTGATTATCTCGGGCTTTGACTTGTATAAAGAGGAAATGTTGGAATAGCAACATTTTACAATCCTGATACTAAAGTTCATAATAGAAAATTTTTCTAAACTCTGTAATATTCAGTTTTAATACTCTATTGACAAGAAGATGAGCGGAAAGATGCAAAGTTTTGCAATACATGGGTTGCAGAGCCCAGAGTCACAGTCGACTACCCAGATATTTATTAAAAGTGTATTTAGTTAATTATATTAATAAATAATTAATCAAATTCAAATTCAAATTATATAAATTTATTAAATATTAAATTATAACTTTTAAAAATATATATTTAATTTTGTTATTCTAATTTTTATTTTAATTGTGAAAAAGCAGAACTTGAATTGTCCCACGTTTATCTCCCAGTTGTAGTATTAACAAATTTCCTTGTCAAAAAAAAAAAAAAAGATTAAGGTTTGGTCAAACTTCCTCTTCCATCTTTTCAAACTTAGTTAAGACTTAGATCTGGTATCCAATTTCTGTGTATACACTACTCTCTCTTACAACTCTCTTACAACTTACAAAGGATTATTTATGCATCAAAATTTTCTTTTTGGAAAGTTCATTTATGCATCATTTATTTGGTCGAAATTGTTGGACAATTTTGTCATTTCCCATAAAGTAAAACAATTATTAATTGTATTTTTCAGTTTTTAATAATTTACCGGTTAAGTTACGTAATTTAATCCAGATAAAGGTAATAAAGTAATCCAATAAATGTTCTAAATCAATAGGTCAAAGTCTGGAAGAAAAATGGATCTCGATTAGTGTGGACCGGACCCATATCAGGCCTGTGATGGAGAAGCCCGATATAGAAGTTATATATGAAGGTTAAGGTCTCCTGCAGTTGCTCATATTATTCATAAGCATACGGATTCTCTGACATGTTAAGAGCAATTACGTATTGAGAAAACTGTAGAAAGACGTTAACCATGTGTCGGTGAATGATTCCCGTGAAGGTCCCGGAAGATTGGAGCTCGTTTTGGCCACAAAAACTGCTTCGAAAGTCAAGATGGAACTGAAATCAGGTATTCCATATTTCCTTCTTTTTTAACCGTTTCATGAGTGATCTGGGACACGTAATAATGTCTATGCTACATGTTACACATGGTAGCAGAGCGGTTACATGATCGGGTTACCGAAAACAAAAGGTTTTTTGGTTTTTATCCATTATGGTTTTCGTTAGATTTTGATTCATTTTTCAGTTTTTTAAGTATACGATTACGTGAAAATGGTATACATGAGGTTAGCTATGAAAAAAGGTCAAAACGAGTCAGAAAGTGCAAAAATGGCTCCCGGGTTGCCAGAAATTGCCCTTCCCGTTAGAGGGCAATTGCACCGTCAGGCGCATAACTGTCAAAGGGCAGTTTAGTTGGCACGTGCAATTGTGTCCTCCTATGTGGCTCCATAGGGTGAAGGATGTGTGTGGTGTGTGCAGCACACCCGTCTCATGCGACCTGTTCTCCCACGAGAGAGGGACAGGTTGGTGCTTGCGCTACACACGCCTGCCATCTGTCCCGACAAGTGGACAGCGAAGATGGGGACACGTGACGGTGCGTGCATAACATGTGCCAAACAGTACAGGCGCATTTGCGAGTGATGGCACGTGTGTATCACGCGCCAATAATAACTGCGCGTGGGGGAGCATTCGCTGCACCACACGTGTGCCCTTTCCACGCACATGTATGATGTCAGGCTGACGTCAGCACTAGAAAAAATAAAAAAGGAAAATTTTCAGAATTCTCATGAAAGCTGCCCCAGGTTCTTTTTGGGTTAGTTTTCGAGTCGGGGGAGTTTTAAAAGTATTTTTCAATTTGTCTGGATTTATTACGTTGGTAATTGGATTCTGGAAAAAAGGTTTTAAAGTTTTTTAAAGCTAATTTTGAGTGAATTTTCGTGGTCCGAAGTGCACATAAGGGAGACACTTAAGGTTTTATGTCTCATGTGGTAGGTTTGGTATTCGGGAAAGCGCGATAGTCACTCTTATTGAGAATTTTAAGATAAAAGTCTCATATAAAGTTTAAAGACAATGTTTTCGATACTAATGTGTGATTATTTGACTGTGCATTTGGTTTTTGCATTTATAGCTAATTTTCACATACATTATGCCCATATAAAATGTGAGGATAACCTAAGGATGTATCTCTTGTGTTTATGATCTTTTTGGGTACTGGTGAGATTGTTATCACCACAGTAGTTTTCTAAGTTAGTATTTGAATTATACCGCTTGCATATTGGAGGATGTCTCTAATCTCATGTTTGGTTATTCTGCCCACAAGTGTTAGCCTTATATGAGATTTTGAGATGTACATAAATGCATTAGATTGGGGAAAGTTGTTGCTTGAATGATCTATTCACCCCACAAGTGTTCCATAATATGTGTGATCAGATTCTCGGTATAGACACCGTTTTAATGCTTTGAGTATCGTTGTTATCCTGCATTTATGCTGACCTTTACATTGTCTTTTCTGTTTTGCAGTCACCTTTTCTGTAAACAACAATGCTATCACGATTGAGACCTTAACTGGTTTCAATTTCAAGAAGTGGAAGAAGGATGTCGAGTTTGCCCTGGAGGTGGCCGACATCAACATAGCGATACATATAGAGAGACCTTCTCTACTTACTGATATCAACTCAAAAGCTGAAAAGGCATCTATGGCAATCTAGGAGCAGTCAAATAAGATGTGTTATTTAACCATCAAGAGGTCGATCCCGAATCATCTATTTAATGGATTACCAGATACGGTCATAGCAAAGGAGTTTATGGACAGTATTTCCTAAAGATACAAGATGTCTTCCCATGCGAAGCAGAGCACCTTGATTAAAGAGTTATTCTCCATGAGGTACACAAGAGAAGGAGGCGTCAGAGAGTACATCACCAGGATAGTTTACCTTTAAAGTAAACTGAAGGCACTTGATGTATCCATTCCTAACACACTCATAGTGCATCAGGCACTTAATACTCTCCCACGAGAGTTTGAGATATTGGCAACGCCAAACATCTCTCAGGATGAGGCTTAGGGCATCAATGCCCTAATATTCCAGTGTGTTGCAGTTGAGAAGAAGCATAAGAGTTCTCCTTATACAGCCTTGTATGCAGCTACGAAAGGTAAGGGGAAGGCAAAGCCCCAATAGTCAAAGGGTAAGGGTAAGAAACTCAAACCCTCTCCACAGATTCAGACTAGACAATCTAGCATTACCAAGGGCCCACATTTCATGAAGAGTATGAGGTACTTCTTTTGTAAGAAGAAGGGGAATAAGAAGGTTGATTTCCCGAAGTACAAACTTTGGAAGGTTAAACAGAAACTATCAGGTAACTCTTCGGCCTACAAGATTCATGAATCTAACTTAGCTATAGCCACATCAAGTTCTTGGTGGCTAGATAGTGGAGCTTTTAATCAATTACTTCCACAATGCAGGGGTTCAGATCCACGAGAAAGTCGACTAAGGAGAGGAGAAGTTGACGGTCAGCAACAATGAAGAGGTGGACGTTTTGTATGTAGGGGATGTAGGTTTAAACCTCGATACGGGGTTTGCACTGGTTCTACTAGACACTCTTTATGTACCATCTTTTAGATGGAATTTGATCCCTGTATTAGTTTTGGATAAAGAGGGTTATCATTTTGTATTTGATACTTTGGTTGTAAATATTTCTATCAATGCAAGACATATCGAAATAGCCTTCTTATCCTACGGATTATATAGAATATGTCTTACTCATAATGAAATGTATGCCTCTTCTTATAATGTCAAACCTGTTACTCAAAAGAGAGCCTTTATAAAGGAAACATCGTACATGTTGTGGCATAAACGCCTTAGCCACATTTCTAGGGAAGGAGTTGAGAGATTGATAAAGGATAACATTCTCCCAACTCTGGACTTTAGTGATTTGGAAACATGTATTGATTGTTGCAGGAGTAAGTTGACTAATATAAAGAAAAAGGGGTCAACTCGTGCTTCTGGTTTATTGGACCTTATACATATAGACGTTAGTGGTCCCTATACAGTCATATTATGCAATGCTACATATTTTTGACGTTTATAGACGATTATTCCTGCTAAGGCTATGTGTTCTTACTTAAGCAAAAGTATGAAGTTCTTGATAAGTTCAAGATCTTTAAGACTGAGGTTGAGAACCATTTGAAAAAATCAATAAAGATTGTCAGATCTGATAGGGGAGAGGAATACTATGGTAGACAAGGGATTGCAGGACAAGAAAAGGCTCCGTTTGTTAGGTATTTAGAATCGGTTAGAATAGTGACTCAGTTCACTATGTCAGGTAGTCCTAAGCAAAATGATGTAGCCAAAAGGCGCAATCGCACCCTAAAAGACATGATGAGGTTAATGCAAAGCAGGATTAACCTACCCGAATATCTTTGGGAAAAAGCCATCAAGACGACATTGTATATCTTGAATAGAGTCCCAAGTAAGTTAGAATCTAAGACGCCTTTTAAACTCTGGAAAGGGTGGAAACCAAGCCTTTCACACATTCATGTATGGGGCTGCCCTGCTGAGGTACAATTATATAATCCTTATGATAGCAAATTGCAACCTCGTTCCAATAGTTGCTATCTAGTAGGATATCCCGACCACTCTAAGGGCTACAAATTTTACTGTAGAGAAGGAGGGGCCAAAATAGTAGAATCATAGTAGGATCCTCGCACTCTCTAGGAGATAATAGGACGGATACTATGATTATTTCGTATCCGCCCCTCATATAGTCAGGTCTAGTAGATGAAGGTTTGAGTACTATACCTATGCAGGCACAGGGACCTATACCTATTCAGGAAGAGGTTCCTGAGGTATAAGAACCTATGCAGTTGCGAAGATCCACTAGAGAGAGACAACTTGCTATCTCATAAGATTACATAGTCTATTTGGGTGAACAAGACTATGATATAGGAGATGTTGTGAATCGAGTTACTTTTACAGAAGGCGTTTATGGACCCTATGCAGACTTGTGGTGGGAAGCGATGAAGGATGAGATGCAATCTATAAGGCATAATAAGGTATGAGAGCTAGTTGATTTACCTCAACATTAGAGGCCTGTCAGTTGCAAATGACTATTTAAGACCGAGAAGGACACACAAGGTCAAGTTGAGCAATTTAAGGCGCAATTGGTTGCCAAGAGATTCGCTCAGAGAGAAGGAGTTGACTTCAATGTTACCTTCTCTCCTATATCCTCGAAGGATGCGTTTAGAGTGATTATAGAAATAGTAGCTCATCATGATATAAAGCTACATCATATGGACGCTAAAACTGCCTGGTGACATTTATAAGGAGGTATATATGGAGCAACCAGAACGATTTCAAGATCAAGATGCAACTGAAAAAGTGTATAAGTTGATTAAATCAATATACGATCTGAAAACAAGCTTCCAAACAATGGTTCCTAAAATTTGATGAGGTTTTGACCTCGTTCGGCTTTGTGGAAAACAAAGTTGAAAGATGCTTATTCTATAAAATAAAGGGGAGCAAAGTTATCTTCCTATTATTATAGGTGGATGATATCTTACTTGCGTCAAACGATTTGACCATGTTGCATGAGGTGAAATAACATTTGGCCAAACACTTTGACATGAAGGATTTAGGTGAAGCATCTTTTATCCTCGGTATACAGATTCACTAGGACAGATCTTAACACTCATTGAACCTCTCACAAAGAGCATACATTGAGTGGGTGTTACAAAGGTTTAATATGGTTGCCTGTAGACCTGTTGTAGCACCTATCTCTCATGGTGAGAGATTATCTTTGGCACAGTGTCTAAAGAATGAAGTTGAGAGAGAGGCTATGAGGAATGTTCCGTATTTTAGTGTGGTTGGTAGCCTGATGTATGCCCAGGTATGTACTAGACTAAACATTGCATTTGCTATTGGAATGCTGGGTCGATATCTGGCTAACCCAGGTGTAGACCATTGGAATATAGTTAAGCGAGTCTTGAGATACCTAAAGGGTACCAAGGATTATAGGTTGACATACAAAAATGTCAACAATTTAAACCTCATAGGGTATACAGACTCAAATTTTGCTATGTGTCTGGATGATCACAAATCTACTTCAGGATATATTTTTATATTGGCAAATAGTGTAGTATCATGGAAGAGTGTCAAGGAGACACTGGTAACTTCCTCGACCATGCATGCAGAGTTTGTTGCATGTTATGGAGCTGCTACACAGGAGGTTTGACTCAGAAACTTAATTTCTGAGTTGTCTGTGGTAGCTTCGATAGTTAGACCTATTTGGTTATATTGTGATAATCTTGCTGCAGTGTTGCTCAGTAACAATAATAAGAATATTACATGGTCTAAGCATTTAGAGGTTAAATACTTAACTATAAAAGAGTTGATTCAGAAAGGTGACGTCGAAGTGAAGCATATCAGGACTGAGGAGATGTTAGCTGATCCATTGATTAAAGGACTTCGCTCACTAGTGTTTGTTAAACATGTATCTAGTATGGGCGAATTGTAGTCCTCAGATAATAATAGTTAGGAATCATTGTATTTGCTCCTTAAATGTTTGTACATTTTGATGTATTATGACATTATGATTATTTATTAATATTGATGATCAATTTTTATCCTCAGTAATAACTGTTCTTAAGTATAGTCATAATACATAAAAAAGTCTTAAGATTTATGTTGATCTTAAACATTTTAAAGGTCATCGGGTATATATAAAGATTGACCTCGAGCTTATGTCATTTAGACACATATTGTTTAGTACGGATATCCATAAATTTGATATGACATAGGAGGATATAAAGTTTAATCTTATAAAGGTTCTCTAATGCAGTTTAACATTCAGTTAGAGAACATATATGTTTTCTCGAATGCTGTTTGGCATTCGGTTAGAGAACATATATGTGTTTCTCTAATGTTGTTTAGCATTTGGTGAGAGAAAACAAGCATTCAATTAGAGAACATATATGTTTTCTCTAATATTGTTTAACATTCGGTAAGAGAAAACAAGTTTTCTCTAATGATATTTGGCATTTGGTGAGAGAAAATAGATTTCTCTGTTGCGGTTTAGCATATGCAGTTTAGCATAAAGTTGGACAAATCGAGACTTACAAATGAAGATGATACATATTAGATTATACAGATATTATCCTAGTTTGTCACACTCCATTTTCCCATTTATATTAGTAATGTATTAGATATTCGTGATTATATTGGACCTATGTCACACATGACACATGTGTTTGATATTTTTTGAAATCGAAAACCTTGTAGGATGAAATGTTGGTCTTTCATTATCTTTGGATCAAATTTTTTTAATTTTTAAATTTGGTATCAATACAGTAGCGTAACTTAACTGAGTTTTCAAACTATTTTTAAACTTAAGTCAAAATTGCAATTAATGATTGTCTAAGGGGGAGAATGTTGGACAATTTTGTCATTTCCCATAAAGTTGGACAACCACTAATTGTATTTTTTGGTTTTTCAATAACTTATCGGTTAAGTTACGTAATTTGATCCATATAAAGGTAATAAATGTGGCCAAATAAATGATCTAAATTAACAGGTCGAAGTTCGAGAGAAAAATGGATCCCGATTAGTGTAGACCGGACTCATATCGGGCTGTGATGGGGAAGCCCAATATGAAAGCTATATATAAAAGTTAAGGTCTCTTACAGTTGCTCATATCATTCATAAGCATACGGATTCTCTGACCCGTTAAGAGCGCTTACGTATTGAGAAAATTGTAGACAGACATTAACCACATGTCGGTAAACAATTCTCGTAAAGGTATCGGAAGATTAGAGCTCGTTTTGGCCACAAAAATTGCTTCGAAAGTCGAGATGGAACTAAAATCAGGTATTCCGCATTTCCTTTATTTTTAACCCTTTCATGAACAATCTGCAGCACGTAATAAGGCCTATGCTACGTGTTACAGAAATTGGAAATAAGCTTGTAATTACAAGCTTACAAGTTGTTGATGACATTATATTAGTTAACAACCTATGCAGTGAAGAAATTGAAAGCCTTGAATGTTTTGAATCCTTAGATTGTTTGAAAAAGACTAGTAAGAATAACACTATAATAAGTTAAACAGGATTAGTGTTAGACCCCTAAGTTGTGATAATGCGATCATGCGGGCATTGGCGAGCCTTGACCAGTGTTCAACACGGAAAACAACAAAACAAGGCAAGGACTTGTGCAGAGACAAAGACAAAAAAGGGCAATATCAAACGTTGGCATGCATTGGTCCGCATTCTCGAAAATCTTCCACGAGATGCAAGAGTCGGATACGAGACCAAAAGAAGGCTTGAGACAGACTTCAAGTGGAAGGTCAGTTGGATCACACGCATGGCGGAAATATGCGAGAGTTCCAAGGTTACTTAGCAAGTAGATCAAGCATGGTGTGAATTTTGGGAGAGTTTCGGACCTTATACAAGTTGACTTGGTTAAGGCTAAGTTCTTAATGGACTAGGGACTTAGTGTGTGCTCAAGTGGACGGACCATGACTAATGGAGTTGGCATGGGTAAGGATTGGATGGACCAATGTGCTATTGGCTTGGATGACTCATCATCAAAGGATAGAGATGAGAAGATCTTGGATGATGTAGCGGATAATATCACTGTGGATGGGCATCAACTTTAAGAGATAAAGATCGTGTGGAAGGATCATCTGAAGATAGAGGAGACCTTCGTGGATATGGATAATCATTATTAGATAATGTAATCTTTTATCTTGTTAATGTAATGTAGCTTAATTCTATTAGATAGAATCCTAATTAGATGATCATGCCATCTATTGTTTAGTTTGATATAATCTGATAAGGATAAGATATGATAAAATTGTGTTAAATTAGGATTCTAAATTAGTCATCTAGAGATGCCTATAAATAACTCATTTGAGTCTTGCTCTCAAAATCAAGAAGAGAGTGTTGTGAGACACAAAGATTGAGAGAGTATTCTTTTGTATACTTTAAGAGAAGTAATGAAAGTTAACTTTTAGTTTATCTCTTTTTTGTTCTTATTGTTGCCTTTACTATTCTAGTGCTTATGTAATTTTTTTGCGAGTGTGAGAGTTAAATACTGTAAAAGTCGTGAGGTGTTCGAAAACTAAATTGTTGGTCGACAATCACGTGAGAAGGCCGAGTCTTGATTAAAAAACCTAAGTAAAATTGCTATGCAAAAGGGTAGCCATGTCCTGTGGATAAGTTTGGTACCAAAGGAAAAACTTCGTAACAATTAGCATCCTATTATCCTTTCGAAAACTGGACTAACTAGTGGTGTAAGTCACCAGACTCTTAAGACATCGTTGACCTCCCAATCCCATTGACTTAAAATTAATCACTTTCATTTGGATCAAGAGTAGAGCATTAATCCACCGATTAAACAGTTAATTAAGTCGTCTAATATCGTTAAACTCTTCTCCAAATTTTAAATTATATCAATCCCTTTCTTCCTTTGTTTGAATTTAAATTGGGAGACCTTAGGGAGACTTAGGCCCTGTTTGGTTTGATGGTTTGGGATGGAAGGGGATGGAACGTAACATATTTCCATCGTTTGTTTGAGGGTTTCATAATGGAATGGAATGGAATGGGATGGAAGTGAAGGGTTTCATGTTAGGTTCCATTCCATCCTAAACAGTGAAAATAAGAAACCTCCGATTTAGGGGGTTTAGGATGGAACGTAACCTAATAAATACATGCTACCTAATATACCCTTAATAACTCTTATTAATATTAACTCTCATCAAATCATAATATTAATATATTAAATAGAATATAGAAATATTTAATATAATAAATTTTATTAAATAATTAATAACAATATTTTTATATTATTAATAATAAATTATATATATTT